>CM017565.1:24127927-24467927 GCA_007844125.1 Sinonovacula constricta
TTTCTGCAATAAAGTCATAAATAAGGATGCTGCCCCCAAAAAAGGTAAAAGTAATTCCATTGACCAAGGCAGGTTTTCATCAAACAGCTTCACTGGTAAGTTAAGCAGTTATTTTTCATTAAATATGAAATTACTGTCAATGAAAAAATCAACATGTTATGGCTATTGTATACAATAAAAAAAGTCAAGCTCATAATTATTCTAGTACTTTATGATTGCATTGCTCAAGGCACAAAGATTGGGTTGTTGAATGAAACATCCACCACCTGTCTAAGGGCATCTATCACAGAATGCCACTTCCTGATCTCCAACTACTGTCACTGGAGAGACACCCTATCTAAATGTATCTTGACATTGTTAGGGCTACAATTAATGGATCAGCGTACAGGGTTCCAGTGTGCACAGACCTACTACACAGAGCATTTGTGATAACTGCTTTCGGCTATTATCTTAAATGCAGAATTCCTTGGGTCAATGGGCTATTGTCTCTAACACTGATTACTAAGGGTCAAGGCCCTCTGATGAATGCTGGATTCAAGTTGCAGAAGGCCAAGCATCAAGGGTTATTCTTTGTTTGTACTTTTGTTAATATGCTAAGGTTTGCATCTAAGATAATAAAACAAGACTTGAAGAAGAAAAAATTGTTTAAGAAAACATCAACAATCAAATGTACTGTTAATAAAAAAGAAATACACTGTCCTGTGAGTATTGCAATGTATATTAAAATTTGAAAAGGCAAGAGACAAAAGGAAGTCACATGCCAGTAAAGTGTTTATAAAAGGTACAACAAAACTTTGATAAGACACTACAAAAATAGAGCAAACCCACAGTTACTGCCTTGGAATCATCACTGGACAAACAAGCAGAGTGGGGTTAAACTTACTAAATTTTTATATTAAAATTATGACGCACTTTAAAAAATATTTTATGAACAGCTTCTAGCATAGGCATTAAGGTGCTTCCTGTCAACCATATATAACATGACAACCCTGACATTCCCACCCTCTTATTAGATTTATTCACACTATATTTTCTATACGCATAGAATGTACACACATGTCTGGCCATATATCACATATACACATTATATAAGACAGGTCGGCTGTTGATTGTTTCTGTAGGTTCTGACATTGATCTGAGACTGTGCAGTCTGGCCAGACTGTGTATTGAGACCATCAACAATTCCACTGACCAGTCTCATGTCAGACAACTTACAGCTACCGTACTGCACATTTTAAATACCCCAGACCACAAAAATCTGATAGACCCCCCCCCACACACACACACACCACAAAAATATTATAGACCCCCACCACAAAAGTATGATATAGACCCCTCCCCCACCCAATAATATGATAGACACCCCCCTATATAATAGACCCCCCCCACAACAAAATGATGATAGACCCCCCCCCCCCCCCCAAAAAAAAAAAAAAAAAAAAAAAAAGTATGACAGACCCCCATCCCACCACCACCACCACCATCACCACAAAAGTATGATAGACACCCCCCATATATAATAGACGCCCCACCAAAAATAGTATGATAGACCCCCCCCCCCCCCCCCCCCCCCCAACCCCAACCCCTCACACACACACACAATTATGATATTCCACCCACCTATAACCAATCTTGGAAAAACATGTTATGGCTCTGGTCAACTGGTGATTTATCATAATTAAAGATGCAGTGATAGCAGGAAAAATTATTAAACCTTGTAACAACTATGGACTTTGGCTTCTGTTCTATTAAAAATAAAGCCAAATGGATGCAACAACATCAGAAAACATATGACCTATTTTAAGGGACCTTCTCAGCTGGCAATACCTAACATGAACTGTATAGGTTGGAATCCCATGTTTTAGTTGGAAACTCCAACATCGTAACTTTTTTGGTTTTGTAAAAGAATACTTAAGGGGATGGATTTTATAAGGGTGTTTAAGGTAATGTAAGACTTCTGTAGGGTCAAATCAACAGAATGTGTCTCAGAAAGCAAGCTCTGGAACAACTTGTCTATCTGCCTAGCGTAATGCTTTACATGCAGACCTGTATGTAGAGTTGTATAAAAATGTATGTTTTTATGTTAGCTATACAGGCCCAATATCATCATTTTTTTATCCTACCGGCCGCAATTGCCCAGGTGGTAGAGCGTCGGCTTGCAGATCAGGAGGTCGTGGGTTCGAACCCCGGCCGGGTCAAACCAAAGACTTCAAAGTTGGTAGTAGTGGCTTCCCTCCTAAGGGGACAGCATTACGCCTGACTCGTCGGTGTCAGTATAATGGACCGGCCGGGTTCAGTCCCTGGGCACCTCATAAGTGCCCCTGTGCTATAATGATAGATATGTCGCTGCGCAGTATTGGCAAAAATGCCGGCTAATCCCAATCCCATCCCATTTTTTTTTATCAACTACCCCTCACCCCCTACCCACAGCTCCCCCAACGCCACACTGACCCAACCCAGACACTGCCCTGTTGACTTATTCTGTATTAGCTCATAAGATTTATAGATCATTTTGTGAAATCAAACAACAGTGCTGTCCGTTTTGTCATTTTGTATTATCTTGTCATAAATGATATTATTCTGGGGGAAATCATTCCAGTTTTTATCAATGATTTGTATTGAATTTATAAACTTCATTCTTTCTTTTTTTGTTGGTTTTATTTCAACTGGACTTTCAACACATAAACCAAACTGACTGTCATTCCTTTGAAGCATATTATGTATACTTTACAATAAATGCAGTAGTACTTATTCTTCAAGTATAATTGTTTACTTATGCCTGAATATAATTGTACAAAAAAGGTCTTCCTACAAAATCAGCCAACAGAAATCATATGCGAGCAAAGCACTGCTACTATGCTAGCCCAAACAAACTCATGACAGCATCATACCATTCAAGTTAACTACCCCTTTTTCCACCAAAATGACACATAGAACAGTTTACTGCATGCTAATGGTCCCTGGAAGTTAAGAAAAGGGGGCCCCCACACCATGTGTGGCTTAATAGTCAGGATAGCACTGAAGGTCAGTTTTAATGGTCATAGAATTGACAGGTTAGCAAACATTGACTGTTAACAGATGTCATCTTTTTGGTTTGCTTTGGTTGCAAAAAAAAAAGACAATATTGTTCTTATTAAAGTTGTGTCCCTGGCAAGTTCATGGATATTATTTTTAAGGATAACACAATAAAGATAAAGATCTAATTTTGCATTGTGCTAGAAAAAAAGGTTTGTCATTGATGCTTTATATCCCATAATTCTGTTGAGACATTTATAATTAGTATCAGTAATTAAGGTTTTACAAAGGGAAAAGTAAAAAGTAATAAAATTTAAATCTTAGATTTCAAAACTCATTTACATTTTTTTTGTGAACAAGATCCTAGGTATTCTAGGTAGGTGTCATAGAACTTGCTGTCAATAAAGGTCAGTTATTTTCATGTTTTATGTTTATTGGGTTTATCCTCCCACCAACAGTATTTCAGTTATCAGGAGATGGTGTGTCCCTTTAAAGCAGATATAGTGCTGCCTTCACTATGTATAGCATGCTGTGAACACCCGGCACGATACCACACCCAGTCACATTATCCTGCCACCGGGCAAGCCAGTCGTGGAACTACCCTTATATTTGCTTGAGTGTTAACAAGTACTACCATTTTTAAGGACTTTGGTATGTCGCGGCCGGGATCGAACTCGTGGCCTCCCGTACCTGGAGCCGCCACTCTACGGATTGCGCTACCAGGTCAATTATGTATGCACTGTTCAAATGCACACATAGAAACACTGAGCTACTTACTCAGTAAAACTTTTCCCAAGAATCTACAGATTGCAATAACTATGCTAATTACTGGTTCATACACAACATTTCCTATCTTGTAGTTTATTTTTATAACATCACAGGAAATTCCTTGATTAGACAAAACAGCAAAAAAAACTAGTGGAAGATTGAATCTAAGGTTTAATTCCAGTGCACTACTAGCACTAATACTAAATATGTATATATGACTAGAAAAAAAATTCCTTTGTAGCGCACCCCTTAACATCTTGAAGTCATACTTTTGTCTTCACCATTATCTGCATCATTTATTTCTAGTTAATTGAAGGATTGATGGTACTTCATCCTAAACACAGAGTATGGATACAGATCTATTCAACCTGTCATTGGTAGGGACTATTTCACCCTTTTGTTGGAGTGATAAGATAAATTCCCATCTCTCTCTATTTGACAGGCAGCTTATTAAAGTACTTATTGTAGTCCATTCTTTATGATTGTTTGCATGACTTTGTTGATACAGTGATGCGGTGATCCAGAAACAGGGAGAGTAAATCTGACTGGTAGGGCTATATATCCAACAATTCTCAATGAAACCCTATAGACCTGGTACTCATTAGAATTGTCTCAACCAGACAATTCTAATGAGTACCAAGTATATAATGGTTTATAGAAGTATAAAGAATTTAGCAGTGAAGTATCCTACCATCTCCAATCATAAGAGCTGGTAATAATCATGACATTTCTCACACGCTGGCCGTGGCTTGACTAGCAGAAGGCAGGATAATAACAAGGGTAAGACATATATAGACAATTACAATGTATATAATAGCTATTTTCCTGTCTGCGCCTAATGCTAGGTCTGTCTAGAAGGGAGTTACAATCACGATTGGCTGTCAATACAGTGTTAATAAGTATGAGCATGGATGCGCTATCATGGCACACTCATCACCTTCCAAATTGCTGCTTTTGGTTCCCATCGGAGATCATTTTTATTCCCACACTGTTGATCAGTCACTGCAGCTTCTTTGGTTCCTGTTTTGGCCATATATGGGTACGTGTACTTTTTGAACGGTATTTTGGTTTGTGTAAAAATTTGAATCTTTCTTGAGGATTAATGATATTTTTATTGTTGTTTTTTTTTGGTTTTTTTTGGGGGGGGGGGGGGGGGGGGGGGGGGGTAGTGTTTTTTTCCCCCATTTTTCTTGTTATTTTAACTCTTTGTTAGCATTTTTTTCTCTGAAGAACTATAAAATGATTGTTGATGTTCTACTAGCATGTTAATTTTATAGGTGTGCATGTTTATTGAGAGTTGTTGTCTTCCCTTGTGCTTTGTTTCAGGTTAAATGTTAATTTTGGAAAAACACACACACACACAAATCCAACTGTAGATACAATTCCATCAGTCTTATGTTACAACTCTATAATTTTAGGATAAAAAAAAGAATAGTAATATAAGTTAAGTTTTTTAACTAAATTTCTTGTGTTCAGATAAATGTTACTTAAATGGGCAGTGACCTTGAACATGACCTTGACATTTTACCTTAATTTCATTATTTTCATACATGGCACCAGATCAGAAAATATGCACCATTTGCTTCTGGTTATTATTTTTTCTAAAGTCTATACAATAATGGAAAAATAATTCTGATTGTCCGATAATACAATGACTATACCATCCACAAATTTACCAGAGATAGTAAAAAAGATACCAATAATTATGTCTTATGAAAGATATGCTTTATTAAGGGTAGGAAAGGTTGCTGTCACTGACTGATCTGGATCTACACTATCGGCCAAGTACTGAACAGTTTTGGGCTTGTGTGGCTACGACTTAACCCTCCCAGCTGGGGATTTGACGATTAACAATTTTCTGTGACAATACAAAATGGTATTGACAATTAGATAACACTGCTCCCCTATCTTCTGAAATGAGGCTCCTATCCAATTAGTTAATCAACTAGCTTGGGGTTGATCCATTACCCAACTGATGGGGGTGGCAGATGACTAATTGGCCTTCAAATCTCCAGAGCAGACAAGCAGATAAGGCGAGATATATAAGGGTAATTATTGTAATGAAAAGCATTAATCCTGAGCCTAATTTTTATATGTCATGTGAATAGTTCTTCTTTAATTATGCTGATTCACTACCTAGGCAATGTATGTCCATATATTTCCCTCCATTTCCCTCCTCACTACCTAGGCAATGTTGGTTCCATATATTTCCCTCCATTTCCCTTCTCACTACCTAGGCAATGTTGGTTCCATATATTCCCCTCCATTTCCCTCTTCACTACCCAGGCAATGTTGGTTCCATATACACCCCCCCCCCCCCTCGGTACGTAAGCAATGTTGGTTCCATATATTCCCCTCCTCACTACCTAGGCTATGTTGGTTCCATATGTGCCCCACCTTGCTATGTAGGCAATGTTGGTTCCATATATTCCCTCCTCACTTTCAGGCCAGCAAAATTGGAACAATGGTCTAACTTACCTTAGTTATCTATGGATAGAGAAAAACTATAATTGCGACAGTTGCACAAGGCAGTCATTGAACTACTCATACATGTTAATTTTTGTAAGGGAATGCCTGTTTAGAAGTGTCTAATACTGTTTTAAATTGTTTTTGTTGCATTTTTCCAGGATGAACAAATTTTAAAAGAGTAAGGTTTCCTTCAAATTTGACCTGAAATGCATTGGTATTACCTCAGACAAAAAAAAATGTTCAACTTTCCATTTTGACATATCTGATATTTGCTGTATTCTAAAGATCACATGGCATGGCAGAAAATCAAAATGCTTGGTTGCAAATTAGGGGCAATGTACTGCCCTGCTGTTGGAGGTTGGGCATATTTTTGTGTGTGAAAGTGATGACATTGTTTGATATATTTACAAACTTGCCTGATGACATGTTATGAGATTGGATAGATAGGTTTTGGACAGTATTTTTATTTACACATTCTTTAGTGGCATGTTTTACAAGTCAGTAGAGTCAAGTCTGTTCTTGTCACATGCCCTCGATGGCACCTGTCTGTCACAGGTCATGTGACTAAGCCACATAGATTCACCAATGAGTCCAGAAGGTGTGACAATGACCTTTACCCTAACCACGTAAAAAATTTTCATTGGGGTTGAGCTAAAAATGAACAGAACAGTTGCAAAGTTTTAGCAGTGGATGTAATTTCCTCTTGCAAGTCACAAGATATATTTTTGAGATTGTGTGGTTCAAGAACTTTCTCTTCATTCTTTCTTTAAAATAGCCTAGTGATGAAGTATTAAGTTTAGTTTAAGGATAAAAATTTCTTCTTTTTTCTTTTTTTCTTAAAAAAGAATGGTCCATTTTCATTCACTGTAGGGGATCACTTTATATCATGGTATGATATCAATGGATGTATTGTCATGGTTAGGAAGAAGCATCTGGATAAACTGGCAAATCATTTAAGGTCTGTTTGGGGCTAAAATGGGTTCAGCCCCCTTTGGCAGATGCCTATAAGGGTCAGAACAAAGGTCTTCCAAATTGTCCAGTCATGGTGATATACAGCCTGCTATCTTCTACCCATCATTATCATATAACAGTCTTGTTTGATCTTCTCTCCCATTAAAAACCCCAACTTAATTTTCTAACCTTCTCTTAAGGACTTCAATGGCTGATTTGATGAAATTTCAAACTCCTTCAAAATGACTTTTGAGACATAAATCTCAAGACGTCTTGACGGCTTTTGTCTAGATAGGACACAAATTTATCAACTCAGGTCTATGGTCCTGATAGAATTCAGAACCTAAGTCACTTTTCAAGTTGCATATAGATGATATCTTTTCAGTGGTGACTTAAGAAGGTTAATTTAAAAAAAAAAAAGTTTTTTAGTTTTACAGTAAGGTAGTTGAACCCCCCCCCCCCCCACCCCCCACCCCAAAAAAAAAAAAAAAAAAACCCCAAAAACACACCAACAAACCGGATATTTAAAGTTATATTTTAAAAAGAATAATCGGTTTTTGACAAGCAATAGAAATAACCTAGTGTTGTCCCCAGACTAAGTTGCAAAAGGTTGTTGAGTATGTGCTAAGGTATGTTATAGATATATATAAGATAAACATGCTTTCCGGAGACAGGAAAGTTATTAAGAGGGTTACTTAGTGAAAAAACTTTCTTGAATAGGAAGTTCTAAGAATTGTGAAATGGATAAAACTGTTATTTATTTGAAAAGAGGTTTTAAAGCTGGATGGTTAAGTGACAAAATGTTTCTTTGGGAAGGAAGTAATAAACTGCAAAGGAGAGGTGAGATAAATTTAGTTCTGTTGAGTAGGTGTTTGAGTGCATAGACGATTTACTTTGTTGCATCATCGTGATAATTGTTCATCATATTATATATTTCCTGATTTTGATTTTATAAGTATATACAAGCATTACATGGCAGTGATGCTTTTATGGTGAGTGTAGCGATCTCGAGCTATTATATACCCTTTGAATTTGAAGCATTCTGATTCTCGCCTGTGTGCTACATGACGCCATGTTTGTTTACAATGCGCATGAAAAGTTAACACATTGTGAGAATAGCAAAGGTCAATATTAATTCATGGAGTAGTTATCACTTTTTTCAGACTTGCCCGTGCGAAGCTATCGACCATTCAAAATGCTTCAGATTCATAGGGTATATAATATTGTTGAAGAAAGACCCCAGATGAGTGTCTGTGTAGAATGGCCAGGGAAATTCATGCCAGTGGGAAGACCTCACATTTAGTTTGCCCTCTCACTGGGACTTGAACTCACATTGGTCTGAGAAGTGTTAATATTTTGGGTGGTATCTGACAGTTTGCCTTTATCAAACGCATGTAACAATATCTTACCCCGATTTTGGAGAATGTTGGTTTACATTTTAGCATACACTCATACTTTAGTCTAAAAAACAGGTTTTGAGAGTTACTTGAATTTTTGGACAGTACAAATTGTGTAAACATCGCCACAAATGTTTATTCTTAACAATCTAAAAATATTCAAGATTGGTTATTTCTCCAAAATATAGATATCAACGTCAGTGTGGATAATATAATATGATCTCAAAAGTAAGTGATCACATGGCTTTCTTAGTTTAAAAATAGCTTACTGTGCAGTATGGGTCAGATAGAAAAGACATGTTTGTTGTGTTGGCTAGGGTGTTATGCTTCACTTTTTCACATAATTGTAGAATATAAACAAACAGCATTTCGCAGGATCTTTTCAGGCAACTGTAATTCATTTGGTTGTTTGTGAGAACAAAAATAGGACCAAGCAGTTGGACATCATCTTTAATAAGTCAGGGATTTAATCCTTCTATGTCAGCCCCTTTTTAACTGAAGTACCCTAACCATTGATGAATTTCTGAATTTCTAGTAGTAATAGTGTTTTTCATTAACAACCTCTAGATCTTAGGTTACAAATTACATGCTTTAACAATGAGTGAGACACTGTTCTAGACGGAAGTATTAAAATATGATCTTAAAATGTTTTGCACTCTACTTTAAAATGAGCCTACTTATAAAAAATATGTTGAGTCTGTTTGTTTGATAATTTGTGACTGCTTTAATGGGTAGCTTTTCATGATAGCCTTGTTGTTTTTTTGCTAAATAAGTAAATCTTGTGCAAGGCTGTAATCAAATGAAACTATTTCACTACTTGCAATTTACATTCAGAATTTCCCTATTCTAAAGGCATCATTTTAAAGGATTTTTCAAGCAATTTTAGTTCCTGCTGAATCACCTACATGTACTTGTTAATCAAAATGAACAACATTCTAAAAAGTGAAAAACAAATAAACTTGGTCATGTTTGCCTTAATGTACATGTATCTGACTCTAGATCATCAGGGTATATGGACCGAATCCCTGTATGGACATATTTTCTTTCAGTGTCTTAAATGATGATATATAAAAAGATAAGTTTCCCAACTGTTTGACACAAAACATTTTATTTGGTCATTTTTGAACTAATAATACTAAACAAAAAGCTTTGAAAAATCTCTAGGACTTAACCTTTAAAAGCACTGGTTTCATCAAGGTGAGGGGAGAGCCTGAAAGTTGTTGTTGCCATCATATATTGTCTGCTTTAAAGAAGCTGGTAAATGTTAGGCGTGTCAACATCAACTAAGTATCTGCCATAAAAATGCCATGGTTGTATGGAGGCTGGCTGCTATGGTTTATGAACAATGGAATAGTTTGCATGAACCCTCTGAAAACAAAAAAGGCAAAGAGTCAAAGACAATTTTTTAAGGCAAGTTTATGGCTATTTTATGTTTTGGTTGCATGATTTACAAAGATAAAATAATTAAATCATGGGAAGAGACAAAACAGAGCAACAAGGGTCTGAGGTAATGAAATATTGAGCTGTGGCTAACCTCTAGCATTTGATTGGTCAGATTTGGTTAATATTGTCAAGTTGACCAATCATATGTATAAGAATGTTCTCAGATTCTTCTTTTTTTAACTTTAGGCCAAGGTTTTTCAACCAAGTATGAACAAATATTCATATCTACTACTTAAATTCAGAATTAAATATTTTTCAAATGACCATTGCAGCTTTAGTTTGCATGAATTTCCTGGGAGATTAAGAGTCTAGAGAGGTAAAATCCAAAAGGCGAGGATCTTGCTGCAAAGCAAGGGCATTTTAGTCCCATCATTAGCCAAAAGATAATGGCAGAATGGGAGCTTTTTCACTTCACTCTGGGGGAAAAATAAATGATGTTGATACAGCGGACATTATGAAGCATTTGAAAATGAAGATATATCTATTTTTGTGGGCAATGGCAAAGTTGCAAACCCCTCTCTCTTCTCCCCTCTCCCTGGCCAATATATCACTGCAGTAATTTGCAACTCAGAGAATGCCTGCAGGCTGGGTTACAAGTCTTAACAAAAGGGGAGCGTTTCTGTCATGAAAGATCAGAAACCAGTCTGTTTACTAAAACAATAAATTTAAATGACAAATTCACTTCCAAGCCGTCTTTTTGTGCTAGCTAATGGTGTGAATTTATACCGCTTTAGTATTCTTTGAAACATTCAGACTAACATTATTTTGAGGTTTTATTACATTTATAAGTGTTTCTGTCAGAATACATCATGAAAACAGTCTGCTGTTGTTGTCTTTTAACTGTTTGAACTTTGTCTAACTTATTTTTTCTCAATTAGTTGTTTTCAAAATTCTGAGTCACATTTGTGAATAGCTTTATCATCGATGTTTATGAATGTCTCAACAATTATATGTTTATGATGTTAAAAATATCACCTGTGAAAAATGTAAAAGAACTTCCTGCTGGTTCTAGAACTTTTCAAGAACTTCCAAGAACTGTTCTTGAAAACAGGAGGTTCGATTCAGGAACCTTAATTGTTGTAGAACTGGGTAGCTGATGAGCTATTTTAGAGCTGGGTAGTTCATGAACTATTTTAGAACTGGGTAGTTGATGAGCTATTTTAGAGCTGGGTAGTTCATGAACTATTTTAGAACTGGGTAGTTGATGAGCTATTTTAGAGCCGGGTAGTTGATGAACTATTTTAGAGTGGGGTAGTTCATGAACTATTTGAGAACTGGGTTGTTTATTAACTATTTTAGAGCCGGGTAGTTCATGAACTATTTGAGAACTGGGTAGTTGATGAACTATTTTAGAGTGGGGTAGTTCATGAACTATTTTAGAGCCGGGTAGTTCATGAACTTGTGTACGGCTTCAAGACTTAAAACCTACCAGTAATCACAAACTAACACACAGTGGCACCCAAGGTCATTTGGGTTGAATTAAATTGCCATCTTGCAACTTATCCCGACTAGCCGGCCTCTCACTGCCTTGGTTTGAGCCTTGGTTTGGGTGATAAAAACACTTTCATGCAGGGAGATCTTCGAGCTGACCTGCAGTGACTGCAGATTTTAGCTAGGCATATGTCATCGGGTCTTTCTTCCCCCAAAATAGTTAGCTGGCCATATAAAGACAACAATTAAATTCTTTCCTTGCAAACAAATCAAACCTGTAGTCCTCTCTACATTTATTTTACAACATTTTAAATGTAAAAAAAAACATTTATTCTACCACACTTGATCCTATTACAAAATTACAAATTTATTCTAATAAAACCGCACTATCTGATTGAAAGTGTTTATCTCGCTAATCTGCAGCATATCTAACCAATGATTTTCCAGTACATTGATCTTGAATAGATGTACTGAGAGTGCAGGGTAATTGTTTAGGGAGATGCGTGGGGATATATGGTGGGGATGAATCGTTGTCAATTAAGTCAACAGAATATGATCTTTAGGTGTCCCTTGCTCTGTTTGGAGAGAGTTAATGTCATTACCACTAGTTAATGGCAGGTAACATAATGATGAGAGATAATCAATTAGGAACTAGAGTACACAGCCCTGACAGGTAAATACAGCTTATTTTCCTGATAAACGCAGCCTTACTACCTGTAACCATGGGGTAAAATGTTGTAAACCTTGTAATAAAAAGATACCCTTTCCTGTTTCTTTTGTTTTTAAAGTACACTCATTATGAAATGCATACACCCCCCCCACACACACACACACACCCTCCATCTGTGGCAGCCAGGGTTATAATTGGGTAGAATGCTGTATATTTTCTAATAAGTTCCACCTGTCTAAGTTGTTTCTTTTTATTAAATACATTGCAGTGACACAATCATGATCAGTATAGCGACATCCAGCTAATTTTGATAAAGGAAGATTCCTGATAAATGTCAGGGCAGAACCAAGTGAGCACCGTAGGTTAACAGAAAGACCTTCGTAAATAAAGTCTCCTGTTTAAGTTATTGTTTGTTTGTTTGTTTATTGGGTTTATCGTACCACCAACAGTATTTCAGTTATCTGGAGACAGTGTTCACTTGAAGCAGATATAGTGCTGCCTTCACTGTGTATAGCATGCCGTAAACAGCTGGCATGATACCACACCCAGTCACATTATCCTGACACTGGGCCAACCAGTCGTGGAACTACCCTTATATTTGCTTGAACGTTAGCAAGGGAGCTATACCACTACCATTTTTAACGACTTTGGTATGTCGCGGCCCGGGATCGAACCCTGGGCCTCCCGTACCTGGAGCCGATTAAGTTATTGTGATTACAGTACATAATTAAAAGTATGTGTTTATACTTATTCTTTTTTTTTCATTATTAAATACTTCAAGTTGTAATTTTAATTAATTAAGCAATTAAAAGTTTTCCTCCATTAAAAAAATTGCTTTACTTAGAGATAAAACACATAAAAAATGTAGCCACTTTGCATGTTCATAGATTCGAAACATTACAAGCGTAATTTGCTATAGGATGATACAGTGGATGAAGTATGGAGAAATGGAATCCCACACAATTAATGTTGTTTTATTGCCATGAATATTTGCGAACGTTGAGTCAATCTCCCTCGTTTTATGACTGTCCCTAATCTCGATGTATTAGCGTCATAATTCAAATAAGATTTTGTTTAGTATCTACAGCACAATTAAAATCTCATACCCCCTCCCTTATTGGGACTGTATTTAGGAAGCTCTAATGACATATAAATTGTTACCATAGAAACAGTTCACATAAAACAGTAGAGTTTAAAACACTTGACAATGTTTTCTCATTATTGACTGTGCAGATCATAATATAAGAAAGGTGTTTGACCTAACATTTTGTTCTTTTCTTAGACTTTTTATGGAAATAAAGTATTATTATGAAAATAGTTATTAATATGGTTTTTGAGTGCAAGATAGCGGTATTTATGTAATCATATGAAAAATCCGCTGAACTGAAAATGCAAAACAAAAAGAAGAGACTGAGTGTAGAGATGCTGGTTTCCAAGGGAGGATGAGCACCCGTGACATGGTGTTACTGACATAAAACCCCTCTGACTGCTAAGCCTCCCACCACGTGGGTTCGAGTCCCGTTCTGGGCAGATGACTAAATGTGGGAAGGTTTTCCAGCTGATTGGTGGTTCTACCCAGACATTTGTCTGGTATCTTCCTCCACCAGCCGCATGCTGCTTTAATGATCATAATTGGTCTCTGCGATGTATTTTCAAAACAAAACATAAAGAGGAAATTTAAAAAAAAATGTCATTATTTTTTTTGCTAGAATAGATATAAATCTTCTTGCCAAAATGCTGCTGGAGTATATGTATAAGTTGATGTATTGTTTATTAAATTGAAGTAATTGTATATTTATGAATATACACCATACTTTTAAAGAAAGACACATAAAACAGTGTAGGTATTCCAGCTGAGCTGCAACTCTTCCCAGTTAATTGCTGTTGGTTTTAGAGACCACATATTACTGGAAACACCATTTTCTTGCAGGAAACACTCCACCAAATTTACACAAAACCTATTGCACACTAATGGTGTTTCCAGCAAGTAAAGAGCTTAAATTAATGACTCTGATTGTATTTTCTAAAATAAGACTTCTAACTAATTGTAAAACTTATAACCAGAAGAAGAATAAGTTTAAATACAAAACTCATGCACATCTTAAAACATTTAAAACCTTGTTTATGGGTGAGACATCTTCCTCAAATATCAGAGCTTGCATATTGAGAATAAAATATGCTACAACATAGATTCCTTTTCTATCAAATGGTAAGGATGAAATTTATTTAATGAAGCTTCTTCGAATGTTTTCTCTACTACACTTTAAA
Source organism: Sinonovacula constricta (assembly GCA_007844125.1). Taxonomy (NCBI): domain Eukaryota; kingdom Metazoa; phylum Mollusca; class Bivalvia; order Cardiida; family Solecurtidae; genus Sinonovacula; species Sinonovacula constricta. The sequence continues at coordinate 24,142,340 of CM017565.1, forward strand.
TCTTCTTACAGTATCTTACATGGGGGCTCATGGGAATACTCTTATTTATGGAGGTATTTTCAGATCAAATTATACAAACAATTTGTGTTTCGTGTCACAGTGCTCTGATTGTCTCTTTTTTTTATAAGTTTCTTAGTTTCTTCATTCTAGTTATGTAGATAATGGTTGCTTATTGTCAAGCATCACAAGAAAGATGGATTCTAAGGACTTTTAAGCTTGTTGGTGAACTACCTTTTCTAAATTTTTATTTTTTCACTGCATGCAAATATAACACGTCATATTGCCATACACTTAGCTGAAAATAATGTAAATTATGATCACACATCTGCATGCATTAAAATTGTGTAAATCTGTGTCTACACTATTTGCTGGAGCAACTTGAGTTGATGTAGAGTTCTGTTTATTACAATTTGATCTGACATACACATGTGTTATAGAGTGTTCTGTTTATTACAATTTGATCTGACATAGACATGTGTTATAGAAGGTTCTGTTTATTACCATTAGATCTGACATATACATGTGTTATAGAGTGTTCTGTTTATTACCATTTGATCTCACAAACACATGTGTTATAGAAGGTTCTGTTTATTACCATTAGATCTCACAAACACATGTGTTATAGAGTGTTCTGTTTATTACCATTTGATCTCACAAACACATGTGTTATAGAAGGTTCTGTTTATTACCATTAGATCTGACATATACATGTGTTATAGAGTGTTCTGTTTATTACAATTTAATCTCACATACACATGTGTTATAGAGTGTTCTGTTTATTACCATTTGATCTCACAAACACATGTGTTATAGAAGGTTCTGTTTATTACCATTAGATCTGACATATACATGTGTTATAGAGTGTTCTGTTTATTACAATTTAATCTCACATACACATGTGTTATAGAGTGTTCTGTTTATTACCATTTGATCTCACAAACACATGTGTTATAGAAGGTTCTGTTTATTACCATTAGATCTCACATACACATGTGTTATAGAGTATTCTATTTATTACAATTTGATCTCACAAACACATGTGTTATAGAGTGTTCTGTTTATTACCATTTGATCTCACAAACACATGTGTTATAGAAGGTTCTGTTTATTACCATTTGATCTCACAAACACATGTGTTATAGAAGGTTCTGTTTATTACCATTAGATCTCACAAACACATGTGTTATAGAGTGTTCTGTTTATTACCATTTGATCTCACAAACACATGTGTTATAGAAGGTTCTGTTTATTACCATTAGATCTGACATATACATGTGTTATAGAGTGTTCTGTTTATTACAATTTAATCTCACATACACATGTGTTATAGAGTGTTCTGTTTATTACCATTTGATCTCACATGCACATGTGTTATACATGTAGAGTGTTCTGTTTATTACAATTTGATCTCACATACACATGTGTTATAGAGTGTTCTGTTTATTACCATTAGATCTGACATAGACATGCAGACCTGTATCTTTCTGATCAGGATCTTCACCATTTGCTGTCAAGTCTGTACAACAATGACTATCGATCCTGCTGCCTGACTTTGTTGTAGATAACTCTGTATAAGTTTGCTGATGTAAGTACTAATGTACGGAATGTACAGTACATGAAAATTCCTCCCCATTGGATATCTAATAAAGAAGGTGTTCTCTTGTGAAGATAAAAAACAGCCAACAGTTGTTGAAGGCTTACACTAGTGAATTGAACAAAAGATAATCAAGCAATTTGGGGTTAATTATAAACATGTGTTTAAAATTAACAATATTTTTTTCAAGAAATTAAATAACTGGGAATAGATTTATGTAAGCTGATAAGATTTTTTTTCTATTGCAGACAAATATTCTTACACTGTTTTTGTTCATTGTGTCATTTAAAAAAGATTAAACTTTGATGACATTAAAAAAAAAGTTTTTGGTATGGTGGGTTGGTGGATAGCTTAATTGCATTAATTAACCAGGATTGCCTTTTGTTCTGTTTTTTTGCTGTTTGTGACAATGTTATAATGACACAGCTTGAGTGTTAATTCCATACACATTTTTAATGGAAATAAACTAAGTGCTCATAAGAATACTATAAAAAAAGGCTAGAATGTTATGGTAATAGACCGACTGTCATTTATCAGAATATAAAACAAACAGCTGCTATGATTTTGTTAATATTTCTTTTTCCTTTTTTTATTATGCCCCTTTTTTACATTTTCTGAATGCAACATTAGGATATCTGATAAACTGATTCTATTTAAAGATGGTAGCAGTCATTTTGCCTTTATCAAAACCATGAAATAATATCCGATCCCCATTTGGGGTGTTGTTTTTTTTTTATTTATATATAATTCCTGTAGAAACTCTCCTGGTCTCATCACTAGTGTTGCTAAGCAACAGAAAATATTATGGTCTTTGGTAAAAAAGAAATTGCTTTGTACATAAATTACAAGTTTCAATTATAACTATTTAGCATTAATCACCTTTCTAATTACTGATTTAAAAGATTAAAACACCTGTTGACTGTCCCTTTATAGTCTTTGAAGGCTCTGTTCTATTTTAACAAATAGCTAAGAATTTAGTAACCGTCATTGATATATAAAGCCGGTCATTTAAAGTTATAGATAGTTTCCACATTAGTGAAAATCCCTTATCTTGGCAGCCATCTTTGATGGTAGCTTGAAGGGATTTTCATATGAGTTTGTATAGAAGGATTTTTCGGTTGTATTTCTTTAACCTTTTAAACTATCAAAATATAGTTTTGATATTTAAAATACTTTATTAAAGCTGTTAAATTTGATATAAACTTCAGTAAAATAGATTGAAAAATAAAAACACAATGGTGAGTTTAATACAGCACATTTTTCCCGATTTTGGTCTGCATTAGCTTCAGCCCACAAAGATGGCTGCATTAAACTCTCTTATCATTGTTGATGACATCACATGGAAAGTATCTATAGTAAACATCAGGCTGAAAATTAAAATCTTACAATGGATCAGCATAAACAGGACCTGAGAAAAAGTTTTTTTGTTTTTTTTTTTAAATTAAAGAAATAATACAACAGATGTATATAAAAATAAAAGAGTTAAAGGCAGATGATTTTTTGATGTCATGGCTTGAGTGGTCTTAGGTATCAAGTTATAACAAAGAAACATTAGTTTATCCTGTAATCATGGAGGTAATGAGGGGTTAAATCAATACCTTTATTATGAGATGACCTGTCCATTGGAGTCATTTGGCCTGGGGGTGTCGACTGGTTTTCAATCAGTGTCCGTGATTTATTGTTTTTATCATTATCCTTCTCATAGCAACTCAAACATAGAACCAGACTTGTCATGTGATATTAATCCTTCAATCTGATTGGCTGGTTGTAAGTTATTCTCTTATCTGAATGGCTGATAGAAAGTGATTCAATGTAGTAAGTTAAGGACATACACTGGGGCTCATACATCAAATCCATCAAACGCTGGGGTCATTGAAATTTTGGTCAGTTGTGTTTTTATCTAGAAAAGAAGATTTATTGATGGTTCAGGATTTCAATTAAGTTTCTTTGATGTGACCCATCCACTTGTGAAAATGTCAGCCCAGGTTACTTAAAGGGTCAGATGGATGAAATCCTTATTTAGAAATGGGGGGATAATGCCTTTCTGTTTTGTTATGACACCGGGGCGCGCTGTGAGTGAATATATCAGCTTTACACAAATAGTGTAGATCAGGATCATCTAACTCATGTTTGTTAGAAACTGGATCTGTTTCATAACTTTTTATCCCTTAATCCCTAAGGGCAATGGTACAAAGTTCACTATATGAAAAACTATAGAAGATCATCCAGCTGATCCCTCATGTGTATCAGTGGCTCTATCCAGATATTTATTTGTGTTTTTTTTCTGAGTTCACTGCAAAAGTATTATTCTTGTTTAGCAATTTACACATCAAAGCTAATAAGGCATTTACACTTTACTAGGGTAAAGGGCCATTACAATACATCTGACATATGCACTGTTAACTTGTACATTGCTTTGCATATATTGTTAATTCTAAAGCAAAAAGTGTAGATCCAGACCACCTGCTGGGAACCGTTTGATCATTATCCAATCTATTTGCTGCTTAGTCCCTGCAAGTATGTTTTGTTGGCATTGCATGTAGTTGTTAAAAAATAGTATGTTTTTTTTATTCACAGCAGACATAGAGCTGATAGAGGTTACCTTGTTGCCTGAAATGTATATACATGTATGCGTAGTTTACTGATTTACTACATTTTACATTTTGCAATTACTGAATAGTTTAAAATTTGTTCTATTAACTTTTTCAATGTAAATTACTCATGACAGATATGTATCACCAATAGTAACAGATGGCTAGAGATTCTGATCAATAAAATAAAATGATTTATATGTGAATTATAAAAAAATGTGCAATAAAATGATTTGTGTTTAAAAGTTTTTGCTAGAAATTTTACTTGTGTCACAATTGCATTATAGTGTATATATATGTTTTATTTAATTAAAAACTGGATACCAATAATAATTACTTGTTTGTATTTGAAATAAAACTTTTGAAGTTCTTTGTTTGTCCTTGTATACACTATGATATATAAGTTGATTTATTAATAATTAGTTTATTTCAAAGCAATTAACATTTAAAAACTGGTGATAGAAATGATTTTCTAACGTGTATTGTTAAACTGCTGTGTGTCAGTTACATTTTCATGTGTATATATTTTTTATTTCTATTTGGCATTAAAGAACTTAAAATTTCCAATTTTATACATCGTTTTTTATTATATTTAAATAACCCAAGTTGTTATGAAATAATTCATTTTATTTTATGTATTTAAAGTAAAGAACATGAGAACATTCTTTTTACTTAGGCTGTCGTCAAGTTACCAAGTGATTGCATCAGTTTGTTTTAGTATTAAAAATCTCAATTCATTACGGAATTTAAAGCAGTTAGTTAAAATTCATTTTCTTTCATAAAATCCTGATTCCGTCTTTGAAAAAAAAAGGAAGTAGAGTTAGATCAATTTTTTTCGTCAGTTGAATAACTTTGACTTGATTTATGATTCATATTTCTGTCGCTGATTGCATTTCAAGAACGACAACTTCCAGACTTCCTGGAACCAGCTATCTGTCACTGACAAACTGTTTCAATAAATCCAACATGCTTATTTCAATCATATTTTTTTCCAAGTGCTAGATTAAAAGATGTATTTTTCCAGGCATAAATCACTTATTTCTTCAACCAACTTTATAAACATGGCACTCATTAGAATTGTCTTGACAAGACCATTTAAATGATTTCCCCCAATATAGGGTTTCTTTGAGAATTATGGGATATTTGGTTACATGAAAAAAGGTTACCTCTTTATAGACCTGGAACTGTGGCTTTTGTTAGAGAAAGCTCGTTTTTTTATACATCTATTTATTCAGCGTTCTTTCTTTTGACAACTTTTTAGAATAAACAGTTCATTGGATAATTCTGTAGATATCTACTCTTAACATTAACATTTGTTGCATTGTTATACATCCAATCTATTGCTTTGTCCTTTTTAACCAGGTTTTCACCAAAAATCCTGGTTATTAGATTGGGGTGTGGCGGGTGGGCGGCATCAAACAGAGAGTTTCCGGTCAATAACTTCAGTTTGCATAAACAAATCATGCTGAAACTTTGGATATAGCAAGCTTGCATGAAGACCTCGCTTGGGGTAAGATTTGGGACCAGTCAGATCAAGGTCAAGGTCACTGTTACTAAAGGTAGAAAAACAGTTTCTGGTCAATTACTTCAGTTTGAATAAACCAATCTGCCTGAAACTTTGGATATAGCAAGCTTGTATGTAGACCTAACTTGGGATTGGGTTTTGGACAGGTCAAGGTCATTGTAAATAAAAATAGAAAAAACTGTTTCCACTTAGTGTTTTTTGTTAAATCGTTGAATACATGGTTACTTGTATTAAGGATGTTTTGACAGTTTTCATAGAAAATTCTCTTAACCATCCCTCAGAATTGTGTCTCTATGAGGCTGTCTGAAGAGGGCTTTCTACATTTCCAAGACGCGACAGCCTCTCCGCAAAATGACAGATTGGTACGATGTGATGTTTTATCTGATTTTTCATTATTTCAGTAATCTCTGTTATTTGTAGAAAGTTTGTTCACCAATTAACCAGAATGGATGATGTTGATAGCAAAATCCATCAGACCTGTGATAAATGACAGATAGCCTAGAGATGGACGCATCCATTATTTTTCTTGCAATCATTCAGCTATATTCATTTGTCTTCATTTTACCTCTGTCAAACACACGACCACAGCTCAGAAAGCAGCAGATTTAAAAAAAAATTGTACTCTTTTTATCGTGCCCTCCCCGCTTCATCTTTTTTTCTTTTACCATCTCTTTCTCTATATGTATCCCTCAATGGTATGGAAATTATTTTAAATTTAAGTATCAAATTCCATGATTAGCTCTTCTGTTTTTTATTTCTCTCAACCTACATTTTCTGTGTATACATTTTATCATCCTCCCTCTCTCCTTTGGTATCTTTAAATCTTCAATTCACGTATAATTTATCTGATGTTGATCCTTATTATTTCTCTCAGCATAAAAATATTTATAACGTATATCCATGTTTTTATTGATCATTTACTTTCTCTCTCTTTGTCTTTCTATTTTCCTTATGTTTTATACAAGATACAATTTATTAGGTATATTGTATATCAGAATAAAATATATCAAAATTGTTGGAAATTGTGCATTATATATACAGAAAACATAAGTTTGTAATTACTTTAAATATTTAAATGGACATTATTGAGAGGGTTGTGATGGATTTTGTAATTTAATGTAACTTTGATATATTCAGATATGCTAAGTGACATGTAAACTGTTTAATTTATATCTAATTTAATAACAAATTACTTATTTTCATCCAAGATTAATTATAAATGACTTTACTGCCTACATGTGTAGACTGTGTGTATAGACAGACAGACAGACACCAACAGACAGATAGCCACTGACACATAGACAAACAGACAGCTAGACAGACAGGCAGATGCCAACAGACAGACACTGACAGACACTGACAGACACTGACAGATGGAAAGACAGATTGTATGCAGAGGTGTTTACATATTTTAGATCTGCATGTATTCAAGAGATTTACATGCCAAATTTTATATTCCTGCTGAAGAACTCATAACAGAATCTGTTAAGTAAAGTTTCCTTTAAAAAAAAATATAAAATCATATATGATTTTGAGATTTGCGATTGAACTCAAGCTATCCATATCTTCTGTCAGATATGTTGAAGAACTGACATCTGACTGACAGTCAGTTTAGGCAGACGTTTGACGGCTATTGAACAGATTTGAAATCTTAATAGTTGGCCCTGTATTCTTCAAGCTTTGATGAGGGGGGACGTAATCAGGGAATCAAATCATGTTTGCTTATTTGTGGAGCAATTTGACAAGCTAAGTGTTTTCGCTGAAAACTGAATGCATTATGATATCAGGCATACCATAACTCCCCTAATACAGATCCCCCCTCCCTTTTATATGATAAAAATTATCAGTATAATAAATAATTTTATGGCTCACCCATAGATGTTCTGTCCTTTAGGTAAGTTAAAATATGATTTTCACTGTATTATGGGTAAGGAAAGGGCTGAAGAAGTGTTGGTTAAAACTGTGGTTTAGTTTTCCATTAACAAGAAAAGTGATTTAAAAAATCAGTATTTTAGGTTTTAAGAAATTAGATTATTATCTCAATTATTGCGGGAAACTTACATTATTTTAGGACATGTCTATGCTGCCTTGTGTTAATGATAGTTAATCGAAAAATAAATTGGGTTGATTATTGCACTATTTGATAATGTAGATCTTATTGAGGAAAGATTTCTATGGCTGAGCAGTGTAAGTCATCTTCTTTATCCCAGTACCACATGGGTTCAAGTGTCAGTCTGAGAGGACATTTAAATATGAGCAGTTCTACCAGCTGGTCTGAGTCCAAGGTTATAAAACTCCCAGAGCTGAGTCAAGAGATAATTCTCAAGCATCATCAGATCTTAAACTGTGCTTGTGTTATGACCAATCAGATGCCTGAAGTTTAATGACCTCTTGTCAAGGGGCTGGAGGTTAAAAAACTTCGAGGTTGAGTCATCTTTTAGAATCTGATTGGTCAGGTTTTAGTTCAAATTTAACATCTGACCAATCAGATGTTTTTGGACAGTTTAGTACTTTAGCTTAAAACTTCATAACTTCACAGCCTAGTTTTCGGCAAGTATTCCTTTTAAATCTTCCTGTACCAATTCTTACTAAAACATGGAACAGTGACCATGATTTCGTTGTTTTAATTCAAGTATAGCCTGACATTATGGAACTTGTACTCATGACTTTTCGTCAATGTAATCGTCTAGCCTCTGTGATTTTATGGTCTTGTATAAACAATGTATGGAAATCGTGGACTTAAATGTGTTCTTTGACCAGTTTATAAACCGTTAGTTGTCTGTGAGAACAAGCGAATATGCAAGACTGTCAGTGTATTGTTGCCAAATAAAAAAAGTATATATAGCGTCACAAAACATTTGCGATTAGAATAATATGTTTCTTTTAACCCTTTCCTGCATGTATATGCCATTTTATGCCTTTAAAAACCATTCACAGTCATTAGCAAGATCTGCATGACTAAGGGTTTATGTGTAGACAGGTTCAGCTGTAAATCTATTATTACAAGTTGAACATACATTTATCAAAAACCTTTTGTCTTTTAAAGAAAAACAACAAAATTCAAGTGAATTTTCAAAATAATAGACAAACTATGAATGATAGGATTAAATCACATAGTTGAAACTAATTTGAATATGACGAGTACGTAAATACTTTAATAATTAGGAAAATGCATTTATGAAAGGGCTGTTTAAAAAAAAGTTTAGGTATGAATTTTCTGAACCAACTTTATATACTGGTACTTTAAGTATTCAAGGCATCAGTGCATGTAGCGCGACCTTTCTTGAAGCGATTCTCACGCCATCTTAATCACTTTCTAAACTCTAGTGATGAGACTTCTTTGTGTTCCGAGACCCTTCCAAGTGTTATGTTTTTATTATCACAAAATCCACCAGGTTCATCTATATATAAATTACTTCATTTATAAGCACAAATAGCAAACAATCTTGTAAATAATAGACGAGTTTTAAACGAGATCTATTTATCTTGATATAAACATGTGACATTCTAGATAGCAAGTAGTTTCTCAATCTTGCAATATTTTTCCCCATCTATGAACTGCCTGCATGTCTTCTTAGTTCTTGTTAATTTCAAGCGGTAGCATTTTCAATTAATGCAAAAAAAAATAAAACTTTGTATTGCAGTTTCATTTTTGTGTGTCGCATTTAAAATCTGAAATTGTATTAGTGATTTATATCTCCTCAATTTCAGATCCTAGTAAATAGACAATTAATCATTCCCAATTACTTTTTGTATGTTTTACATGCATTTAGAGTGCTAGGGTGTTTTGGAAGAAATGGGAAATTTAGCTGTTTTTAATAGAAAGAAACATGCAATACCAGTTTTTGGGGTAGCTTTCTATTATGGTAACTGTCATGCTGATTCTGGGGATTGTGAAAATTGTTATAAGTATAACAATGTCATGCAGATACTGGGGATAGTGAAAATTGTTATAAGTATGCTGGTAGCGCAATCGGTAGAGCGTCGGCTCCAGGTACAGGAGGCCCCGGGTTTGATCCCAGGCTGCGACATACGCAAGTCCTTAAAAATGGTAATGGTATAGCTCCCTTGCTAATGCTCAAGCAAATATAAGGGTAGTTCCACGACTGGTTGGCCTGGTGTCAGGATAATGTGACAGGGTGTGGTATCATGCCAGGTGTTCACAGCATGCTATACACAGTGAAGGCAGCACTATATCTGCTTCAAGTGGACACCGTTAACTGTAATACGGTTGGTGGGACGATAAACCCAATAAACAAATAAACAGACAAACACTACTGGCTGCTTGCCTCAAACCTCGTGGGTTCAAGTCTCGAGGTAGGGCAAAGGAGTGAGCTCTTACCTCACTACATTTGTTAATAAGCCCAAACAATTCTTAAGTCATCTTCCTACATTGACATGTAAAGGTACCTACACCTATTGCTAGAAGTTCAGGAGTAAATAGTGCAGATCCTGATCAGACATCTCCCAGTAGGAAGCTAGCTAATCTGGATCTACACTATTTACCACAAAGTCGTACAGATGCGTGTTTAGCAAGCTACGGGTTAATGGGAGAAGCTGACTTAAAATGCGTCATTGGTTCAGCCCAGACATTTGTCTTAAGTCTTTAACCAACAAAGCTGGATGTTGCTATAATGACTAAAAACTGTGTTGCTTCAATGCATTGAAAAAGAACAAAGCAACATGATGATGATGATGATGATGATGATGATGATGAACAAAACGGTTAATATTAAGAAGATAATTGAAAATTATTAATGGAACGTGATGATCATGGTTTTATTGGTAAGGGGATAATTATAAAATTACTATTATAGGAGTTGTTCTGAAAAGGAAAATGTAATGTAGATTAGAAATAAAGCAATAAAAAGGGCTTTAAAAAGACAAAGATGCATTATTTGATGTTAATATTGCAAGCTAACATTTGTTTGCAAATTTTATTGTCTATATTCATTGTCATAGTTGTAAACATGGTTACAATTCTGACAATAATGTTGCTGTTCGTGAGGATGGTGAAGAGGATGATGAGGATGAGAACTTAGAATGGGAACCAGTCCAGCTGGGGTAACATTTTGCAGTGATAAGTGCTGTGGAAAATGATGATAAATGACGAACCATTTATTAACAAATGACAGCCGTCAGTATTATTCTGGGCTGAGACACAGTACAGTGGAGTGAGACCCGTTGATTTACTTGTGCCACAAATCATCATATCTGACACTGGGTTTCAGTTGCAGCTTCAAATGGGATGGTGATGGTGGGGTGGGTGATGGTGAGTAAACAGATAGGTGGGGTAGGTGGTGGGGTGGGTGATGGTGAGTAAACAGATAGGTGGGGTAGGTGGTGGGGTGTGTGATGGTGAGTGAAAGGACAGGTTGGTAGGTGGTGGGGTGGGTGACAGTTAAAGGATTAGAGGGGTAAGTGGTGTAGTGGGTGACAGGTAAAGGATAAGAAAAGTAGGTGGTGGGGTGGGTGACAGTTAAAGGATTAGAGGGGTAGGTGGTGTAGTGGGTGACAGTTAAAGGATAAGATAAGTAGGTGGTGGGGTGGGTGACAGTTAAAGGATAAGAGAAGTAGGTGGTGGGGTGGGTGACAGTTAAAGGATTAGAGGGGTAGGTGGTGGGGGTGACAGTCAAAGGATTAGAGCGGTAGGTGGTGGTGGGGTGACAGTTAAAGGATAAGAGAGGTAGATGGTGTTGGTGGTGGGGGGACAGTTAAAGGATTAGAGGGGTAGGTGGTGGGTGGTGACAGTTAAAGGATAAGAGAGGTAGGTGGTGGGGGTGACAGTTAAAGGATTAGAGGGGTAGGTGGTGGGGTGGGTGACAGTTAAAGGATTAGAGGGGTAGGTGGTGGGGGTAGTGTGACATTTAAAGGATTAGAGGGGTAGGTGGTGGGGTGACAGTTAAAGGATTAGAGAGGTAGGTGGTGGGGTGTGACAGTTAAAGGATTAGAGGGGTAGGTGGTGGTGGGGTGGGTGACAGTTAAAGGATTAGAGGGGTAGGTGGTGGGGTGTGTGACAGTTAAAGGATTAGAGGGGTAGGTGGTGGTGGGGGTGACAGTCAAAGGATTAGAGGGGTAGGTGGTGGGGTGTCTGACAGTTAAAGGATTAGAGGGGTAGGTGGGGGTGACAGTCAAAGGATAAGAGGGGTAGGTGGTGGTGGGGTGACAGTTAAAGGATTAGAGGGGTAGGTGGTGGGGGTGACAGTTAAAGGATAAGAGGGGTAGGTGGTGGGGTGTATGACAGTTAAAGGATTAGAGGGGTAGGTGGTGGTGGGGTGTGACAGTTAAAGGATTAGAGGGGTAGGTGGTAGGGTGTCTGATAGAGAGTAAAATGGTGAGAGGGTGGTTGGGATGAAAAATGATACAATAATGCAGATTATAAACAATAGCATTGAGAAACACCAACCAAATTTCAGTGTAGAAAACAAACCATGTAACTGAAACCAGCAGTAAAACACTATCATCCTGCTAATTGACAGTCCATCAGTCTAACCACATCCTGATGTTTATCTCCTTCCCATTGTGTTTCTAGGGGGGAGGGAGGGTGTGTGTAAAGTACATGTATAACCTGATTTTCACCCATCAGCTGCATCTGCTGAGAGAGGTGTAAACATTTGTAAATGGACTGACAGATGATATGCCATTAATTATTTGACAATGGAGGTCAATGGGACAAATCTAGGTACATGCTTGCATCCTGGACCTGACAGACTTCTAAGGCCAGAGGTCCACAATGTGGAATAACAGCCATTATTAATCCTGTGAGGTATTTCTTGTGCTGACTTCTTGGTGTCTCTCCAGTCTTTGTACCAACTGACCGTCCTATGTGATAATTGTTGGGTTTAGTGTTTGTACTCCTCTCAATGTTTTATCACTACAACATTAACTGTATGTGTCTTTGTCTAATGAGGTTCAATTGTTAATATTTATGATAATTCTCATAGGACCAGTTTCTTATATTCCTTCCAAAATCCTATAGACCTGATGCTTTTCAGAATTGTCTTGATGTGATTATTAAAATTAGAAATTATGTAAGGTTTGGTTAAGAATTATGGGATATATAACTACATTAACATTGAATTTACTCTTCGTTTGTACTAGATCTAAGATAAAGAAGGTAATTTCTTTTTAAAAATCCTAAAACCTATTTAAGGTAGAGCATCAACCCTGGGTATAGAAGGTTGCAGGTTTGATTCCAAGCTGAAACATTCAAATGTGTCATTTATTCTTTGTATAGCACCCTTTTCCACTCTCATCATATAAAGGGTAGGTCAAGAACTGTTTGACCTTGAACCATGATTGCATGTGATGTACATGCATTATCAAGTAGTGCATCCTATCACAGTGAAGGTAGTACCATGTCTTTTTCAAGTAGACCCCCTTTCCCCGCCTGACCCATACAAAATTGTCAGTCAGACGTCTCTGCATGAGTGGAAAGATCAGTGTTGAGACCTCAATCCCAACAAACACAGGTACTAATGGCTTGTCATGATGACAACTTTGCTGCAACTTTCTGTGCATGCACCCCAGATCGCAACTCCACATCAAACCCGGTAGTGACCTTATCCTGCTTCAACTCAGCATCAATTCGTAGTTTGTTTATTCTGCTTCACTTGTCAACATCCCTGACTATTGCTAACAATAACAAGAAAAGATAGCAACCTATAATGCAAGAATTCACTTTCAAATTGTTCAGCTTATAATTAGATGATTTCCAGCTGAAACCATCGGATCTACATCTACGGTTATTGTATAACCCTGACCAATTTATAGCTAGCCGGCTGAGAGTTTACCCTACCCCTCCATCATTGTATGAGTGACTCTGTACCGTTGGAGGTGATGTGGTTGTCAGCATGGTTGTTATGGTGACAGGGGTAACAGATGTTGCAGGTTGTCTTGGCAACACCTCCATGTGACACCCATACTGATGACCAATCACAGTCAACAGCTGCTGCTGAATGGTGGTGGGTTGGTGGAGGATTGGAGACGACCTGGGCGGTGGGGGAGAATTTAAGAATTTGGAGATATGGAGTTAGGCAGAGGGAGGAAGAGAGGGAAGGAGGGAGTGAGAGAGAGGGAAGGAAGGAGGGAGTTAGAGAGATAGCCAGGAGAGAATGGAAGAGAGTAGAGGAAATCAGAGTGAGGAGAGAGGGAATAAGAGGATAAGAAAGAGGGTAAAGTGAAATCTTGTAAAGAGAGATGAAGTATTAAGAATAAGATAATAGCATATTCATATCCTTGTACTTTTGTGCAATATTTAATGACACATTTCTTACTTCTGAAGTTCAGCACCCATGGCATAGTGGTAAATTTGCAGATTTGTAACTCTTCTGACCTTAAGTCTCTCACCACATGGTTTTGAGTCACAATCGGGGCGAGAGACTTAATGGTAAGATCTTCCAGCTGAGAAGTGGTACGTTAGAGGTTCTGCCAAGACAATTGTATGGGGTCTTACTCCACAATAATAACCATAATTGATTAAAATAAGAAATTATTTTCTCCAGCCAAAAATAATTTTTTTTAATGAATAAATATCCATGCACCCATCTCAAAAATGAAAGCAGACAAAAGAACTACTGAAGATAGAAATAAGGTTGTGTGGTTATAAGAGCATTAAATTTAAATCTTTACTCTGAATTATAAATTTCATAAACATAGATTGTCTCTAAAAGAAATAAGAAACACTGCAGTAAAAGTTTTAAAAAAACATTGGATAGAAAAAAGAATGTCAGGGGGTATTATTTGAGAATATATGGTACAGTGAGCCATGCTCTGTGCTGGTAGTTGATGGCTTACGGTACCAGTGGTACTCTGTACACTGTATTGACAGTTGTCAGAGCTAGTTGGGAAATCCTCCCATTCATACAGTCTATTGCTAGTTGTCATTACTGAAGCCTGGACATAATCTTCAAATATTGAACATTATTTTCTGGCCTGGAAGTGTTTGAAACTGTTAAACTCACCATAGAAGAAGGGAACTTGGTTTTTTTAATCTATTTGTGCATAAGCAGCAGTATTTAAACAGAGACCAAAGGAGTTAATCGTTCTGACTGAGCAGTTGTTGAGTAGTATATGTAGCATTTGTGTTTACTGGTATTTTGGTATTTTTTGTTCTCTTAACTAGAGGCTGTGGAAGTGTCATATGAAATGGGTATTTTACTGTGGAAACTTGATGGGCATCTTTGTTAACTTGGTTTGCTTTTATGACTTACCGGACTTGTGACAGTTTTTCGGGGTTAAATGTGTGTTTTTTTGTGGGAGTTTTGACAATGATGATCTGATAAATGTTAGTGGCATTGTACCAGAGCAGTAATAACAGGATGCTAAATAGCCATCGCAACAATGGTGAGTACAATCGCAGCTAAATTTATTTGTCTTTTTTTTATTTGTGTTTGTGTGTGTGTATTTTTTGCCATATTTTTGTCTATTCTTATGATGTATGCTTTTTTATTTTAAAAGTCCGCATGTTCACACATTTTTAATGCAAACATTCAGAAAACACTGTTATGTAAAGGAGTTAAATATGAAAGTCCTTTTCGTGCTACTTAGCATTTTTTTTTAATTATCACTCGTCATCTATGCTAGCCTGGTTTACTTTTATTATTAAAAATATTTATAAAGACTTGATTTTTTAACATTGTCTGGTAAACTTTTTTATTTGATTTTATAGTTTAAATATAAATGCATTCATAAAGAAGACAATGTCTGTTACCAATTCATATAGATTTATTGAAAATGTACTATTTACCTCCTTAGGCACCACATCAGCAATTTATTCCTTCATTGAATGTCTATTTAAGTATTATGAGTTGTTCCTCCAAGATTTACATGTCAAGGAAATAAATATTTCCATTTTATACTTTCAGGTCAGAAGCTTACACATTATAATGTTGCTTGTACATTCCTTACATTTCATCCTTCTGTGTTGGTGTTTGTTTTTGTTGTTGTTTGATGTGAGTGGTTGCATTTATAACCTCATGTTTGATCTCTTTTTTTTAATCATACTCATGCCATCATGTGATTAAATCATGTGGAGAAAATTCTTATTTTGTGGATACAATTTTGAAATTATCTTTTAACATCAAATTACTGTGAGCTTAAGTTTATCTGATAGTTTTGTAGTGTTTTCTTTTTTTCAGAAATAATTTTTAATCTCAAGACTTCTGTGTCTTGTTTAAATAAAGTATTGGTAGAAAATGAGGCTGAATTTGGAAAATGATGATCTGGGAAGATTTACTTTCAAGTCGTGGAAGAAAGTATTAAAGCCATAATAGCTCTGGCAGGCACATTGTTGTTCCTTATCAGTGACAGAATTGATTTGTAGTTAAACAGTAATACTGAAAAGAAAAACTTTATTTGTCAATAGAATTTAGTAGCTTTTAATTTGACAAAGGAAAAAAAGACAAAAATGCAATAACAACAAAATATAAATATTACAATTGCTTGATTTGTGTAGGAGTTGAACTCAGGACTTCTTGTCTGGCAGTCGAGTGCTGCATTGAGCATTCCAATGAGTCTTGTTACTGGCTGTTCATAACATTTTTATGTAGTGGCAAAATAATAACTTACATATTTCAACATTATCTGTTACAATTTTGTCAGGTATCAACCGGTGCTTATCACTTCATTTGGATCAAAGTCAGGCCCTGTAAGGCGTCAATAGATATACGTCTTGTTTGGTTCCGTTTCATAACATTTTTTTGTTTCTGAAGATTATATAGCTTATAAGATTGATACATAAAGACAAACGCCTATTTTTATTTTGAGTTTTTCTCTTGCAATCAAAGGTCTATTTGAAATGGTTTTACCCTAATACTTGTTTCTTTCTGATTATTATTGTGCATATTTATAAACCAGCACACAAACAAAGTACATAAACAAGTACATAAACAAACAGGTATCTAAACAAGCAATCACATAAACAAACAAGTTTATAAACAAAAAAGTACACAAACAAGTATGTTAACAAATAAACATATAAACAAGTATATAAATAAACATGTCTCTAAACAAATAATTATCTAGACAAATAAGCATATAAACAATCATGTATATAATAAAATAAGCATATAAACAAATAAATACATAAACAAAAAAACACATAAGTACAGGAACAATTAAGCATACAAATAAATAAATACATAGACAAATAAGCTCAATGACAAACAAGTACATAAACAAATAAGCATATAAACAAACAAGTACATAAACAAATAAGTACATATACAAACAAGTATATATACAAATAAGCACACTGATAAACAAGTACATAAATACAAAAGCATCTAAACAAACAAGTACATAAACAAATAAGCATATAGACAAACAAGAACACAACCAAATCTTTTCAAAATACACAAAAAAATCTTTTCAAAATTTCCTAGAAAACTTCAGTAATCAGCAAAAAGAAATCTTATATTTGTACCATTCAGCATAGAATTGTTGTAAATAAGAATTAATATTCAACAAAGATCATACACATTTTTGGCTATTGTTCTAGCAAATGTATTTGAGAAGTTCAGCCTTTCAAATAACACTTTAAAACTGGAAAGAAAAAAAATTGCATTGTTTTATGAATAGAAATCATTATATTGATGAAATAAGAAGACAGTACAGTATCTTGTAAAATAAAATTAACACCATTTTCTTTGCCAGGCTTTTAATGGATGCTATAAGCTTCATTGCTTTGATATAAAATTTATTATGAAATATTATAAATAGAGTTTTTAATGTTAACTTCTTTAATTCATTGGGAGTTTCTTGGCAATATAGTATCTTACGGCCTCTTGATACATGTATTTTTATGATAAGAAATAGTAAACGGGTTTCTTCGAGTGTTAACATATTACTTTTTCTTTTATTGCATATTTTTCCTTTCATGCTGTCTACCTATGTTTAAATGACTGGAAGGGATTTTGTCTGGATTCATTGTTAAAGGTGGTTCCGACAGTTAGCTTATATCTAATATATGTAACAATATCTAACCTTTTACTGGTGTATTTGTACATGATTTCTGTATATCTAATATATGTAACAATATTCTTACCTTTTACTGGTGTATTTGTACATCATTTCTGTATATCTAATATATGTAACAATATCTTACCTTTTACTGGGGTATTTGTACATCATTTCTGCAGGAAAAAAATCATACTTAATCTAAGCATTGATGACTTTAAACAGTAGTTCAATGTAATGTCAGTAAAACTTGGTAATCAAAACTTAAATGTTTGTGCTTTTCAAATCTATAAATAAGAACTATAGGGATTCCTGTAAAAAATAGAGATCGAAGTCACAGCGGATGACATGGAAGAGCTAAAGCAGAAGTGGTCAGTTCTTAGTTTAAAAATAGCTAACTGTGCGGCATGACTCGAATAGGAAATACATGTTTGAAATGACAATTGTGGCGGTATGGTTTACTTGTCAGACAGGTGTAGGACATCAATAAACAGCATATTGCTAGATCAGTTCAGGTAACACTGGTTTATTATGAGGTTTAAGGAAAATATTTTTTGGTCCTAACTGTGGGATACCACCCTTAAAGGGGAAGGAAAATGACAGTATAATGTTAAACCTTTATTCATTTTGTTGTGTTAATTATACCTGTCCTGTCAAATTCATTGTCCATATCACTGTATTGTAAGATCTGATTGGCACAATAAAATAAACCAGGACAAACATATTTAACTAGTGTTTACTAATTAATTGTAGATACAATGATAAGACGGTACATACCTGCTTCAACACAAAGGTCATGAAGTTGTTTGGGTATTTTTTTCCTTCTAGATTGATCATACCTGCTTCAAAGCAAAGGTCATTAAATTGTTTGCATATCTTTTTCCTTCTGGGTTAAAGATATTACACAACACCTTTGTCTCTCCAAGATATTATTTTATGGTTAGGAAATGTCTTAAAAAATTAATTTATGGTACTATCTCTCCCCACTTTGGGTAAATTTGACTTAACTTTGTCCACATGGGAACATATCATAAAGGAACTTGATCATTCTCCTTACTTAAACTACAAAATTATGTTAAATTTGTGAAAAATACTATAAATTTATATCTTAGGAAATATTTTTAGATTTAAGGAAGTTTCTTAGTTTAAGTAAAGAAATAGCTAAGATTTTTTATGAAAATGATATCTGACCCTATGTCTGAGGTGAAGAAGTGAAGCATAGGTACTATAGGTTTGATATTGAACCAGCAACTATTTACAAGATTTCATGTTTAAATCAATTCTCTGTGTAATGTTGAGAACTTGTAAAATTTAAGAGAAATAATGATATGAAAAATAGCTAAGAAACTAAAATTTAACTTTTTTATTTTAAAAATATTATTTTAATTTGAGAGCTAAAAAACAGTTTTGTTTGCATTAGGATTTTGTAAAGATAAATATAAAATTTAACAAACATAAAATCGCATTTCCCTTTCATATTTTTATATTTTGACTTCACATAAAATACCAGCAAACTCAATCTTGTTGCGCACTGAGTTGACCGTTAATGTTGAACACCTAGCTGAACATAGAACATTAGTGTTACACAACAAGTTCTAAAGAAATGTTACACACTAAATTAAACATTAATGTTATACACTAAGTTAAACAATAATGTTGCATACCAAGTTGAAGATTAACATTGCACACTAAATTAACTTTTTTTGCCCCCATGTCTCTCGGCTTGGTTATAAAAGCTTGTTATTGATGCCTTTGTCTCATAAACAAGAGTATTTAAAGGTGGTATCCGTCAGTTTGGACCAAAAATATTTTCATTTAAGTTCATAATAAACCATTGTTACCTGAACATATCTCGCAAAATACAGTATATTGGTGTCCTACACCTGTCTTAAAAGTGGACCATAACGTCACAATCGCCATTTCAAACATGTAGGTCCTATCTGAGCCATGCTGCACAGTTAGCTATTTTACAACTAACAAACCCATGTGACCACTTCATGTTTTAGTTCATCCACGTCATCCATTGTGGTGTTGGTGTCTATTTTTAGCAGGAATCCCAATCGTTCTTTTTTATAGATTTGAAAATTTAAGTGTGTGATTTACAAGTTTGACTGGCGAAAAATTGAGGTACGGCTGAAAATCGTCAAAACTTAGACTAATGTTTGATTTTTTTTCCTGCAGAAATTATGTACAAATGCTCCAAACAAAGGTCTGATATTGTTATATATACAAGATGTAGGCAAACTGTTGGATACCACCTTTAAAGGTTCGGAATGTCTTCTTATTTTATATATTCAAACACAGTATAAAAGTGCCATATAAAGTCAGTGTTCTTAAGTCCCTTATGTATGACACTAGTAGAAGGAATAGATTGATGGAACAAATAAGTAAAACAGAGAGTAAAGCAAAGATGTCTGGAGGCTTAAAATATACATGGATATAATTTACGGATTTTAAGAAGATTCAAATAAATATTTTTTAATATATTTCCTCTCAAAATAAATATGTGTTTCTATAAAATGTCTTGGATGGTTAGATGCAGATTTTGTACAGTTTCTGTGACAGAAACATAAAGAAACAAACACTTGTTAAATATGCTCTTCAACAATATGAGTCTGAAATGTAAGAAACAAAATGCATGCATGTATGTTTATTGGAAGACATTGTTAAAAGCTGCTTTTTTATGTTCAATATTAGTGTGGGAGTTGCATTAAAACATCACAAACATGATTTCAGTAGGGCTAATCCTATCTCTGCATATGCAGCATTGTTAGCTATTTTTAGAACATTAGGAGCCAAGAACCACTTGATCACAGACAAGGATAAAGTTTATTATCCTGGGTTGTAGATGTAATTTAATTATTTGTAGTAAGATAATAATTCTTTCTCAAATTCATTTTTTTATAAACTTATATTTAGCAGAATTTTGGGTTTTTTTTCTAAAACAGATAAGAATTGGTGAAATGTCAAAAAGAGTATTTTATGAATAACACTATGTTACCATTGATTGTTTGACAACATTTATCTTAACTAAAAGCAGGTCCGTAACCATCGACTAGTAACTTCTCTGACTGCTTAACTTCTCAGCAGGTCAGTTCAAGTCCAGGTTGAGGCGTAGGTCTAAATGTAGAAATGTATTCTAGCAAACCTTCTCTTGGTCACTGGTTCTACTCTCGACATCTGGGGTTCTTCCTCAACCAAATTTACTGGACATAACTATAATAACCATATTTGTATTGGTGCGATGTATGTAAAAGTATAACAAAATAGCACAGATGTCTTAAAAAAGGAAGTGTTTTGTAAATAAGGAATAGTTTTTAATTATAAAGCTATCTTTCACATAAAAACCATACCTATTAGCTTCTTTACAAAGATGAAACTAGAGAAGAAAAAAAATCTGATGAATTTCTGGCGAGAAAGCAAGGGGGAGAGGGCAGAATGAGAACATGGTGTGGTCGAGACAATGTGAGACAATTCCTGTAATGAGACAATTCACCAGGGCATTGTTCTGGAAATGGTCAGTCTTGTACAATACAGCCAATCCAGGCACCGACGTAAAGGCCGAATTCAGATGTTCATCCAATTTAGAAAAAATGGTTATTACGATTAAACTTATTGATCGAATGTTAGGTAACAGTCAGTAATCTGTTTGATTAAAATTACTATTAAACACAGGGTGTTTTCATCTTAAGGCTATGTAGCCTTTTAGTGCTATTTTTAGATTCCATGTGGTTTTTGCAAAGCATAGTTGAAGATTAAACTATACAACTACTTGTATGTTCATATGATAAGCGTAGAATCACACCACTCAGACATACGTTTACACCCCACACCCCACGAACTTGACGTTTTAATTAATATTTTTCATATTTACAGAAATGCTTAATAAATATATACTTTTTTTCATATAAACAGGTATGCTTTTTAATCTTTGTTGATTGTTTAGATATATTTCTTCTCGTACAGATGTAATCAAATGCTTCTTAATACAGTGTCCAGATTTCTACCTTTCATTAGTTTGTCTTATAGTATCGTTCAAACTATATTTTTAATTTTCTTCAGATTTTATACCACTACATGTTTGACTTAATTTTATTCTATAACTATGACATAGCCCCTTGTTACTGCCATGTCTTATATGGTATAATTATGGTGACATATGATACTGCACCTATATATGGCCTTTAGATTGCTCATTATTCTGGTCATGTTGAATTAACATGACTGATAATAACTTATAATTATTGGTTATCGAATTCATTTTAAGTGCCATAAATGCTGTCAAATTATCTACTCCAGTTTTCATTTTCAGTAACCGACTCACTTACCTGTCTAGTTTTACACCTTCTTTTGCTCTTATCATAATGAGCTGTAGTGATCATTCTGTTTTTCTTTGTATTTCTTGCATATCAAAGCTTTTTGTTTGGTCACTTTGAAGATCCTTTTCCTTTGATCGTTCCTCTCCATTAAGATTAAGCATCTCATTTGTATTTATATTTAATTGGTAAATGATATTGTAAGATATTTTAATTTTATTTTTGAATTATAAATTTATATTTTATGTTCTTTTGAAATTTTGAAAAAGACAAAAATTGGTGGACTCATAAGTGCAATATATTAAATTTTGACTAAACACACTGTGAAGGATAGCATTTAAATGACTGATTTAATACTCAAAACATTTTATTACCGGGAGGTAGTGTTTTCACTAGAAAAATGTTCACACTAAATTAGAGAAGTTCTATATATAGCAAAAGTTGGCCATTGAGTGTAGGTAATGCATTTAGAGTGACAGATTTTACAATTAAAGCACTGCATACCAACACACAACAATTAATACGATTCCTACAGGTATATATAATAAGGCCATATCCTGAAGGTAACATCCGATTGTATTATCCATTGTTTTCGGTATCCATTCGGAACGTCTGCGGTTCTTTACTAAAGAAATACACTTACACAAATGTCTAAGGAGTTGCTGTTGACATGATAACCTAAATATAACAACTGATGCCACTCAATGATACAAAAGGGGTGTGTATAACATTTAATTTTATGCAGGATGAATTACAGAAAATACTTCAACAGGAAAAAAACACTTTACGTCTGGCAACAAACTTGATAAAATAAAGTCTGCTCTTGAATTTAGTCGCCACGGGCAATCGGATGTTGTTAATTTTGATAACTGCATCTATAGTAAAAATAATGGCCAATAGTTTTATGATGTTTAATGAAAACAGTGCAATGTTGCATTGCCAAAATTACCATAAGATTATAGGTTTACTATATATACGTTAAGAGTTGCCATTAGATCATAGGTTTACTATATATGCACATTAAGAGCTGCAGTGGTTTACTGTTGACAGTGCACAATATACTCAGTAACCATTAAATCTTATATTTATTATACAGAATTTAAACACTAAAGATTGCCATTAAATCATAGGTTTGCTATACTTACCAAATTTACATTGCCTATGATTACCATTAAATCATAGGTGTCCTATACACTGTTATGGCAGCTAGGTTTTTCCCAGCAGGTAGCTGGCTGTACCACTACCATTGTACCCATTTATACCATGTGCCAAGGGATAATTTATGGTCTTGTTTTATAACAAATTACAGCCCTAACAATACCCACAGGAATAAATCAAAATATTGAAGACAAAAAAATGTACGAAAGGAAGGTTGTGGTATTTATTACATTAGTTATGCAGAAAAGGGGGTATCAAGTGGAGAAAGATGTCAGAATTCTTAAATGTCAGACTGACAACGGAAAGAAGTATAATCGAGACTATTTTCATGGACTATTATAACTAGATATCACTGGCCCCCCCCTGCCCATCTTCATCAATCATAATATTCTAAAACATTTAGGTCAATAAACAACTATTTTAACATGTGGACTGCTTCAATTATTATTGATTCTTAGTTATTTTCTTACAACTCCAACATGATCTTAGTGTATTGTGCAAAACTTAGAAGCAAATAGTGTAGGTCCTGATCAGGCAGTTCCTGTTGACAGCTGATGGTTTCTGTATTTTAATTATTTGTATAGGCCTGATTTTAATTAAACGCAATCAATAGACCATTTGTCTCTAATTCAGAAGATCCTGGGTTTGAACCAAGACCATGACGTACCAAATCGTTAAGGATGGTTGTAGTATAGCACCCTTGCTTATGCTCACACAAATATTAAGACATCTGCACGACTGGTGGGCCCAGTGCCAGGATAATGGGGTTGGGTGTGGTGTCATGCCATGTGTTCACAGCATGATATATTCAGTGAAGGCAGCACTGTATCTGCTTCAAGTTGACATTGTCTTCAGATAACAGAAGTACTAAACGTAACAAATGTTTTAAAGCTTGAAAATTATTGTGATGAAGAAACCTGGATACAAGTATCTTTACTGACATTAAAGGTTTATGGAAAATACAGATTCAAGAGAAAGTGAGGAGGTAACAACCCTTTTTCAATCATTTTTTGAAGTTAAGGTTCTGTATCATTTATTGTTGTATGATGACATAATAGTTATACTAATCTGACCCACAGCAGCTGTATAATGGAACAAAAGAAACCCATTAATTTTTAAATGTTTAGACAGTCTGCCATCCTTTCGATCTCCAGACTTCAGTCTCCTGTATAATTTTCAGAATATTTCAGGCTCGATTTATTTGTTATGTGTTAAATAAATGCCCCAGATGCACAGAGGTGTTCCAACGTTTGTTAAAATCATCTAAATTATACCTGAGACTTTTCTCTTTAGAATGCAACAGAGTGTGAAGTTACCATATCGTGCCATGATTCAGAATATTTATATACTTTACTGGATATTAAAAATTCATACTGTCACTATTCATCGTTTAAATTTATTTTATTATTAAATCACATGTCCAATTTTGCAATTCATGTGAAGTACTACTTAAGGATTCAAATGGATTTCTAAGTCAAATATAAATTAATTATTTAAAATTAGAATCAAATGATTTTGCATAAGTAATGCATTATTTATAACTGTTATATCATGGTGGAATATATTTTCTTAATCTTAATTTCAATATGAAAGACAAATTAACAATTTAATATCATCAAATTTTGCATATGTCCACCTGTCAGTTGTATGTGCCATGTTTAATCAATGAGATTTGATATCAGAGACACTGAGGGTAAACCTTTTTCTGCATTTGGAAGTTATATTTTATTAATACCATCACTGGGATTTATAAATGTCAGATTTTTTCAAAACAAACTATTTTTCATGACTTTGATATAGCAAGGTTTAGACTTTTATCAGCTCAGGTGTCAGTTTAATCCATTCTGAGGGGGGTATTGCCTACCTGTGAACGCAACAGCAAGGTAATTAATTATCACTCAATAATTTGATCTCTATGATCGATCGGGAGTGTGCTAGAACAATGGCGTCTTGGTTAATCTGCCGGCATTACTGTGACGGACAATGAACAAGACATTAGAAGGATTCAGGAGGAATGTCGTAGAGTCAGAAGGAGCTTTTGTGTGTCAACATGATGGTCCAGATTGATGGACGAGGAAATGTTTTAATGGCCTGACAGCTTATTGTGGACCAAGGTAGCAGCAGAAAGGGGGGTGTTTTTGATGGTTCATTTTGTTGTCCTTTTTAAAAGTTGATGAATGAGGCCTTTTGCATTATTTTTGAGTGGGAATTTATTTCAATTTATGGAAAAGTGATTAAGGAATAAGATAAGGCATCAGGTAGCCAATAAGAATTTTTTTTTTTATTAAACATCCTTAATTTGAAAAATACCTCCTTCTGTTAAATATTCTAAGGACACCTTTCTTTTGTAGAACAAGCATAGGGCTTAACTGAAATAAGGTACAGGTGTCAACAAAATTTTGGTAAATGATATATTAACCATTAGCTTGCTACATTTGCATAGTCATCATGTTCTTAGTTATCATCTTATATCCACATGCAAGGGTGCCAGGACATATTGTTAGAGACTCAGCAAAATTAGAGACTCAGTAAAATTAGAGACTCAGTAAAATTAGAGACTCAGCAAAATTAGAGACTCAGCAAAAAAAGTGCAGATTATTATCATACTGGGCTTTTACCAACAACATACATTATTTCAACTTTGACCAGAAAGAGAAAAAGACATCTTGCCTGTTAATTTGATGATAATACTTTAAAATATGTACTTCAAAATACAAAAAAAAAATCTTAGATTTAATGGTTAAGTTCTGGGGGAAAAGTTCTTGAACTCCACATGTTTAAGAACCTGTCTTTTGGATTGAAGGGATTTCTTTGATGAGAATCCAGCCAATGGCAGGGCATAACTGGATTAGTCTGGGAGGCAAGAAGATGGAGGGTTGTAGAGAAGCTACTGCTCTTCACCATGGAGACACTGAATCACACTTCCTACACCCTGTCAGTCATCAGTCTGTCCAGTCAATTGAGCTTTGATCATTGGGAATCTTAAACCTTGGTTTAATAAGAGCAACTTGAGGAGGCTAAGGCAGCTTTTGTTTTGTTTTTTGACCAATGATCCGTTATTTTGATCATTATAGTGCCATCTAGCTGTTTTGGTAGAGGAATACCCCAGACAAATGTCTAGATAGAACCACTGGCGCACCACATGAAGACCTTCCATTAAGTCCTTCACCCTGAATGGGACCTGGTGGGAGGCTAAGTCAGATAGTATAGGTCTAAGATCTTCTCCTGAGTCTCTAGGACTTGAGGTGCTAAAGGTTGCTAGTTTGATCCCTGGTCAGTTGTTAATATTGTTGGTGGTATAAATCCCATGCTTCTACTCAGCTTGTAAGCTGACTTCAAGGACAGTTCATCTTGATGCGAAATAATGTGACAGGATGCTAAATTAGGCCAGGTGTTCACAGAACCAATTTACAGCCAAGGCAGCACTTGGTCCATATCTGTTTCAAGTTAAAATTTACTTTTGGAGAATGCAATATTGCGAATTAGTATTATTATCTAAATTTTTACAAAATGATTTGAAGCATTGTGTTAGGAGTAATAAAAACAAAAAAATCCATTATATCAGTAGAGTAATCAATGTGAAACATGAAGTCATGGCCTGAGTGTGTGATGATGATGTTTCTCTTCTGGCAGTGTGTTATACCACTCCAGTTAACATGCAGCTGTTCAGAAAAGATTTATCACCCATCTGTCAGTGTGTAATTTGAATAAATCTTTCCATATTTGAAACATTTCTAACCCATTCCTAAGGCTGTTCCATATTTTTAGTTGATATATTTCTACTACATACATAGTTACATTGTATTTACCCGAGGCTGCAATAGTAGCTACAATGTTATGGGCGTACTTTATTATTTATATATTGTCTATACTGTGCAACTTGTTGAATAATATTGAAACACTTTAGGATGGTAGAAAATTTTAAATAATCAGAAATCTTAGTACACAAAGGGCTCCACATTGCTTGCAATTCAATAACTTATGAACAAATAATTTACAACAAATAATTTACCCACATAACTTACAACTATAACTGCAAGGTACCAAATGACTTTGCAGTTAACTGCAAGGTACCAAATGACTGCAATTAACTGCAAGATACCACAAGACTTTGCACTTAATTGCGACATACCACTTAACTGCACTTAACTGCAAGGTACCACATTACATTTGCACTTAATTGAAACATACCATATGACCTGACACTAAAGTTTAATATTTTGCAAGGTGCCACTTTGCAAGGCATTACATGACTTTGTACCAAAATGCAACATACCACATTGTAGGGTATCACATGACACTTCTTAGAACTTAAAGTTGTAAGACAACTCTGCCTATCCAAGACCTATATTATGTCACAGATCTCATCAGATTGTATCTGGTCTCCATAAAATCTTCATAATACCTCTGGTGCTTTAAGTCTCTACAGACACCCAAATCCCCACACAAGCAATTCTGACATTCCCAAAAAACACCATACATCCATGACATACACAGATGTCCATGCTATTGTGTCATAAAACCTTCCCCCAGTTGGATACAGCACCCCCCTTGGCGTCCCCTAGTGTCCCCTGAAAGAGTGGCCACACACTGCTGTCTGCAATTTAATTATCGTAAATGTTTAATTCATCAAAGACGATGTGATCATGACTCCGATCCTCCACATTAGTCTCATAGTAGTGGCCTGGAGTTGAAATTGAGAGCAGAGGTGTTGGATTTGTCAGTTGTTGTCTTCTTCTGATTTCTCAAATGTTTTCTGATTTCTCCCCAGATTTCGTCCCCTCCCCACTGCTGACAATTCCGCCCTGTCTCTTGCCCTATTCCAGATATGTTGTCATTCCTAATCACAGTTGCTTAACCTGCAAATTATGAGCCAAGCATGAATCAAACCTCGCTTTGCACTAAATGTAGATTCTGATCAGTTCCCTGCTGATCAGTTGTCTGATCATGATGTACACTTTTCGCTACCAAGTAATTTGCATATTTTATAGTTACCTTTGTACTGGGTCTTGCGATAGGTGAATAACTGAGAATTCTATGAGTTTATTTCTATCTAAAGCAGTTTCAGGGTTACTATAATACTGTTTGTGACAGGATGTCACAGAGGCTGCTGTTGGTATTAATTTGGCCTCTGGCTGGTTGGTGTACAACTGTTATATCCTGTGTATTTGATCATATAACACCACCATTTTGTAAAGACACAAGCATTAGTTTGTTTCGTGTGATATTTGCATAAGTGTTGTTATTTTATGGTAGTGGTGTATCAATACTATGCATGCATAACAGTGAAAAGTCTGTAACAAGTCTAGTGCTTGTACTGTTTGGCAATCCATGAGAATATTTTTAAGGTCCTGCTTTAGTTGGTGCTCTCGTAGCCTGATGGGTCATGTTGCTGACTTGTAACTACTGCGACTCTATCCTCATGGGTTCGAGTCCTGGTCAAGCCAAAAACAATTTTGGGTGGTCTTCAAGCTGGCCTGCTGGTGGTTCTACTTAGGCTTTTCTGTTGTGTCATTAGCCATAATATATACATTGACTATAACTTTGTTGCTGCGATGTATCTCAAAGACAGATAAGTCAGTCATACATCAAAACTTGATTCTTTTTGCCTTTTAGGGGGAAAGAGAATCTTTTTGGAACCTGTTTGCTTCCTTCAAGTTGGATATTTTCATGATAATAACTTGGGAAATTGCATTCAAATTGTATTGTTTTATTGAAAAAATTTTAATTAATTACTTCTAAGTGTGGTTTCTTTATTGTTATTTTCTTGCTTTTAAACCTATTCCTTGCTTTGCTGCATTTCAAATGGAGACCTTATTTTGCTGTAGTTTTATATTTCTATACAGAATCTTTTGCATAATGTCTCTTTTAGGTCAGTTCAATCATTCATCAATTCTATTTGGTAGTTTATTAGTCATAAACTTAATGTCAATTGCCATAAACAAACAATAAATTGGCTTCACATAAACAAATACATGTTGACAAAAATGTGAAACAGATAGCACATTCTTAAATATGGTATTTGCTTTGGTTGAATTTGATCCTCAAATGAATCATAATTTGTTCTAAACACAATTAAATCTCATTATAAGTTTAAATTAGAGGAATAAATCTTAATTTGGTGAAGCAGTTAATTTCATATTCTTCAGCTAAAAATTGGTCATTACACATTAAAATTGTCACATTAAATGATTCTAATAAGTTAAACATTACTGGGGTTTGAGAAGGAATGAAAGATTGATATAGTAGATTTTAGTATAGTATTGATTTTAGAGCTCTTAACTTTAATAGCCATATAGTTGGGAGCTGTCTGATCAGGAACTACATTATTTGCTACTCAGTCTCTGTTGATAAGTATATCAACCCTGACATGTATGTAACATACATAATATTAAAGCAAAAAAATAAGCACAGATTTTAGCATGGGTTTTTGAGAAATTTTAGCAAGGTAAAGGTTTAAACTAACTGAAAGTTCTTCGAAAAACATTTATTTTCTGGAACTTTGTTAAAAAAACAAGCTGGAGTTTTCTGTCTTACCCTGATGATTGAGCATAGTATGTAAAAACACAACAACAAAAACCCACAACAGAATGTCAGATTGTGAGAGGCTGGAAGGGAGTATGTGTCCCCAGTAATGTTTTGTCACTTGGACAATTGATTTTGATGTAACAAGATCAGCAAAGATCCCCTTACAAATTGGTTTATCATTCAGGAGAAATGAGACCACTAATCACACAGATCATTAAGTGTTAGTGCCGGATGCCCTGGGCACCTTCTATGGCCAGCTTGAGAATCATGGGAATTTTTTTTGTAAGCCCCCGCCCTCCCTTTGACTTTGCCTTGCTAGGGAAGGTAATTCTAAGCAGACATACTGAATTATAATGATCTACAGTATGTTTGTACTTTGTTCCATGTTGGAATAGTTAGATGTTGTAAATTGTCCATATAGCTATATGAAACAAAAAGATTATATATAAGTAAATTTTATATGTTTTGGAAAATAAAAAAATAATTCTTGTGGTTTTTACATGTAAGGGGAGGCAATTTAGACCGAGAAAAAAAGTTAGTTCTTGTTTAATTTGCAAAGTGTATTCAACATAAGGAAGGGTTGTATTTATTTTAAATATACATCTTGCAGAAAACATTTTTTGAAGTATTTGCACTTTTTGAGTATTGGGTGAATAGTGGTTTGACTCATAATAAAAGATGTTAAATTTAGCAGTGTAGAAACAGTTAAAAACTATTCTAGAAGGAAATATCAATGAATGTCTTTGCAAATTTTTTTTGTGCATTTTGTGAAATTTAAAAGAAAAATCATAGAAAACAATAGGACATGGTCATTGCATTCTTGTTTTTGTTTTGCGTATTCTGATTTTGCTTGTCTGTTGTTTATCAGTGAGCTGTCAATTATCTGAGGTGTGGCCTGTCACTGCTAATTGCTATAGTTACCTCCATTAGGAGCCAGCTGATTGGCCAATCTAAGCCATTACAGAGATCTGATTGGCTTATCAAAATTGGGTGGTACCCATCTCAGCCTGTCACCCAGCTGTCAAGGCGGTTAATTGGTGTCAGTCTCTCAATTAGTGCTGCGCTTAATGTTGTAGATAAGCCACATGCAGAGGCCGGTGCATGCAGTATGGTGTCTATCATTAATCTATCGCTAATAACTGTCTTGACTTGACATTATGTGTAATGTGTGGGTTTTCTGTTGCGTAGTTTGCTTCTTAAGTGAACATGAATTACCCTCTGCAATGTGCAGTGTTCCCATTAAATCTGTGTTAGGTTACTTATGGCAGTTTTGATTTGACACATCAGGTAATGTGCACTTTGCATCAGTAGTGAACTTACAGGTGTCTTAATTTGCAATTTTTTATTATTTTGTAAATTTTCTATCAGTCATATGCTTATAGATGAGTTTACTTGCAGTTTTCTATAACCTTTAGTTTGTATCAGTCGTGAACTTTTAGAGTAAACTTGAGACATACATCATTTCTGTCTTGTCATTATATACAGCTTGCCTTGGCATTACTTGAAGCAGCTGTGGTTTATACATATTGTCAGTTTTTGCCCAATGTCATATTCACTTTATGTTGCTTTGTTAACATCTTTTTTTTGTACCTTATGGCTAAGGCTGCAATGTTTGATAATTATTTTTCAAAAACATTATCCTCTCAGTTCTTCACTTAACTGTGCAGACTCTTCGCTTACCCCTATATGTCATACACTTCAATGAGCTTCCCCATCAGAACTCCATCACAGCCAAAAACTCAAAATTTTATAACTGAAATTCCAGGTCGGATATTTATTAGTCCAGTCCCTCTGTCCCTCAGTCCCTTTTATCATGATTCTATTTTGATTCAGGACTTTTAATATTAAACAACAACAGAGGAAACCACTATCTGCCCCCTGTCATATTACTCATTGTTCAACCTTTTGAAGTACCTCTAATAGTGGAGCTTGGACAAGTACTGTGTCCTTAGCCGTCTACCTTTGGTCACAATGCATACTAGTGTCTTAATCTTTTTTCTAGTATTTTCACCTGCATCTTCCCGCCTTAGTTTATATAGAAATAATGCACGAGAATTGACAGCAGATGGTGCAGATCCTGATAAATCCAACTTAAAATAAGAGTTTGGCTTATTTAAATCTACATGGCCTTAACATTCTTAATTTCTTATCTAGCAGGTTATGTTTTAACCCTAAGCTTGTTACATACGTTAATAACCCAGACTAGTGCTGAGTTGTAGTTTTAAGGCGACATAAAACGATGCCTTAATATGTATTGCTTGTGATTTAATAGCAACTAGTGTAGATCCTGATCAGACATGTCCCAGCAGGGCACTGGCTGATCTGGTTCTGCACTATTTCCCTAAGTTCTATAAATACATGCTTAGCAGGCTAAGAGTTAAAGTTGACCCAAAATGTTAAGGGACAGATAGGGGGAGAGAGTAGAGATAATCAAGAGTATGGGGCAACAAGATTTTTCTATTAAATGTGATTTAGATGGCATTTGAGCGACACTCAAGGGTTTTATTTTCATGTCGATTTAAGATTAAGATTAGCCTCCTGCAAACATAGCTTCATTTCTTCAGGCTGATGATGATGATGATAATGATGATGATGTGATGATGATGAATACATTGAGCACATCTTGTGCTGTATTCACTGTGAGGCACTGTTGAACTTCAGTTATAATGTAGCTCAAATATTTGAACAATCGACGCTAACAATGACAGTAGAATTTTTTGTTCTGGAAAGAAATTGTGTGGCCTCTTAAAACAGAATTGTAGAGAAGTTCATCAGCATGCTGAAGGTGAGGTATGCAGCTGACCTCTGCATTCAGGCATATTGATCTAGCCAAGGGAGTCTTATGACATGACAAATTGTCGTGTCAGGTCGGAGAAATGTTGCCTCAGTGTACACTGGTCTCCGGTCCCTGATGTCTTGCTTGATCCAATTTCTCTCCCGACACTTTCCACAGTGTCAACCATCAATCTCTCCCACTCTCAAGCTCGTGTGATTGTTCATTAATCTCTTTATCCCACACACTCCAATTATTGTGATTATTCATTAATAAGTCAATTTCAATTCTTGTTTTTAATCATCGGTGACCTCACTATAATATTTAATTCTAATCATTGACTAGCTTGATCAAATTCTTGTGATTAATCAGAAATAAGCCCACTCATATTCCTGTGATTAATCATTAACAAGCCCACTAAAATATGAATATCTGGCCCACTCTAACCCTGTATGAGTAATCTTATTTAACCATTGCAATTCATGTGATTGATCATTGTTTTGTTTTTTATCGCACTTGTGTTTTGTGTGACTGTATTTATCTTACCAGATCCGATATTCTTGAGAATTGTATTAATCCATTCACAATTTATGTGATTTATCATATTGGCCCCGACTCCAATTTTATGACCATATTTACCCTACCCATATTTTTGTGATTAGTAATATGCAGCCACTCAAATTTATGTGATTTATCATATTGATCTCAAATTATTGTCTTATGACAGATCATTTATTACCCTCTCCCTTCTTTAAAACTTTCAGATAATTTTATAAAAAATTATTAATAAGAATAAGTAAGGAATTAATAATTCTGAAGATTGATTATATTGAGGAGCAATTCTACTAATTCATTTTTTTAATTCCTTCTTAAAGCCCTTAAATCCAAAATGGCTGTCTAGACATAATGAGAACTGACTTTATAACTTTTATTATCAGTACTATAAGCTAGCAAAGTTTTAGCATTAAGTAAAATGATTCTTCCATTAAACTCTTGTCAAGATGACTTGAAGTCAAAATCACTCATCAAAAATGTGACACATGACAGTCTGATCTCTTTAAAAGTGAAAAACAAACATTGACAGAGAAAATCTTAGGTTTTACAATGGTCATGTTTAATTGACAGTCTTTGATTGGTGGGGGGGGAGGGGGGATATTATTGAGGCGATCGTTTTTGTGATGGACATCTGCACCCGAGGGGCTCTTTAAAATCTAGCAGAAAAAAAATAATTTTTTTTTAGCAAAACAAGAGACAGAAAACTAGAGTTGAAATGAATGATTGTGTCCAAATGCTTGACATTAGCTCAATGGACACAAGTTATTAATTGTGTATTCATGAATTCAAGACACCGAGGAAACCATTGTTGAATTACACTTTATTGCCTGTTATACGATATTGACATTAATATCCAACAGCCTGGAAATTTTATATGCGGAAAAATTGATGGATTTTGAATGGGGTACGACAAACTGTCATCGAATATGGTTAAATAATCGGGTTAGAATGTCGTGACATGTTATAAAAATTTTAAAAAAAAAATGCTTTGTCCGATTTAAGGAGATACAGAAGATTTATATTGCTTTTGCTTAATAGGCTTGCTAGGTATTGTTTAACAGTGCACCATAATTGCTGTCAGCAGAGGGTGGTTGCTTTCTATAAGTAGTGAATGCAATATACTGTTTGGAATTGCTGTCAGCAGAGGGTGGTTGCTTCCTATAAGTAGTAAATGCAATATACTTTTTGGAATTGCTGTCAGAAAAGGGTGGTTGATTTCTATAAGTAGTGAATGCAATATACTGTTTCGTATTGCTGTCAGCAGAGGGTGGTTGCTTTCTGTAAGTGGTGAATGCAATATACTGTTTGGAATAGCTGTCAGAAGAGGGTGGTTGCTTTCTGTAAGTAGTGAATGCAACATACTGTTTTGATTTGCTGTCAGAAGAGGGTGGTTGCTTTCTATAAGTAGTGAATGCAACATACTGTTTTGATTTGCTGTCAGAAGAGGGTGGTTGCTTTCTATAAGTAGTGAAAGCAATATACTGTTTGGAATTGCTTTTAGAAGAGGGTGGTTGCTTTCTGTAAGTAGTGAATGCAACATACTGTTTGGAATTGCTGTCAAAAGAGGGTGGTTGCTTTAATTAAAGGTGAATATCTCATGCTGTATCCATTTTTTGCTTTTTTTAGTCAAAATATTTTATATCTACCTAATATCACTGACTCATGTAGGGATGGTTGGGGCAGGTTTTACAATTGTCAATTTCCTCATTTAGAAATTTAGAACTCATTTATAGTTAAATTAATGTTTCACATCCATCCTTACTTCTGTAAAGACAGAATAGTTTTGCTGCTCACAGACGGCATGCTAGTGGTTCTAACCATGAAGTTACCATTGTGTGGTATGGAGATGTATGTTGCATGCTCTTAACAACTATGCTACAAAAATGTGTGCCTCTTGTACTATCAATGACAAAATGTGCACCTATCCTTTTATTGATAAGATTTGGGTGTAGGGCAAACACAAGCAGGTATAGGGTGGGTTGTTGGGAAGGTGCCTCTTGACAGACTTTGATTGATGCCTTCACTGAGCCCAATATATCACTTTAAGGACACAATTGCAATTGTTGCAACCAAACTGTGCTATCCTCCAAAAATTTCTTTGGCAAGATACAACATTTTAGCCCAATTTCATGACCAGGACACAAATTTTGCAATTTGACACCAAAGTGTTTTATCTTTTAATTTCTCAATGCAGAGATACAGCAATTTTGCTCAGATTCATGACCATCTGCTTTCCTCAGCTGTTGATACCCTTATGGGGTAAAATGTTCTCTTGTTCCTTGATTGATGTCTTTGCCATTGAAAAATTGCTTATTTCATCTAGTTTCTTGTCACCACAACACCCCTTCCCACCCTCTCTCTATGAATTATTTTAGGTAACAAGTACCCAGGGTGAAATAGGTATAAATCATTTTCGTTCCATTCCCCTTTGCATTGTTGACTTCATGTTGGCTTTTTTATTACATACCTTGTATGGCATGGATATGATGAATTGGACAGATCTATTGTTTGTTTTAAATTTAGTGCAGAAAACTAAATTCTCATTTTTTGTCATGACGTATTTATGACAAATCTGTGATGATATTGTGAATGTGGAAGAATATGTGATTTACCTTTTTATATGTTTTATATTTTCTATTTTGTTACAAAAATGATATGAATTACCTGTTAGTTCTTTATTACTTTTTTTAATATAACAACTTGCAAAATGTGGAAATTTACACTTGCAAATAATATCTCAACAAGCTATTAAAAATATATAAAAGGCATTTGCCAGCAACTTTGTGAATATAATAAAGAATATATAAAAAATGTATATATGCATGCTTTTGTTGGCATGTAAACAAGCTATTAAAATGCTGTAAATAGAAAAGATGAAAACATGTTCCAAATAATGACAGGAAGTTTA
Source organism: Sinonovacula constricta (assembly GCA_007844125.1). Lineage (NCBI taxonomy): Eukaryota > Metazoa > Mollusca > Bivalvia > Cardiida > Solecurtidae > Sinonovacula > Sinonovacula constricta. The sequence goes on from CM017565.1 coordinate 24,178,246, forward strand.
GATAAGAATTTGTTCTAGATCTAAATGGAAAGTCGTTTCCATGGTAACTATAATGTTTGGGCTGCTGTTTTAACTAGCAATAATTTGTTCTAGATCTAAGTGGAAAGTTGTTTCCATGGTAACTATAATGTTTGAGCTGCCCTTTTAACTGGCAATAATTTGTTCTAGATCTAAATGGAAAGTCATTTCCATGGTAACTATAATGTTTGAGCTGCCCTTTTAACTGACAATAATTTGTTCTAGATCTAAATGGAAAGTCATTTCCATGGTTACTATAATGTTTGAGCTGCTCTTTTAACTGACAATACATCTGAAGAATTCCTCTATTTATTTTCACCCTCTGCCTTTTGTTTATCCTTATTCTCTTCTCTGTCTTAATCCTTACTTTTGTTTTTTCTTTGTTGGTTTTATTTGCAGCCTCAGGAAGTCTTCTTTTCTATCCCCCCCCACCCCCCACCCCTTAATTGCAGCCTCTAAGTTACTTGTTTTTCCTGAAATATGTCCCTTGTCTATTTCCAGCCTCTGGTGAAGAAGATGATGAGGATGAGAAGGAAGGCTCCATTGTTACCAAAACAACGCCAGAGATGCATGTGAATGAAGACAGTCAAGACGCCAAACAACCGTCCAAATGTTTTGATCTCAGCAACCATCATCTTGACACTAATGGTGAACTAGATATCAGTGAAAAAACAGAGGCGGATACTGAACCTGAAATAGCAGAAATTGATCAAAAACTAACAGTTAAACTGGCAGATACTGATAAGTGCGAGGACAAAATGAGTGTAGGTGATCTAGAACCTGAGAATAAATCAGATGGTGAAGTTGTGGATGAAGAGAAGGAGGAGAATTTGAAATCAGAGGGTAAGGAGAATTGTGACAGTGTTAAACATGTGAAAGAGCTGAGTGACTCTGAAATTGAACTTGAAGTGAAGCGAAGTTTAAGAGAAGCAGTTGAGATCAGAGTTCCAAAGATGAAGTCAAGGAAAGACTCAAAGGAGCAGAAGTGGCTAGGGTCGTTGAACTCACAGATGAAATCTGAGAGGCCAGAGACACCGCCTCTTCAGAAACTAATGCGGCAGGATTTCTCACCACTGAAAGCAAATCATTCTCCACCAAAGAGGATAAAGGAGAGTCCCTCTTTGAAAGAGGGGTTTACATCAAAACTTGCATCTGTAATAGTCCCAAGTACAAGTATTCCACTACGAACAGCATCTCATCCAAAACAGCTGCTTTCTCATGCATTTGCCAATCTCCGCAACCAAACCACAAGTCATAAATCATCCAATTTTCTAAAGTCAGCATACTCGGCAAGCTCGCTTCTCTCACCATCATTCTCTCCATTGAAATCAACATTTCAACCACAAAATGTTCAGGATGATCAGCCATTGGACTTGTCAAAGAAATCAGGCAAGGTATCCAAAGACAGTAGTAGTGGAGTTAACAGCAGAAACGGCAGTAGCAACAGCAAAAAGAGCTCACAACATAAAAGTGATTATTCATTTAGTCATGATAATGGCATATCATCAACTAGTCTTAAAAGTCTACAACAGAAATTCGGTGGAGACTTCCACTTGCGTGGTCTGCGTAAACCGACCAATTACATGTTGTTTGGTCCTGAAATACCTGCCCTTCAGCAGGCATTACTTCATTCAGCTTCATTATCATTACCACATTTCCCACTTTCCATGTCAAATGGGGTGCCTAAACTCAAGTCAGAACACAGCCCCAGCTTCAAGCATAGAAATTCAACACCTTCGCCCAATCACAAAATCAAAAGCGAAGACATTGGCAAGCCTGTGAAAAAGGACACTGCAATGGCAGAGAAAGCCAGCAAGCGTGAGAGGTTTGAGAAAGCTGATTCATCTGATGAGACTGAACCTGTTCATGAGGAGCATAATGAGAAATATACAAACCACATGTGCACTTGTGGAAAATGGTATGACAGTCTGTACTCCCTATCATTACACTTACAAGAGACAGGACATTTACCTGCCCGCAGTAAATCTGTAAGTCTATTAGAATATCCAAAACTCGTACGAGGCCAAGACATGTGGTTAAATCAAGAATCCGAGCAGACTCGGCGAATCCTGCGGTGTATTCAATGCGGGGAGTCGTTCAAAACTCTCCCCATGTTGACAGTTCATATGATGAAGACTCAGCATTACACAAAAATTGTTAGTTCAGAGCATGCGCGTCGTGCTCATAAATGTTCAGCGTATTGTGACAAAGAACAGGATAAGGAGTGTGTGTTCAAATGTAAGGTCTGTCACGATAGTTTCTCTGATATGGAGGGCCTTGCTAATCACATGATCATGTCTGGGCACCATAAGAAACAGGTGCCTCGACCACCTCCACAGTCATTTAATGATATTCAATTCCGCCAGAAACGGAAACGTCTCTATAGTTTTGAGGACAATGTCAATCCATATAATTCTGCAATGGCAGCCATGATGGAATTCAAACAAAAAAACTTGCCAGGAAGATTGAGCCCAGAAGAAAATGGAGAAGGTGACGTTGAGGATAATTTGATAAATTGTGAGAATTGTGGGAAGAAAATTGAGATGAAGCTTTTTGTTGAACATGTCAGGGCTTGTTTGGGCCAGACCTTAGCAGCTGATATCAAGAAGTATAAGGAGATGAAGGAAAGGGAGGTGGAAAGGAAACTTGAGCAAGGCAGCAAGAGAAAAAGGCACGGATCACTCGGGATGGAAAATGAAGATTCTGAGAATAAAAAACAACGAGAGGAGACCAATGGATCTGCTGAAGATGCCAAGGAGGACAAAGTAAAAGACACAAACCAGGAAGTTGATATTAAAAAAGAAGTAAAAGATGAATATGAAAGTACATCCAATGAAATCAAGGGAAAGTTGAAAGAAAATGAAGAAAGTGCTCAAGAAAGATTAAATGGTGAGCAACTGAAAGAAAGTGTTGAAGAAGATTCAGTGAAAGCTGAGTCTCCTAGGTCAGAAATCCATAGCCCCAGTAATCAAGTCAGTGTGAAACTAGAAACTAGTAACTCGCCTACCGGTAAAGGGAAGCGAGGCATCGAAAATGGACATGAAGAAGAAGATATCAAAGCAAGAAAAAAAAATGTGGCAAAAAACTTGAATATTATTGATCCTGATATTTCCAAGGAGGAAACACAGAGCAGTGGGTCAGCTCTTTCAGCAATGGAGTCGTTCATAAAAAAAAGTTTCAGTAATAAGTTTGATTACAAAAAAGGGAATATTATTATTGGAGCTACACCATTGTCGGAACCCTCTATCCATTCCAGGCCTCTGGCTAGTGCAATGACTATGGATAGCATTGACTATCTGAACAAATACAAAAAGTTCTACAGTGCTCTAAACTTACAGAACGGTCTTAAACAAGACAGCTATGAGAGTGCAAGTGGAAAAAAATACTATGAAAAAGGATTGAAATCAAAAAGGGAAGATGAACATTTGAGAAATTCTGAGTCGCCACTTGCAAATGGATCCGAGTCACAGGAGAATGGGAGGTCAAGTGTGAAGTCATATACGTCAGATAATTCTAGTTCTCTTGATACAAATGAAAACATTGAAAAAAAATATCTCAACATGACCGAGGAATCTGACGAAAAAACGGAAAAGGGTAAATCGTCTGCTTTGGATAATTTGAGTAGTTTTGTGTACGGTCAGCCAATGACTAGTGAACACCCACTAGACAGTCTGCAGCGGCTAATTACAAAAGCGGATATTCCGAAGTTGATGGCCGGACATGGAGGTCGTGCTTTTAAATATTTACCACCACATCTGCAGCTACACAGCACACATGCAGACTCATCCACCATACCTCTGAATCTCTCGCTAAAAACACTGGCAGGACATGGTGGAGAGAATGACAGTGAGGTTGGGGATGAGGATGAAGATAAATTCCGCGCAGACGAGGATTCTTTATCCGATTACGAAGCAGCTTGTTCTCCGGCTAACAGCGATGGGGAACCAGTAGAGTATCGTTGTGCTGCTTGCAGTCGGCGATTTGCTTCAAAAGGTTCCTACAGGTATCATTTGAGTCGTTGTCACTTATCAAGCGTTAAACGCTACGGTATCAAAGAAGCATTTAACATGAGTCCCTATGTATATCTTCCGTTGGACCATACAGCAAAATTCTCAAAATATTATGAGATGGCAAAGGAACTTGCAAATCGACGAAAGTAGTGCTTTAGTCAGTTTATCATAGGTTGTTTACGATTGTCATTTAATGTTGTATTAAACAAACACAAAAATTGAAGATAAACTGTTGCCTGATATTTAGTTATTGTTTAGATTTGTCTATTCAACTTACACATGATATTCGTATAAATATTTAACAATTAATGCTTGCAATCTTCAGAAATAATTAATATGTTCTGTCAAAAAGATGTACACATATATGTTTTTGCGTATTTTTCTTTATGAATATGTAGATTTTGTTTTCAGAAGCTCATGTTTAACATGATAAAAATACAAATTGAAAATATGGGTACAGACAATTACAAGACTTTGAACTTTTTGTGTGTGTACTGTTTCTGCATTTAATGTTAAGCAGTAAAGAAAAAGAGTTTTTTCGTAATAAATATTCGCTTTTGTTAACAAGTTCAATCAATGGGAGATAATTAAGTGTCAAACATCTAGACATGTTAACAGAGTTAGTGAACCTAAGTTGTATGAATCTTCTTTTCTTTTCTTGTTTATAAAGGGACATTTTTCAAATTTTCTGTGTAAACTGCCATTTTGGAAGAAATTTGGTTTATATTATGCATTAACTGAACAAAAAAAGTTAGATCTTTTCACCTTTGGTATATATAATGATTAGAAAATATCTACCCAAAAAAGGAGATAAACTTACAGTGTTCTTACATTTTGGAAATCTTTGAATTTAATACTTACAATATTATTTTTTTAAAAACAACAACACACAAATAATATTGTACAATTATTAAATTTAAGGGATTAATATTAGAATGTTTTAATCTGACCCATTTGCCATATTTTTGTATAATTTCTTGAATATATACTTAAAAATGGATCTAATATTGACCAGAACTTTAAGAAATCATTTCCTAGTATATGTTAGTAGTGTATATAAATGTAATTGTTGGTAGTTTGTACATAATATGCCTGCGACAATCTTATCTCGAATGCCTATATATCATTGTTAAACTAAACCACCAGGGGTATTTATGAAAATATTTTCTTTTTAGTCTCATTCTTCATATATTGTTTTATTGTTTTGTGAATCACAGTGTGGTAATTGTTACTTAGATTTTTTTTGTAATTTGTGTGAATTGTTAATAATTGTGTGGGTGAGAGTATTTAACTTCGTCTGTTGTGTAGATGTATATTAGAAACAATATGTGTATAATATAGGTTATATCTTAGTGTGTGTCCGTTTTACAATACATAAAAGGTGACTTTTATGTGAATGAGTATAAAGATATGGATGTTTTTATCTTTTATTATGTACATGTGTACAGATTCATGTGTGTTTTAAACAAAAACAGACCTATTCATTTGTATGTGTACATGGAAGATTCATGTGCATTTGCTGGAGTTAAAGATCTATCAAAAACCAGTCTGGGGTAATTAGAGACTTTGTGAATACACAATGTGTGTTTTTTATTGTATGCATCTGTTTATGTGTAGTTCTTGTATGTGAAGTACAGTTGTTAAAATTGGCTGCTTTCATTGATAGTTATTTCATAGAAAATAATTAAATGCATATCGTATTCAGTGTTGCTAAATTACAATGTTTTATCTTAAAACACAGATTTTCACCTGCTGCTTTTGCAGGTGTATAGTTATTGCATTTAAAAACTGTTAAAAGGAGGAATTTTAAACAGCAACAAAAAATCAAAGCTAAATGCAATAGTTCTTAAAGTTCTTTCAAATTATATTAACAAATTATCTACAAATATTTTCTGAAATTTTCTGTGTTCCTTAATTGGGGGGTACATGTATTATAGGATTTAGTTTATTATAATTGAGTTAGAAATTCAATTGATCTCAGAATCAGAAGGAATTCAGTTAATTTTAAAATGAAGTAGGATTAACCTTTGTACATGTAGTGGAATTTAGTTGATTGATTTCTTAATGTTTGCAATCTTAACTTCTGAAAGATTACAGACACAAGGTGGTATTTGACAGTTTGAACCAAAATATTTTCTTCAAACAAACACATTATTATTACCTGCACAGATTCTGTGAAATGTAGTTTATTGATGTCCTTCATTTATGTGAAAAGTAAAGCATATATTATCTCCAATCATGATTTCAAACATGTATTTCCTATCTGAGCCATGATGCGCAGTTATTTATTTTTAAATTAAGAAAACGATGTGACCACTCACTTTCATCACCCAGTTAATGTGCTCTGACATTGATGTCTTTTTTTATGTTTTTAGCATAAATTACAATCATGCATTTATATAGATTTGTAAAAACAAACATTTTGAATGATTTTAAACAAGTTGTACTGTCTTATAATATAGGTAGTGTTCAAAACCGCTCTTGTTTAGACTAAAGCGTGTGTTGGTGCAGAAATAATGAAACACCCCAACCAGAGGTCAGATTTTGTTACATGGATACAACCAGAGGTCAGATATTGTTACATGGATAAAACCAGAGGCCAGATTTTGTTACATGGATACAACCAGAGGTCAGGTATTGTTACATGGTTACAACCAAAGGTCAGATATTGTTACATGGATAAAACCAAAGGTCAGATATTGTTACATGGATACAACCAGAGGTCAGATATTGTTACATGGTTACAACCAAAGGTCAGATATTGTTACATGGATAAAACCAGAGGTCAGATTTTGTTACATGGATACAACCAGAGGTCAGGTATTGTTACATGGATACAACCAGAGGTCAGATATTGTTACATGGATACAACCAGAGGACAGATATTGTTACATGGATACAACCAGAGGTCAGATATTGTTACATAGATACAACCAGAGGTCAGATTTTGTTACATGGATACAACCAGAGGTCAGATATTGTTACATGGATACAACCAGAGGACAGATATTGTTACATGGATACAACCAGAGGTCAGATTTTGTTACATGGATACAACCAGAGGTCAGATATTGTTACATGGATACAACCAGAGGACAGATATTGTTACATGGATACAACCAGAGGTCAGATATTGTTACATAGATACAACTAGAGGTCAGATATTGTTACATGGATACAACTAGAGGTCAGATATTGTTACATGGATACAACCAGAGGTCAGATATTGTTACATGGATACATTCAAACTGTTGGATACCACCTTTAAGGGACTAATGTATACCAGAATAGCTTTACATGCTACGACTTACACGGTTTATGTTTTTACGATGATCATAAGAAATACCACTTTTATTTTATATTCTTTGTATCCTTACTATTTCTTTTACTGTAATGCCTACATTATTATCAGATGCTTTATTCTACTTTTACATTTTCTTTAAAAGTGATCTTTTTACCTTAAATTTCTGATTTTTAAAATAATCCATATCTTGTTTTAAACAACTTTTGTTTCTGTACAGTAAATATGATTTGTGTGTACATGTTATGATATTATATTGAAGACCCAATGCACTCAATGTGTTTGTCACTTTAAGGATATTCTACAACGTTATCCCAGGGACACAAAACTTACTTAGTGTACAAATCCTTTAAGATGTAAAGTTCATGTTTTCGATACTTGTAAGGTGTTTTGTTATGTGTTTTTTCTTTTCTTTCTTCAATGTTTGTTTATTACATCTGTATTACATTATGTGACGTTAAAATGATTTGTTACGGCTTTGGTTTGCTTTTTTTATCTTGTTGTAAGCTCATGTTGTTAAGAAAAAAAACATTCTACAAAAAGTGTAGGCAGTTACATCTGATAAGTAGAATTAATGTTAAAACTTACCGCCATAAAATACAAACATGATTATTCAAACATTAGTAAATCAGTCATTTTTAATAGAGGGATGCTTTCTTTTATATAAACAACAGTTTTTTACATTGTCAGAATCCATCTTTTTTTCTGCCACCAATTCTTTCTTCTCTAAAAAAAAGCTACTTTTTTCATATATACTTAAATCTTCAAATATTTTGATTAGTATTTTTTATTTATGTTGACAAAACATTTTTTTTTTACTTTTTTGTATTCTTGAAGAGATTATTTACCAATAATTAATTTTGTTATGATATTAATGTAAAATATGTGAATGAACTCACATTTATCCTAGGGACATACAACTTACTTTGTATAGATTGCCCAATGTATGTTTAATATATTTCCTTCAGACCCCGCCCACCAGCCACCCCCACCCCCTCCACCCCCACCCCCTCCCCCCAATGATTCAATCTGTCTTATTATGATAAACTGTGAAAAACGAAATGAGAGTCAATTGTTATCAGTCTCTTACAATACAAAATATGGATGTACATTGATTTTTTTATTTAAAAAATATGGATGTACATTGATTTTTTTATTTAAAAAATATGGATGTACATTGATTTTTTATTTAAAAAATATGGATGTACATTGATTTGTTAATTTAAACAATATGGATGTACATTGATTTGTTAATTTAAAAAATAGGGATGAACATTGATTTGTTAATTTAAAAAATATGGATGTACATTGATTTTTTTATTTAAAAAAACTAAATTTTAAGCTTGTATGATCCAGGCTTTTTATACTTGCTTGTCTGTACTACAATTTTTTTGCAGTTATAAACTATAAAGCTTTATCAAATATTTAAAGAAACATTTCTTCAATTTCTATAAAATTGGGTTTAAAACTTTCCACTTAAAACAAACAACAATTTCTATAAAATTGGGTTTAAAACTTTCCTCTTAAACAACAGAGTCCCTTGCTAATTTTTTAACAAGATGAGCAAGCACATATTTACTGTATTTACTGAGTTTTAAATAAGTAATAAATAACAGAACAATATGCACATATTAAGTGCATGCAGAGCAGAAAAATGTCATCTCTTCCATCTTTCTTATGACCAAATGTAATATTTAAAATGTCAGTTTTTACTAGAGACAAAGTATTTATGGTTTTATGGCATTTTGATGAATGTCAATTAAAATCGTTTGATGAGGACGAATGTGCGGCTATATGCCATATGATATCTTGTTTTCTAAGAGATGGATTGCATATGAACATGTTCACTGTTGATAAACATGACGTTTGAAGTGTTAATTAAGTAATCGGTCACACATACATCAGCCTTCTTATGATCTATTATAACACCAAGAATGAGACACCATTTTATTCCTTTGATTTTTTTCACAAATTTGTGGCACTTTGTTTTATTTTGTCCTTATTTTTTCTAGTGATGGAATACTGCATCTGATTGATGATCCAGAGACTTCATTCTTGCCATTAATTTATTCGCCATAAATTTTAAGTTAAATAAATGCTGTAAATTGTGCTTCAGAGATAAAAGTAATAAAAAAAGGTTGACTGTTAAACAAACAACAGCGGTATATCACCCAAAAGAATTTAGTTTGCAAGAAAAATATTTGTCAAAACAATATTTCTTAAACAATAAAAGGCTTTTGTTAAAAGGATCTTTGTCACATTAAATTTTATTGCCTACTACATTAAAGCACTTCAAAGTATGTTTGCCTGTTTTCCATACATGTGAACTCTCCCGCTTTTGGAGGGATCTCCCTCTTTTAAGGTTCAAAATTATTAAAATGAGAGGTGATTTACACATTTTCAAAAATCTCCCTACTTGGAAACAGATAACTTCCTTCTTTGTTTATATAAAAATAACTAATCTCCAACTTTGCAATTGAAAATGTCCCACTTTGGCCTCAGAAATAGCTCACTTGTATGGTCTCCATCTTTTTCAGAATCATAATTATAACTTATATACCTCTTTACAAATTGAGTAAATATTTATCTTTAATGTCATTTGTAATATTAGTTTTGTCTTTTATAACTAAAATGTGTAGTTATTTAACGTAAAATATCAAAAACTTTACCAAATCCTTTGCCAACTTTTCGAAATGAAGGATCACATATTTCTGATTATGGTTGGTAAGTGTGAACTTAAGTAAGAATAAGATAACTGCTAAGAGCTGAAATAATTTTAAAAAAGCTTGTATTATATTTTTCATTTATATGTCTTACTAAGAATAACTAAAAAAAACAAACACCAAACATTCAACACCAAACATTCAACACCAAATATCCAACACCAAACAATTATTTTTTATACGTGAGAATATGTCATGGTATATTTCTTCGTACATTCTAATAATACCTATTATCAATCTTTTTCCCTATTTTGTTGGGATTTTTAAAGCAGAACTGGGCAAGAAATTACAATGTTTAAGTGTAATTTTAAGGGGAATAATTGTAGTTCTGTAGGAGTTATGCCCCTTTAGTTACAAAGCCCTGTTGTATGTTTCTATTGAGATATATTAACAGTTTATTTACCATGATAAGACAACTTATGCTGTTATTATGTATCTTTAGTTTGTGTGTGTGTTGTTTTTTTCAAAATCCCTAATATTGTAGAAAAAAAACATTGCCTTTATACACCCCAAAACCCTACAAAACAAAAGATAAATGTTAAAATGAAAGGAAAAGAAAAAAGATTTTGAATTTTCTTTCAAATGCTTAAAGTTTGCAGCTTAAATAATGTGAATGTGAGTATATGTTCTTTGTTTATGTATATTAATATGAATTAGTCATATCAGTGTGATATATTGTAAAGGTACAGTGATGTCCCCTTGTTGCTTTCCAGTAAATTTGAACTTCTCCGGTATTTCTGTCATGCATCAACATCCAATATATGTATCTTGTGAAGGGATTATACTAACTTTAATATCCATTTTTATAATAAGGTATACAAGAAAATTATGTATGTAATGTTAAAGAAGTATACTTGGTAAAAATTTATGTTTTATGTTTTTTAAAGTAGTCATAAAGTGTAATTTAAAGAAAAAAGTAATTTGGTTAAGACCTATAGGATATTTTTATGCATTTAATCATTTTAGATTTCCCATTTTATAACAGTATACAAGAGAGGATAAAACAATTATTCTTTTTTTTTCTTGGTCAGTATGAGTAATTTCCCTTTGATAATTTTACTGTAATGAATGAGAGTTGATAAAATTGGAATACCTTGGCTATTTCTGTAAAACAACCTCAAACAAAGTTAGATGAAAAGAATCAAAATGTTGAAATATTTATTACAAAAAAGTACTTTTTTATTGACTTTCTCTTAAAAAGTTGATCTTCAGTGATAAATTTTATTGATTGAGTAATTTTACTAATTATTTCTGAGTCCCATTGAAAAATGAAATTGCCTTTCTTAGTGCAACGGCTCAACAAACATTATTTTTGAAAAAAGTTATCCGAATTTCTTGTCTTGGCAAAGTACGGTGCTTGAAAATGGTTCCATTTAATTACATCGTTGACTGTCTAAATGCAATGTATGTTCAAGGTTGTTTTAAAAAAAATGTTTATGGAGTTTTCATTTTAAGTTGCTTGTGTATTGTGTTTGTGTTTTTTTTTTAAATCCATTTATATTTGTGAATTGTGTTCAAATTTTTGCCTTTTATGTCTCTTGACTTGTTAGAGACTTGTATATTTTCCCCCATATATTCAAGCGTTGTGAAATAATTCCAATCTCTCATTATGCTTCAACTTGTGTGCATACAATCATAACAAGTAAACTGTTGATTATTAATGTATTTGTTATATCAATTTTTTTATTTCTCTCTTTTTATAGATGTAAAGTGAATTTTCATGGTTATAATGTTGAAATAAAGACATTGAAATCTTTTTTCTGTGTTTATGTGATGATTTAGTTCCATAATTTCAGCCAGATTTTTTTCCCATAAATCATATAAATAACAAAAGTCATTTAAACAGCCAGATATGATAAGATAATAGTATTTTCTCGGCAAAGAAAATTTAAATTGTTTTTTTTTTCTCATGAATTAGAAGTTATGAAAACACCCAGGTATGAAAAATAATAGTATTTTCTCGCATGTTATATAAATTACAAACATTTGATGTTTTCATTAGTGTTTTTAAAAATAAATATTTCAATACATACCATGTTTATAAATGGATGGTAAGAAGAGGACACAAGACAAAATATGCTTAAATAACTTTATTATTTGTACATAAACACATCTCAATATTGTGCAAAAATATATACAGATATGTATAAAAAATACAATTAGGAAGCGAAATATCAACTATTAAAAAACTACTTAAGAATGAAAGGCACACATGCATCATTTGGGCTGGGTGGGGTTGAAGGGCTTCTTAATTATTTGGACAACTTATATTTCTTGAAATATACTTCTCCTTTATGATGTATGTTCCTTAATATATTTTAGAACAAATATACTTTCAGTTCAATAAATGATAAGACTACAGTGGTTTTGCTTTGTTTTGTTAAACATTTGTTTTTCTTTGTGATAATTTGCTTCAGTATAAAATACATTCCATCAGTCGTCATGTCATAACATTCCCAATTGAGTGTATTCAAGATGATTGTAAGAATTATTTTATTAAAATATTTTCAAAGAATTTAAAAGTATAACAAAACTTTGGTTACATATGCAGCAGTGTATATAACAAGTGATATCTTAAAAGTAAGCATACCATCAATGTGTCTACAGCACCATATCTAAATTTACTCTGGATTAAAGAGTTCTGAATTAATTAACTTAAATTACTTCCTTCTGACCCAGTGTTGATTGTATAAGATCAGTTTTTAATTAAGTACCAGTCCTTCCTAGCAATTGTGAAGTCAGAAATTTTATCTTTTCAATTCACTAGGAATTCAAATTTGGAAATAAATCCTTAATAAAAAATCCTACTTCCAAAATCAGTAAAGATAAAAAATAAGAAGAAGTCGATCTATCTCACCTAACAAGCGAGTCGTATAAACTTCCATGACAGTATATTTTTAACATCGCCGAAATATAGCTTTCCAAATAATACATTTCAAAGAACATCAAGGGAAGTTACTATAGACAACATTCATTTTCATGAAAACTGAGTTATTTCCCTTGGTTATTGAATTTTTGTTTCTCATTACTTCGAAAAGATAACGGAATTGCAAGTATGTATTCATTCTTTAAAGGTGGTATCTATTAATTTGTTTACATCTAAAACAAAAAACCTCTATTCTTGGGTATTTGTGCACATTCCTGCATGAACTTATACTTAATTTTGAGTGAATGCTGTCTGTAACAGAATCTCAATTGTTAGACAATACTAATGGAGAAATTTATCGCTGTGAACGTACATTACTGTCAAATCTATGACTAAGCAATGTGAAGATTTCGGATGAAAATAGATATTGACGTCAGAGCTGATTTTTACGAATGTAAATCAAAAGTAAGTGGCCACGCGGGTTTTCTTGGTTTAAAAATAGCTAACTGTGCAGCCTAGCTCGGATAGGAAATTTTGTATTTACAAACGAGGTGTAAACAGCATTTCCCAGAATCTTTTCAGGTAAAAATTTGGTTACATGCTATAAACTAAACTATTGATAGCACCTTTAATTGTTACAGAATCGCTTTTTTTCATGATCTTGCCATGCTTTAAACTAAAAACAAAATCTAGTTGAATGTAAGCACCATTAACACACAATAACACATCTATAATGTTACCATACAACTTTTTAAATATCATATAAACTCATGATGGTGATGATGATGACGATAATAATGATGATGATAGTGGTGATAATGGCGATAATGATAATGAGTGGGGTGACGCTTGTGATGATAAATTATAAAAAAACAACAACAGAACATTTACACGGTGTATATTAGATGAATTGTATTCAAACTTATATTTCTGACAAACAAACAAAAAAGCACTTAGCTGTCAAAAGGACGTGGCAACCTTGTTCTTTTTTCATATAAACCTTTTATAAGCTATGATAATACAAATCTCAATGTAACAACAAGCCCAAATATTTTCAAGCTTAAACAAACATGCTGGGTCTTATCGAAATTTATCGTTATGACGTCATACTTATCTCTGAAGTACATGACGAATCAGCTTTGTGTGTTAATGGTTACCGGCGACTCTTGGATAAATAACAGTTACACACATTCGAACACGAATAAACAGAAACAACATGTACAACAAAGTTCAAATTTGTAACTTTCTTTCATTTCACACTTTAGGTTTCATATCATTTACGTGTGTTGCAAGTCAAGGAAAGCGTCACTGCATCGATATGCAAATGTTTGAAACAATTCTTGAACACGAATAGTGTAATAAAATATCCGCGTGTATCATAACACATTTTAACACGCAGGTGTGAAATGAGGACTACATTCATCTCCATAAAGTCACAGTAACTTCCTTATGCCTCGGTAACACATGCAATCCCTACACGCTTGGTTCTTGCTTCCTACAGTGTACTTAAATACACATACTCGCATCACAGGTATACTTCAATAGCCAATTAAAGCACTTTTGCACCACGTCACTGCTCCAGTTACACAAATGCATTGTTCGCAGTTTCAACAATCTGTGACTGTCCCATTTCTTGTTACGCAACGCGTTCCATTACTTCAGACAGATATTTCGTTATTTTTTATATTATTGCCTTTTTCATTTCATTACTTTTTTTTGTTATCATTTCAAAGCGCAACAAAGTTTCCACAACTTTTACACCTTAATCATTGCTTATTGCGTAATGATTTTGGACACATCGACATATTGCATGGGTATTGCAATATTTGACCTCATTCATTGCGTTTCGAGCTATAATTTAGAAAACATCGATATGCTGCATCGGTTAACACATTTGGGTACTCCGATCTTTCCCTTTATTCATTTCTTATCGCGCAATAACTTAGTGCACGTCGTTATGTTGCATCGATTTACACATTTTAGTATTGCGAACTTTTGCTTTATCATGTGATAGATGTAATGTTTCAATCACAAATCACAACTTCTTTATTATCTACACGTCGATCACTGTCAGTCGTTAGGTTCTGTGCTCACAATGTTTACCAAAACCATAGTTCTTCTTTCATATCATTTAACTCCCCAAGTTACTACAATGGTATGCAGAGATTCACAATGTCACCCTCTTACATCTCTGATACTAACCACTTTCCCATGACATCAATTTTTGGTTTGTGAATACAAAACTAATGTCAATCGAGAAATCGGCACACTTTCGGTGTCTTTCTCCTGCTCCCAAACTGAAAACAAATTGTGGAAAAATTGTATCCTGGCGTTGTAGACGAACGCCGTACATGTATGAATTGCTTCAGACCCGCGTTTTGACTTTGGCCTTGACGTTGGACAGTTCTTTTACCAGTTCAACAGAAATTTCATCAAAATCTCACATTGTCGCTATTGACCACCCAAACAAATTCTTCAATCAAATGAAGTTATCTTTCTTTGACCGGTGATCTGCTCCTGTTTGCTTTTGTTTTATTTAAAACAGCTCTTCTTTAGATTTTTCTTCACGTCGCCCTTTAAGGACCATTTTTAGCTTGGTCCCTCTCATTTGAGTCAGTTTATGATTTCACTGAATAATAAACAGCGTTTGGGAAGAAAGACGTAATCAATGAAAATACAAGGCGAAAGTACAGGAGAGTGTGAGACAAAGCGAAAAAAGTGAACTGTCAGTTATGGACAAATATGACGTTTTGGCACCTTGATGTTTTAAATGTAGCTATAAAAATAAATCTGAAAGATTTAATGAAACGACTTTCCCTCAAGTGGCACCAATTTCTCGCGTGAGATCGGGCGCAGTTTCTGCGTCTTGGTTTTTAAACGTTAATGACGTCACTGATTTTGCCCCGGGACTAGTTGGCGGTTCATGTGAAGTACCCCAGCCGTATTTAATTTCAGGAGATTTGATTCTGAACTTAGCGGCCGGATACACAGGAATAGACGGATCGTACCGGAAATCCATCGTCATACCAGGATTAGACTCGTCGTCCTTTGTAGTAGGGATAGTCTTCGGCATTGTGTTTACGAATTGAGTATATTGCTGTAGTTTAGACAGATTTTCTGCCAGAGTCGGAGTTACGTTCGTGTCCGCATGTGAAGGATATCCCCATCCGAGATCGGGAGTTAACGATGTCATTCCGGGTGGTAACGGATGATGTTCGGCAATCGTCGTAAAACCGGGACTGTACGGAGATGGACAACGGCTGGAATCGTCGTCGTAGCTTTGTTCCAGCTGCAAGAACTTCTTGTACGCGCTGTTGTCCAGCTCTGGATAGTCACCTTCGGACGGAACCTTTGAGAAACTCCCCCGGTGCTGCATCATGGTGGCATGTCCCGATGGTCGGGGTAGCGAGTAGTAGTTGTGCTGGTTATTCTGTTTGGCTAGTTGGTACGCCGTGTTTGTGCTGTCACTAACTGCCATCTCCAAGGCGTTCCGATTGTGACTGTCTTGGCGAGCCATGCCCTGTTTTCGCTTTAGTCTCTGCTTGGCCTTGTAGCGACATGTGATGCACATGCCAATGATGATGGCGGTGATGATGAGACCGGCGATGGCCGCCACGATGATGATTGTCATCATTGGGATAGATGACAAACCGCCGGAGGCTGAATCTGAAAATGAAATGAGAGACAAAGTTGAGAATAAGAGAAGATCTTAACACAACTGCGATTCTTATCGAGATTTTGAAATAGTATTACAGGAGACAAGTGCGTGCGAAATTCATCTGATAAATTCCGCAATTTGTTAAGGTACGAAGAAGAGAAAGAGGATCGTGTAGTTGTAATACTTGACACTGATGTCACAGTTTTGTATAGTATTAATAACAATTTTAGACACCCACAAGACAACTTTTGATTGAATTAAAGGAAGTATTCCAAAAAACACTCCGTACCGGACTCCGAACCAGGACAGCCCTTTTCGTCATCCTTGCTAGTGGGACAGTTTACTTGACCGTTACACACCAGTGCCAGGCTGAGACACATATTGTCGCAGTAGAACTCTCGCTCGCTGCAAGGAGCTGCAAGGTCAACGATAAAGGTCAAACAAATGGCAAGGTAACATAGAGAGGTTATTGGCTAGTTAACACAATTAATAATAAATAAAATATTAATATATTACAATGCGAATGCACAAATCCCCAAAATCGGCTAGCTGTGAAGCGTAATAGTATAAACAATGCAAAAATCTTGTTACGTTACACACAGTGTAAGTACAGAACAGGGATCATGATAATGTGACCGATGTGTTATAATGTCATATATTCACGGCATATGCCAATGTGTTGCTTTATGGGGTGGCGGAAAGATCAATGGCGAGACGTCAACTAACATTATACAAATGAGATATAATAAAACATTGACTGCAAGCACACAACTTCATATTAATGTCAGCTTGGAGACGCCACAACTCTCAAAGCATGGGTTCGAGTCCTGGTTGAAGCGGAAAGTTTTTACTAGATATATATCCCGGATTTTTATCCAGCAAAAACACTGGCCGTCGCCTTTATAGCAATAAGTGTGTCACATGTATTTATTAATATCGATATACCATTTGGGTTGTCTGTGTTTGGCGGTCGGTAGACTGTGTAGCGGGCAAACAGAACGGGTTTGTTTGACAATCTGTTGCCATAGATACGGAGGTAGACCCTGTTCGATTCCGACATGTAGTTATGGACCGGTCCACCGCAGTAGACGGCGGTTTTGTTCCGGGGTGACGTGGTGGCGTCATACACCTCTATCATGTTCTGACAGTTCCCTTCTCGTGTCACCTTCAACTTCATGTCACTTAGCATGATCTGTAGCGGAATAATATGTACAGTGGAAATATGATTTCAATGATTCCATGTTTTCATTTAATTCAAGAAAGAAACTTAATGTTCATACATGTACCTGTGTTAAGATTCTATGAATCATTATTAACAAAATACTTTTTTATCTGAAGCGGATGAATACATCTACTATCTTAGCTACCAATAGGAATATTCCATTTTCCACAGAACTTTTAAGTTCTAAGGATCTCATTTTCCGTAGTTTAACCATATCTACGATGTTAACCACATAAGGAACCATAACTTAAAAGTAATTTGAAGTATATTTTATATGTACCGGTTTATAATATTATGTGTACAATGTTTACCAAAAAGGGCAATTGTTTAAGGCAACGTAACTTTGAAGGGCTGCAGCACACAAGTTTGGTGCACTAGGTAAACGGAAATTGAAAATGAGTTTTCAGCGTATGAATCTAGTTATCATTATACAGTTTAATGCGCAAGAACTTAGTTTTCATGTATATAGTTTTCTGTGTGCGACCTTGTTACCATGTATAAAATTTTCTGTGTGGGACATTGTAACCATATACATAGTTTTCTGTGTGGGACCTTGTTACCATGTATAAAATTTTCTGTGTGGGACCTTGTTACCATGTATATAGTTTTCTGTGTGGGACCTTGTTACCATGTATATAGTTTTCTGTGTGGGACCTTGTTACCATGTTTATATTTTTCTGTGTGGGACCTTGTTACCATGTATATAGTTTTCTGTGTGGGACCTTGTTACCATGTACATGGTTTTCTGTTCGGGACCTTGTCACCATGTATATAGTTTTCTGTTTGGGACCTTGTTACCATGTATATGGTTTTCTGTGTGGGACCTTGTTACCATGTATATAGTTTTCTGTTTGGGACCTTGTTACCATGTATATAGTTTTCTGTGTGGGACCTTGTTACCATGTATATAGTTTTCTGTTTGGGACCTTGTTACCATGTATATAGTTTTCTGTTTGGGACCTTGTTACCATGTATATGGTTTTCTGTGTGGGACCTTGTTACCATGTTTATAGTTTTCTGTTTGGGACCTTGTTACCATGTACATGGTTTTCTGTTTGGGACCTTGTTACCATGTATATGGTTTTCTGTTTGGGACCTTGTTACCATGTATATGGTTTTCTGTGTGGGACCTTGTTACCATGTATATAGTTTTCTGTGTGGGACCTTGTTACCATGTATATAGTTTTCTGTGTGGGACCTTGTTACCATGTTTATATTTTTCTGTGTGGGACCTTGTTACCATGTATATAGTTTTCTGTGTGGGACCTTGTTACCATGTACATGGTTTTCTGTTCGGGACCTTGTCACCATGTATATAGTTTTCTGTTTGGGACCTTGTTACCATGTATATAGTTTTCTGTTCGGGACCTTGTCACCATGTATATAGTTTTCTGTTTGGGACCTTGTTACCATGTATATAGTTTTCTGTGTGGGACCGTGTTACCATGTATATAGTTTTCTGTGTGGAACCTTGTTACCATGTATATATTTTTCTGTGTGGGACCTTGTTACTATGTTTATATTTTTCTGTGTGGGACCGTGTTACCATGTATGTAGTTTTCTGTGTGGGACCGTGTTACCATGTATATAGTTTTCTGTGTGGGACCGTGTTACCATGTATATAGTTTTCTGTGTGGGACCGTGTTACCATGTATATAGTTTTCTGTGTGGGACCTTGTTACCGTACATATTTTTCTGTGTGGAACCTTGTTACCATGTATATATTTTTCTGCGTGGAACCTTGTTACCATGTATATAGTTTTCTGTGTGGGACCTTGTTACCATGTATATAGTTTTCTGTGTGGAACCGTGTAATCATGTATTTAGTTTTCTGTGTGGGACCTTGTTACCATGTATATATAGTTTTCTGTGTGGAACCGTGTTATCATGTATTTAGTTTTCTGTGTGGAACCGTGTAATCATGTATTTAGTTTTCTGTGTGGAACCGTGTTATCATGTATTTAGTTTTCTGTGTGGAACCGTGTTATCATGTATTTAGTTTTCTGTGTGGAACCGTGTAATCATGTATTTAGTTTTCTGTGTGGAACCGTGTAATCATGTATTTAGTTAGTTTTCTGTGTGGAACCGTGTTATCATGTATTTAGTTTTCTGTGTGGAACCGTGTTATCATGTATTTAGTTTTCTGTGTGGAACCGTGTAATCATGTATTTAGTTTTCTGTGTGGAACCGTGTAATCATGTATTTAGTTTTCTGTGTGGGACCGTGTAATCATGTATTTAGTTTTCTGTGTGGAACTTAGTTTTCACGAGGAACCTAGTTACTGTATTTTCAGTACACAAAACACTACAGGAGCTTAAACAAACAACTTTTCTAATTTCTTTTTTTCAGAATTCATATTGCCTTTATCCTTAAACATGAATAATGAAGCTTGAAGGCATGGCAACAAACGTACACATCACCAATAAACACTAATGTTTCAATACCCACCCTGGATTGACGATCCACAAGCATCTCCCATGTACAATCAACAGGTTCATCGACAGGATAGTCCCGGCGGGATGTGTCCGCCAGCGGGAACACCTTGGTGTTGAGTTCTCCGTCCTCCGCAAGGTTGTCCATGTAGATACGACACACTGGAAGGAGATTGTTTCATACAATGTTTGTGAAAAAACACAGAACTTTTGGGATTTAACTATAATTTGTATTAAGCTATAAACAAGCTCAACCGTAGTTATCAGGCTTTAACCCAACCCCAACCCCCCGCCCCCACCACCCCTCCAGATATTGTAGATTTATACCAACTCTCGCTGCTTGGTTCTAAGTCTGGAGCACATCTAGTTATAAGTGAAGTTGTTAGAAATGATCAACACATTGTATTGGTTATAAACTAATGTAACAAAACTATTGCAGACATGTTTATAACAAGAGTAAATATTATTACTAACAAAACGTAAAAATATCTCTTTGTTAAGTAGCAAAGTTTGAAATAAACTTTTTTAATAAAAATGTATTTGAAGTAATATTCCACATACCGTCTCTGTTGTCGGCAACGACTCCTGAAAAAAAGAAAGCCAAAAATTAATGAAAAGTAGAGTCTTCCATCATAATAGCATAAACAGAAATCATCTGTGTTCTATAACAAATCTTTGATTCAAATGTGGTATTAGACACTTTGTAGCAAAAAAAAATAGCTGTTTATTTATGATAAAACTAGTATCTTGGTAACCGTAAGTAAATGATGTCTTAAGTGTTTGGTAATTATGTTATTGATTTATTATCTGGTTCCTCTCAGATACGGATTCTGAATTTAGAGGAAATCCTCCATTGCGTTTAATAACAGATAACACCAATGATATACATGTCAAATCGAGTATTTTCTGACTTATATCATCTTGCTATGGGTGTTGTAATAAAAACCGTTATAACTTAAAGCAGGACCATGTCAATGGTCAGTCATATTCATGTTTCTCAAATACAAAAAGAGAATGACTTGCTATTCTATAGGTGAGTATTCGGGAACCACTGTTAATTTAATGAAAACACATTCAACATGTTTGGATTTCAAAGTGTCTTCTCTGTACGTTGTTTGTTTTCTGCCTATGGATTCACTGGACAGTCTGAACTTAGCGTTATTAATTTAATATTTTTTAAATTTACAAATATTAGGTTGAACTCTTTGAATATATATATCATAATTTATATTGATATTGAGAAACTCAATGATTCCTTTTCAAATAAAGTAAACACGCAGAGTTAAAGATTCATCCTTTCTTAAAGAAAATTATGATAATTTACAGCCAGTCCCATTTAAAAAACAACAACCCATTTTCCCAATGTTTGGACCCCGTTGCCATGGACACCGGTGATCTGGGACACATGACTAATCTTTGAGTTTTGCTTACTTTCACAAGATCTTTATTCTCAGAAAGTTTAAACAAAATCTAAGGCCTAGCGTGGCCAACATTTTGTGTGGTTACAGGATTTGCTTTTAAAACATGTATACCTTTATAGTTTTATTTCAAATTATAATAAGAGATCAGTTTTACATTGGCATAGAGATCGAATTCATACGATACATAAAAAGTGACACCGCTCATTTTAGTCACCTCTATACTATGACGCTCTATAACCGGTCTTTTTGTGGTTTGTCGTAGGGAATTTGTGCTTCCGCATTGTAAAATAGTTCCGTGTGTGAATAAAAAATTTGCTATTATATTTAAAAAAAAAAAACGTTTATAAATTTCATGTAAAGTGTCTAATTTGCATACAGGCATTGTCGTCTTTGTGTAGAACGTTTATTTTCATCACTGTTTTAAAGAAGGCAGTGTTCATAATTCTATGAGCGCTATCTTACAGACTTCAGTCTGATGTTGACACATTGATATCAACGTACACAAACACGATCACCGCCATGGCCACGTGCTTTTCGCAACGGCGGTAGCGCACAGCAAAACGTATTTGGTGATAGGAGGTAACTTTGATAATCATCACTGAGTTACCAGGGGATCTAGCTGATTAGCATAAGAAATTCTACAGACATTTCGTCGCGAATGTTTTTTCGGTTGTGAAATTTTGATTAATGCACTTCTGGTCAGAAAGTGTAAAAATAATGGCGCAATGAGCACTTTACTTATAGTGATGAGTTGGATGACGCGAACATCGTTTGAAAGGGAGATAACTCCTATCAACGCGGGGTGTCTGGTTGGGATATCCCGGTACTCGAGATTTCTGTAAAACAGAAATTGGGGAAGGAAGCGTCATTCTGTAAAAAGGGAACACAAACTTCAAAGAGAATATCGTCGAATTAATTGTGATTGATTGGGCCCCTTTTGGCCCATCTTACCGCGGTTAACTGATTACGTCTGAAACTGATTGCTGACTGGTTCCCGCTCGATATATTTTGTCGGTCGACTCAGTCTAGCGTAAGTGTACAGTTTCAACAGACCGATAACCGAACTGTTTTAAATTTGTAATTGATTAGTATACCGCTTCTGCACTAAGATTGAAGTTCGTTTTAAACTGCAATTTAATTAGTGCATCTTAATTTATGTTCACCTGTTAAGATATACGTGCGTGTACAGCGCATGAGTAACTAACGTGTGTGAAACTTTCTTAAACCACTTGATACGATTAGATATAAAGCACTATCACATTGCAGGTTTTGACTTGAAGAGGAATTTTGCTCACTTTACTCACATAAATCTGAATTACTTTAAGGATTGATTAGTCGGTTTAATATTAAGGGGAACACGGTGGACCTATTGATGATTTTATTTGTAAGTTAAATTGTTAATTGGAATAAAATGTCGCACGCTCGTATTCTTTTTTATTTTTGTTTCATTTCATTTTTATAAAGTTATAATCGGTAACTTACAAATTGATAAGAATAATAAGTTAGCGTCTCCTCTTATTGTAGTTACAGACTGTGCAGAAAGAATATCACAAGGTGCCATTATCGCAAAACATTATTTTACATTTCCAACAGATTTCTTTACAGAAGTAATGACCTTTTTTGCGTCTACTTTCATACCTTGTTATTCAGTCATTGGCCCCATTCTCTAACCCACTCCCTATCTCAGGCCTTACTAAAGGTCAGCACATCTTAACTTATGAAGCCATCCATCTACTTGTCCTATTTCACATCTCGCATCCAGTTTTCTTGTTTCTTGAACGATTATCTCTACATTTAAGGAACAACACCTTTTCTCTAAGTTGTGGATTATATCTGTCAACAATGCGTAACATCAACACGCGCATTGAACACGAGGGCTTACGGTAACACGCTACTCGCCTCTTTCCGCTGATAAGACGCCTACTCGGACATATGTTAATTAGAAAAGCACGATTCTAAAAGATGTCAGTGAAAACAGAAGGTTAACACTCACAAATGGTCATGGATGAAAAATGGCTAAATGATATCTTGCTAGAAAACACTCGCGATAGAAAAATGTATCCTTGGTATCGTGCTATTTGAAAGGAGGCTTTTACGAACTGAAGGCTATGTGTACGTTTTAACAAGAACAAAGGCTAACTCAATGTAGGTTTTGTTTATTTTTGTTAAATAGCACTACCCCAACAATATGTCTTTTGTTATTTTGTTTATAGAGCATAATTTCTATATCAGTATTAATTTTGTTTCGTTTTGTGTGATTTGGTGTATATTGTGTCTTTGACTTTATGCCATTGGGATATTAGGTTTTGACATGTTTTTGGACAAAGGCAATTATAAATATATTAATTCAATTTTGTCCATTTATAAATAACCCGGATCATGTAATTATGCGATCTCAAGAGTAATTGGCGACGTCGATTTCTTAGTTTACAAATAGTGAACTATGCAGCATGGCTTATATATGTTCTAGGATATGTTATATATATATATGTTATTTTGTTCTAGGATAAAAGTGTTATATGTTCTACTTTTAACAAAGATGTAGGACATCAGCAGATAACATTTTAAGGGATCTGTTTACGGGAACAAAAATATAATTATATGCTTCTTTGAGACAAGAAAATCTGGTCTAAATTGTCGAATACCCCCTTCAATTATTTTTTGCATTATTGAGTCGATAAACATAGTATGTCTAATGTGCACAACTTACTACAAGTAACTAGCAATGCTTAGAGGTTTTACACACACGCACACGCACGCACGGACACACTGGACAAGCGTACCTTTTATGTTTCAATAAAGTTTATTTATTGTTTTCTTGCCAGAACAAAAATTGTGTAAATGGTATTTAATTAAACAATGTCAAATATTATGGAATTTGACAAAGAAAATAAATATTTAAAAAAATTCTTACATGTTTCTAACAACAACGCTTAAAATGGTTATGTACAATTATACCAAAGCCTCAACAAGGCTTCCTTTTTGTGTGTAATTCTTTATTTAAGTGTTAGGTTTGATCCTCTATCCTAAAGTATAAGCCATTTTTATTAAACTAGTATAGAAAATAGAGCCATACTTCTAGCACCTTTCATGGAATAATGTTTGTTGTTTATTGGGTGTATCGCCCCACCAACAGTATTTTAGTTATCTGGAGACGGTGTCCACTTAAAGCAGGGATAGTAATGACTTCACTGTGTATAGCATACCATGAACACATGATGATATGATACCGCACCCAGTCACATTATCCTGACACTGTGACAACTAGTCCTGAAAATACCCGTATATTGAGCGTTAGCAAGGGAGCTATACCACTACCATTTTTATCGACTTTCGTATGTTGCGGCCCGGGATCGAACCCGGGACATCTCGTACCTGTAGCCGACGCTCTACCAACTGCGCTTTCAGGTCCGGAATGGAATGATGTCTTATCTCAATACCCGCGCTGGTATTAAGTTAACCGAACGTGTTTGTGCAATTTCAAAGATAATTTAAAGTTCAAACAAAATCACTGACATATCGCATAATCAGTAAGGAACGTTTAAGATTCAATAGCAAGAATTCCATCACCAGGCTTCTATCATAAACGATAAGCAACATAAACATTGAAACAGCCCAAAATCCCCAAATTTCTTATCATGACGCGTAATGAAGAGCGCGTGCCAATTTTTGCCAATTTTTTCGGTATCTTTTATCAGAAGGGCACTGCCGTTGCAATAAGATATTATAAATAATATAATAATTAGGGCATCACTCACTGTAGGCACGTGCAACGAGCAGTGTTGATTCGCGCACGCGGTCTTGTTTAATCAACCGATCATGCAAAACAACGTTACAATCTAACACTTTCATTATGATAAAAATGTAGGAAGATTGTTCTCGGAAAGTTTAACAAAACGAAATAAAAAATCGTCTTGATTTAAGTAACAACCTGTGTAACTTAAATTATCATTTCTTTCTAAAGATTCTCTCTATCACAATCTATCTCTCTGTTACTGCTCTTCTTTCACCCGTTTCCATTTTCGTCTTTCTCTGTTCTATCTCTGTCTCAATTTTTCTTCCTATTTATCTTTAAGTCTCTCTCTCTCTTTATGTTTTGTCTGTCTGTCTGTCTGTCTGTCTGTCTGTCTGTCTGTCTGTCTGTCTGTCTGTCTGTCTGTCTGTCTGTCTGTCTGTCTGTCTGTCTGTCTCTCTCTCTTTGTCTATCTGTATGGCCGTCTATCTATATCAGCTCCTTCTCTGTCTCTTAATTTCTTTTTGCTATTTTATTTTCTGTACAGTACACATTTTTCCTTTTCTTTTTTTTCTATTTTTCTCCTGCATTCGTTTTCCTTTGATCTGCTCTCTTTCCTTTCATTTTTTTTTCTCTTTTTCTTTTTTCTTCATTTCTTTTACATCCTATTTTTATTTTCTTCTCCATTTTAGTTCTCTGATCCTCATTTTTACCTCTTTTTTCATTTCTCTTTATTATCTCTCTGTTTTCCTTTTCTTCACCATTTGGCTATCCTGCCTTTTTCTCCCCTGTTTAATGTCTTCCTTCTATCATTATCATTTTCATTTCTTTCACTTTCTTTCGTTTTATCCCCTTTTCTCTTTACTATTTTTTCTTATTCTCTCGTTTATCTTTTCTTTGTTTATCTCTATAATCCCATCTTTCCTTCCGCAACACATCGCTATATAAACCCTCAGCATCGATAAATACATTTCTGTCTTCCTACCGTGGCCATCATAAACAATTCCATATCATTCTCACAGGACAGGTATGTATTATTTACTGTGAGAGAGTTCTTCTTGAAACATTCCGGGGCCAAATGCTTGGGTCAAGATATGATTTAGATTCATGGATTGTAAATAATCGTCCAGGTTTTCTCTTTTGCAATCATGGGATGTTCATATGGCAGGGAGATAGGGGGATGATAATAAATGCTTTTAGAATAGGCGTAAAACTGAAATTCATTGATAAAATGTACCAATATAGCGCCATGAGATTTCTTCATTTTATTCTCAAAATAAGAAACTGGCAGCGCAACAGATACAGAGGGAATTTCTCGGCTAATTAGTATTTTCCCTTCGACTATCAATCTTGTTTGTGCTCCTTGTCGCCCAGGGCAGCGCTGTTTAGGTAGGACCCGTTATAAAGATTTCTGTAATGTGTCATTTAAAAAAGAATCCAGAAAAAAGTTGCTATTTATTCATAATTATTTTAAATTAATAAATGTTTTATGAACAAGTTGGAAAAAAAAGAACTGAAAGCCTGAAATAAATAATGAGCCCAGTCTGTGTTGACCGGACGGCACTCGTCGACTGCTGTTGAATGTTTATTTTAAAAATACTCGTATATATCTGACATACATTAGACAAACTAAAGTGTGCGTACAAAAGAAAAATGGTTGCATGTATCATGACTAAGAATTATACATCTTTTGTGTGTTTAATTTTTGGCTATTGGCTTGGTAGCAAATATGGTCAATTAATGTGGAAACAGACGGATACTATTAGCGTAGGATGACTCCCCACCACAACCCCGACATTGAATCACATCACAAATAGAGAAAAAAGTATAGAACAGAGAAGAACATAAAAACGTTTTACTTTAGTAATGAACGCTTTATGTCATAGCACAATGAAATATCACACGTGATAGAACATGTAAAATCAAATGCAAAAAAAAAAATAAAATGAAAATGAATGTTAAGTATATGAGAGGAGTATGCCTTTTAAATTTATCCGGTAGAAACATAGTGTGAATACAAAATGAAAAATAAAGAGTGAGTCTATGATAAAATATATTTTCAAATGATAAATGTACTTAATATTCAACAATGTGTAATTAATATATTACTATCTTACGAAAGTATGTCAATAATTCAATCTTAAAAAGATCTTTGCACATAAAATGAATGTGACCTTTGTAAATGATTAAATAGGTAGAACCACAGACGCTCCGAAGATCAGCAGGAAGACTTCCCAACGGTTGTTGTCCCAACTGGGATTCGAACCAGCGCATTGAGTCCACAATCCACGCAGCTCGGCAACTCAACGCCATGCGTTAAAAATGTCTTCAAACGAAATGCTTTTTAGTTTGCTGTACCTTTATGTTTTAAAATTGCATATTGACATTTTTTATAAAAAAAGTGTATGTACGATTATAAACGTGTTTGTAAAAAAATTACCTCGATTCAGATGGGCGTCATATTCGGATTCTACCAATGGAAAAAAATGAAAGTCAGAAGAATGGTTAACATATAATGGTGATACATAGCGTGTCTATCTACATGATGTGATACATAGCGTGTCTACCCCATGATGTGATACATAGCGTGTCTATCCCCATGAAGTGATACATAGCGTGTCTATCCCCATGATGTGATACATAGCGTGTCTACCAACATGATGTGATACATAACGTGTCTACCAACATGATGTGATACGTAGCGTGTCTACCAACATGATGTGATACATAACGTGTCTACCAACATGATGTGATACATAGCGTGTCTTCCAACATGATGTGATACATAGCGTGTCTACCAACATGATGTGATACATAGCGTGTCTACCAACATGATGTGATACATAGCGTGTCTACCAACATGATATGATACATGGCGTGTCTATTAACATGATGTGATTATGGGTTTTCCATTTTAAACAAATCGACAAATACCAGCAGTCAGTGTACATGCACAATGACAGAATCGGAGAAAAAAGGCAGCGGAGCCGGTAAAATGATGGAATTTGCAAGTAAAATTTACAGTCAATTCTTTTGTAGTCGATTTTAAAACAAACGCTTTCAAAATCTTCCTCCCGACTACCTATTTCCTGGGTAGAACCAGTGGTCAGATATTAACTACATGGAGCAATGCGTAGTAAAAGGTTAAACACAGGAAGTAATGGCTTGTGTCAGGTATGTGGTTTACACTGACCCTTAGGACACTGGGGCTACATAGTAAAAGGTGACTGATTAAAGGTTTTTCTAAAGCATTTTAAATTTGTTTACCATGTCTTGACAATACAAACTAAATCACAAACAAACAAACAAACAAACAAACAAATAAAACATTAAAGCTACAATTAAAGCCTTTCATACCTTCCTCTGCCTTCTTAAACTCGTAGACGGCTTTAAATCCCCCTAATTGGATGACATCATCGGAGGCAAATCGTGCCCATAGAAACCGCGTCTTTGTTGCTATGGAAACGGGAAATCCCTCGCCACAGAATCTGGCGATAAGTTTCGAGTATCCGAACGGACCATCGCGTAGCTCGATGTAATCAAATTGGCACCCCTCGGATTCCTCTACGTGGAACCGTTCCATGAAATGGAGGTCGATCGTGAAGCCAGGAGGAGCTGACGAAAAGAAGAAAGACAACCATTTTTTATTAGAATCAGACTTTTTATGTGACTACATGTCATATAATGTGAATAAGTCAGTAAAAAACAGTTCAATGATTGGTCCGAAATAAACATGCAGAACGGATCACGTGACCATGTGGTTTTTGCAGTTCCAGTACTGTAGAAGACACTATGGAGGATAGAAAAAAAATCCTCAAAATTGTTGTATCGTTAGCCTCGGAGGACACATGTTTGCAAAATATAAGTAAAAAAAAAAACAAAAAAAAAACAGCCCAGTTAAAGAATTTATGCGCATGTTTCTAAAGCTTGGACAATAAAATATATCCCTTTTTTATAAAAAATGAAAAAACAAAAAAAAGTTATTGTCATATTCTCCTTAAAAATAATATCACCTTATTTATTACGTTTATGTGAAAACAGACACAATGAAATACTTATATAACAAGTAGAATGTTTATAATAAAACATACATTTCGATCCACCTACCGTGACCATCACAAACAATTCCATATCATTCTCTCAGAACTATGAACCTGAATAAACTTGTTTTTAATAAATGTTTTATAAGTTATCTGACGCTGTAATCATGTAAAGTCAACGTTAGGACACAAACATAACAGACTACGTTAATGAACGTTGATGAATACCAGGCGGTGTAAAACATGACGTAACAAATGTCGCGTACTCTCGTGTGTTACCGTGCCTGTAACAGCTCGACAGTGAGTGATAAAAGACAGACGACTTCATCAAAGTGATGACCTCAGTCGAAGTTCTGAGGAACGATAATCTCTCAGAACAATAAGATTGGAACTTTAACTGTCTTCTTTTAAGTCGAATGGGAAAATCCCCTTTAAACATGATATAAGATTAGACCACATTTTTTACTCAAACAACCAAATAAATAATTTATTGATAAACACCATTTTGCAGGATCAGTTCATGTAACAGCTGATCCTGCAAAATGGTGTTTATGACGTGAAAAGTGAAGCATAACACCACAATTGCCATTACAAACATGTTTTTCTTATCTGAGCTACGCTGCACATTAAGCTATTTTTAAACTAAGAAAAACGCGTGACTACTAATATGTAAGATCACGTTATATGGAGTGTTTAAAATAGTCTTTGCTTAGACTAAAGTAGGATTTGTCGCAGACACTTTGCACAAATATAATATTGATCAGATATTGTTACATGTATTTGATAGAGGCAAACTGTGGGAATCTGCGTTTAATATAACCTTTTATGTCAATTAGGACAGTTCTCTTTAATTAATAACGTCAAGGGTTAGACCTGAAAGGGTTAGGAGTTATAGTCAATATTGCTCCAAAGGTATATAGAAGTAGACTGCAGAGGACTTCCGTGCACCATTTGCAGAAAAAAGTTTTCAGTTGAAATTTTAACGTTTGAAAATCTGAGACATCAAGATAGCAACAAAATGTCTGATCGTTACACAGCATCAACGTGGATTTGTAGGGTAGTTAAGTGATGACATTATACAGACATGAGACCCCATGAGGAAACTATGGGCAGATAATAAGCGTTCAATATCTAAAATGTTAACCTTTTTATATTCATTAATCACAACCAAACAAACCAACTGGCAGTCCTCGGCAAAGGCGCTCATTGTTTTAAACCAACCCATTCTGGGAACCGCACTTATCATTTTTCAAAGAAACACATCGCTTATTTCACAAAAAGAGGTGGACACAAAAAGAGGTGGAAATAATGAGCTTCCGGTCAATCGAAACTACTCGGCGATATCCGTTATGTCCGAGGTGTTCGAGTCACTTCATTCGGATATTCTTGGATATTCCTCTATCCTGCATCATCATTATGAAAGCATTCTCCGCCAATTAAATATTGCATGATATTAATCGAAGGGTTTTCAAAGTATTTATTTATTCTAATTTATCTACTTTAACTTTCATATTAAAAGTTCACAACACATCCAGAGTAACTAAACATTCTTTGTGGAATAAAAACCAGTTATTTTTTTATTGCATGTTGAAATTTTCATGAGTTATTTTCATGAGCTAAATTAACAACATATTCCAAGCTTGTTGGTGCGTTGTATTATCTTAACTGCCTCAGAAAAAATCAAGTTTAATTAAACAACATATAAATATTTAAAACAATAAAATGACGCAATCATTAGAGGGACACAGATGTATTACATGTATAGTAATTATTGAGGTTAAAACCTCTTTGTTTCATTTTTATTGTAGTCCCATAATAAATTTTTATGTTCAGATATGTTTCCATCTATATTTCATTTAATAGTTCAGTCTCTTTTTTCCCAGCTCCAATCACAATATAGGTCGGTGGTAAACTTAATGTGGGAAGGTCTTCCAGCTCACGTGTGATACGCCGTTGGTTCTAACAAGGAATTTCTGGTGGTCTCCTCCAGCCGGAAGTACAAACGTGTATATGCTTTATAAATGATTTGTGTGTTTTTGTCCTGCGATATATTCCAAGAAATTTTCCAGTGATCTTTCTCCAGTCGGAAGTACAAAAATTCATATGCTGTAGAAACGGTTTGTGTGTTACTGTCCTGCGATGTATTCCCATATCCCAGAAATTTATCAGTGGTCTTCCCCCAGCCGGAAGTACAAGAGTTTATATGATTTAGAAACGATGTGTGTGTTACTATCCTGCAATGTTATCTCAGAAATTGGCCTGTGGTCTTGCTTCAGCCAGAATTACAAGAGTGTATATGCTTTTGAAACGATTTGTGGGTAACTGCCCTGACATGTATTCAAAAAAATATAAAGAGGATCCCCATTATCAAAGGCGGCACACATCTTTGCCAAAACGTAAACACATTGGGATTTGGGAAAGTCAAAATGCTTAAACATTACTATTTATCACATCTTTTCGTATGCTTAACCATTCTATCTTGGTTAGTTGTAAATGTGCTTTTTTAACCAAAATAAAAAAAGAAATGCACCTTGGCAAGGCTTGATAACTATCTGTCTGACTACTCCATTATTCCTTGGCTGGTCTCATGCGCATGCGCTAAGATTTGTTTGAGATAACGATAGTTTGTCAAACTGTTCTGATGCCAAGAAAAATGTCTCCTTATTTTTAAAGACAATCTAAGAAAGGACATCAATAGCGTCGAAACAAAAATACTAAAAATTGTGATGACTGTTTTAGAACGGAGTTTTTAAAATTGATACAGTTTTCATATTTAAAGAATATTTTTTCTATCTAAAATCGGTTTTTATTTTATCGAGCGTGTAGCAAAATAGTATTGTTACAAATGTCAATAAACACGATTGAAAATATTAATTATGCTGACCCGAGCTTAAATAAAATCGACCCACATCAGACCCACTCCAGACAAAACATATACTCAAAAGATTTTATGCCTAGATCTTAATTTACAAAATATTTCCATTAATTAAATTTCCCATTTGGGAAAGTTGTACTCTAAGCTTAAGTACTTGTTTACTCTAAAAGTATTTCTAAATTCATCAATACAGTCTTTCTACCTATGATTTAATGAAATACACAAAAAATTATAAGCAACATGCAAATGTGATGCCATTTCAATGATTGCTTATGTGCGCGTGGTGATACAAGGTCAAGCAATCTTTTATTTTCAAGTAACATGATCGTCATTTTTGTTTTTGTTTTAAGAAACCGTTTATTAAAACGGAACTACTGGATGTACAGTGTAACTTAACCTATTTAAAGTTTACCTTGTGCATAGTGTTAGTTTTTCACTGACATGACAAATTTGTTGTACGTGGGGATGGTGAATAGTAAAGTAAATCCACAAAAAGTGTTATTTCACAGGTAAAATGAACTTTTATGTCACAAATAAATCCGGACATTTCACTATTTGGCATATAAAAGTTTGTCATAACCAACTTCGTGCCTTGGCGTTATCCAACATTCGAACTATATGTCAACTTACTAATCACCCAGCCGTTAAACAACCGTTATATATGAGAGTTCGAGTCCCAGCCGGCGTCCAAACTTCTATATAAGGAGACTTCACAGCTGACCCATGGTGTGTTCTGCCAGACTCTATTTCTTGTTGGTCATTTTGGCTTCACTATAATACAAGGATGGGAAAGCCATAATGGCAAGACCTGTGCCGTTCCAACATATTTCTAAGAAGGTGGTACAAAACGATTAATTAATACACAACATCGTTATTTTTTATCTCTTTATAATTCGTCGGAAATTTCCGAGATATTCCGAATGACACCTACCTTGGATATAAGTGACACAGTCCGCGCTCAAGGGGTAATCATCCGGGTACATTGGGCTGTAGAACGCCATCTCGTGGTAGTTGCCATATGTGAAGTTGTAACACCGGGGATCGAACATGTCGTGGATCATGGGCGGAGGTTCCACTGTCAAAGACATCGGGGACACTGGAAGAAGAAAAACATATTCAAGTAACATAAATTTTTATTTTTACCATACCTCATGTGACGTTCCTTTGCTAAATTCCTGTGGATGCTGAGGGCGATAATCGATATTTTGATACTGCCTGCTGAAGCTTTTTATATTAAAAGTACCATGTCACGAAATGTATTGACCTCACATGCGTTATAAAACAAAGATATAGTGTTGATCAATGTCAAGGTCAATAAGCGCTTATAAATATAATAGTGTAACAAGCGGTCGCCAAATCAGAAGTGAATCGGTTAACTTAAGCCAAGTTTGTTATTTTTTGACAATTTTTGCATATTTAAATTAAAGTCACATCCCTAGGAGGGTGGTAGAACGTATTTTACACCATCGCTATCTTTATAGCGTCCTTGACTTACTCCATGATCGGCATTATTAATATCGGGTTGACAATACAAGATATCACCCTCTGTAGAATGTTTTTTTTTATATTATAAATACGTATTTATAACAGCAAAAAAAAAAAAAAAAAAAAAAAAAAATCCGGAGAACTTTTAGGCTATTTAAGTTCAACCTTTCTAGACAAGGACACATTTTGTTTCTGGCATTAGTTGCTCATTTTGAACAAATGCATAATCAAATATTCATCAAGTGCAAACTAAGTACAAATACGTCATAGTTATAATGTATTAATACTAATTATATTACATATACCGAACTCCAAATTATTTGCGCTTTGACATTTCTATCCAAGAAAGAGAGTGCAAATGCCAAATACACATATTTATTTTCTTAATCGGTTATATTTGTTAACGCTGTGGAAACTATTAATATATATATATAAATCGTTTCTTAACATAATACGAAATGTTTGGAGTTAAAACTTAAATTGTTATCGTTTCAATTAGACTTCCGTTTTATATATATTTGGTCGTTATTTGGCGTCGCCCATGTTTTTGGTGAAGGAAGTCCCCAAACAATAGCTGGTTAGAACCATTATCGCACAGCAGTTCAGCTAGAAGACCTTCACACATAAAGTCACATGAAGACCCAGGCTCGAACCCACACGGTGAGAGGCCGAGGCATTAAGGTGTGTGGTTTAGGGCACAAGTCCGCGACTCTACCTTTCGACCACTGGCGCCCAAAATTAGCATTAAAAGAATAAAACAAAAATATAAAAAGAAATACAACAACTTTCAAGCAATGCCCAATAGAACTCCATAAAAAATTTCATATACATGTAGAATCTTACCACCGTCTATCCAATATGATAACAAGATATTTTCTAATCTTGTTATTATGTTAACAGTTTAATCTGGACCAAACGGTGAGTCTATTAGCCTCGTAGGTCCTAGGATTATCGATGGTAAATACCCCAGAATTATTCCACGTGAATTTGACATACAAATTGGCTTCATTTGATACCTAGTTATCTTTAGATTGGCAAGCAAGCAAGAAGCAAGTGAGAAATCTCGGAAGGAAATCAAGGAAAAAACGGCCGAGTTGTTCCAAATTGTTGAGATTGAACATTTAGCAAAACGTTGCATCTTAATCTCTGGACAATGTTTTGTAAGCGCCATTAGATAATGGCAGATAAGGATACCGATGGTGTTTTAGAGGCTGGGGAGATTGATAAAGATGTACTCTTTTGGAGAACGTTTGAAAATCAATCGTGCATCTTTTGTGATATCGTTTATCGTTTACATGAAACCAAATACACTGGATGCTCACAGCGCGCAGAGGTCGCCACTAATTAAAAGGTGTCTGATATTAAAATACGTACATGCGAATTATTTAAGTTAACCGACAATATATCATAAATGTCATGCTTTTTGTTTAAACGGGTGTTGACTTAAGTTCAAGAACACAGTTCATCTACATGAAGCCAAAATTACAAAACTACCATTTCTCCCCAATTCAAACAATGTCTAATTCCATCGTTCAAAATCACTTACTCGCGCACTCATTATCTCTCTCTCTCTCTCTCTCTCTCTCTCTCTCTCTCTCTCTCCCCTTCTCTCTCTCTCTCTCTCTCTCTCTCTCTCTCTCTCACTATCTATCACTCACTTACTCACCCACTCACCAACTCACTCATTCACTCATTTACTAATATCTAATCACTTAATCCCTAACGTTTTCTATGCAATCAATCTCTCTATCTCCATATTTCCTCTCTAACATGGATAACTACCATCAC
The DNA here is from genome assembly GCA_007844125.1 of Sinonovacula constricta. Taxonomy (NCBI): domain Eukaryota; kingdom Metazoa; phylum Mollusca; class Bivalvia; order Cardiida; family Solecurtidae; genus Sinonovacula; species Sinonovacula constricta. The sequence continues at coordinate 24,213,818 of CM017565.1, forward strand.
CCTCTCTTTCAAAATCTCCATCTTTTTCCTTTCACACACATTTTCATACACTCACGTCCTTTAAGTATGTCATATTAACAAGCGCACACAGATGTATGTAAATAGAACAAACAGACCAAAAATCAGTTGTATTTGTTACGGGAGCGGACCGCTGCTCAGATGGGTTAAGAGAGAAACTCACAATTATTATCAGCATTAATCGGTATGAGCCACTTGATATAATGGCCGCATCATACACTTCACAAAATGATCTGGTAATAAACTGTCAGACTTTCACACGTTTTTCAATGGGTACAACAACGTTTTGGTAGATTTTAAATGGTTCAAAGCTTTCATGTGTAATTGATTTCTTTGGTGTCAGATTATTGTATTTTAAATTTAATTATGAGTTACCTAATTAGCCTTAATTATTTTTTAATAAAGTAGAGTGCAGTCGTAACTGTTAACTTGGGTTAAACTTATGAAAGGTTGCAAAAGCTATTATCAAAATGACTATTTTGGTAACTGTCAGCTATTATTTATCAACAGATGCCAGACCAATACATGTTTCTGTGTTGCATATCAGCTTAGGGACCTGAAGTAAATATTCGTCTTGATCTGGATTCAAATTCACGCGGAGGCTTGCCGAGAAAAATATTTTGTCGCCGACTCTAACCGTATGCAAATGCTTTACTTTTAAATGTTAATTTAAAGGTGGTATCCGACAGTTTGGAACAAAATTATTTAAATTATACATCTTGGTAAACCATTGTTATATTAACAGATCTTATAAAAGGTTGTTTCTTGGTGTCCTACACCTGTCGGAAAAGTGAATCATAACGTCACAATCGTCATTACAAACATGTATTTCCTATCTGAGCCACGCTGCACAGTTAGCTATTTTTAAACAAAGAAAACCATGTGGCCGCTAATGTTTTAGTTTATCCAAGTCATCCGCTGTGACGTCGATGTCTATTTTGAGCAGTAATTCCAATCGTTCTTATTTACACATATTGTTACATATATAAAATGTAGGCAAACTGTCGGATACCACCTTTAAACTGTGAGAATGGACATCTTCAACCGTGGTGACTTCAGCCAATCAAAAAGCGTCACCGGAGTCATTATAAAACTCATAAGTAGTAACAAATAGAAATGAAATTTTCTTTAATTTTGAGAACCTTTTAAAAATAACTATTCTTGAGTGGCACGTATCTTGTTCTTGAATGATTTAGGCTACGAAACATATAAGAGAAAGATAAAATAATCCAAAAAATAATAAAAGCTAGTCCTAGGACACAAATATAATTTTTTTTTTGCATGATCAAAACAAGATACGAAATTTTATGTTATCTTGCGAACATATCGAATATATAACATAATGACGATAATAAAAAAATAATTGCAGTATGACGCTACAAGGTATATTAATCGATGTCGTAAAATCCTGCAAAATTGTCCAGAAGGCATTACATGCACCCGGTTCTAGTCATTAAGGTTAGCTTCAAACAAACTAGGTGGGGAGAAAAGTCCAATCAAGTTTAACCCCCAGTTCATTATACAGATAAACATTATCTCGTCTGTCGGAATAAAAATCACCGAGATTCTCGCTTATGAATCGCTTATCTCGAACAGATGTGACGAATCGTCATTTCCCGCCGATTATGCACATCCGCCATATTGGATGCTGTGCATTTGGAGCACTTTGCTCTTATGCCTTATCGCGGTTGTCTTAAAACGCCGAATTTAACTTATGCCCAATTAACAATAAACATCTACCTCCCCTTGATAGTATTGATTGTCTTGGCAGGTTGCTGACTTATTTTATCCCATGAAATCTTATCAAGTGTTCTGGCAAAATTCTCCACAAATTTCCTGGCTTATCTGGAAATATTAGATGAAATATCCGTTGGGCGGATTTAATGAAGATGTGTTTTGTAACAACTACAGCTGTAATCACAGATTGCGCCGTTTGCACAAATCATGGACATAATAACGCAAGGAAATATTTTACATATTGTGACACTGTATTATAATCATTAACGCAATGAAGTTGTAAACGTTTAAGAAAATAATGACAGATTACAATAAAGAAAGGCATTAATTTAATGCACTTATTTCATTTGATGTCAAAATATTTCTGCTAGAATCTTTAGACTTGTTGCAAACTTGTAAAGGATGAAATGTGGAGGAATAGTGGGCAGTCTGTTGGGTTTATTGTCTCACCCACAGATATTTTGTAATCTGAAGGCTTTTTTAAAATGACATTCGCTTGAACGTTAGCAAGGGAGCAACATGTATACCACTTTCATTTTAACGACGGCATGTCGCAGCCCGGGTCTGTACGCGGGGCCTCCCGTACCTGGAGGCGACTCTTGACCCATTACGCTACCCGGCCCGGTAAACAGGAAGTAGCACCAATAATGGCAATGGTAAAACTTAAATAGAAGACATGGACTAACGTAAATAACTTAGTATTTTAAGACTGATTTTAGTCACATAAATCTAACGGCTTGCAACTCCTCCGACTGCGCAGTTCTCCAGCTGACCTGTGGTTCTAACCAGACAGTTGTCTGGGGTCTTCCTCTACCAAAATAGCTAGTATGTGCATAACTAGTCGCTGAGATGTATTTCAAAAACACAACAACCATAAAGCTACACGAATAAACACTGCACTAAAACTATGAAAAAAAGCGGAATGATATTCTCGCATGACTAATCAGCCTAGTGTTGTGTCATCATTGGTTATAAATGTGCTGTTTAGTTGCGAAGATTCTTTTTCTTCCAATCAAAAATATGAATTTTTATAGAAGTTTTCAACAGCTGTTTGAGACAGGCTAAAGGTGTGTCTCGGGTACATGGAAGATAAAGGTGATTAGTCGGGGGAGAAGCATGTATTCTAGGGAGAAACACTTGTTGCTGACAAACACACGAACGGTGCTATCGTGTTTAATACACGTGCATGAAGATGTGGGTCAATGTTTGTAAACATCTGTGGAGAACTTGTACAACAATCTATAGCAGATAGTTACATCGTATGTTATCTACAGCTATGTTTGCAATGCAGCCAATGCTTTCTTTGCAAAATGGACAAAATTGTTAGAGCTCAAGTTTCGTTTGTTAGGCAACATTATCTCGATACGTCTATGTTCCGATACTATCAATACAATTTATATTAATTTACTGAATATTGGTAAAAAACGGGACGGCATTAATGGAGACTAAATATTTTAATAAATATGAAAATGAAAGTTAACGTTAACATGCTGTATAGTATCAGCAAATGCATTCGTTCCAAGAATTGTACAGAAATGTACAGAAATATATAATCCCCTCCTGTTTAGTAGACAGGCTTTCAGAACGGCCTTAGCTCTCAATTATTAGAAAGCTGTTGCCTTTTCAGGGAGGAACCGATTCACCGATATTAAATACATATATTTACATGAAGCAAACCGCTGTATTTGGATATTTGAAAGATAACTGACCACAAACTGTCTTGCTTTTGAGTTAAAACTAATTTGATTACAACTTCAATGGTTAGAGAGCGCAAATCAGTCTGAATTTTATTAATCTATTTTTAGACCCAATGATATTTCCGCCCTGTAAAATAAAACGGAATAGTAAAGTATTCCATTTTAATGACATCATTTTGTTATTCAGCTTTTTGTACTTAGAAGAAAACAGGATGATATTGCACCTTTATCTATGTGTTTGTGGTCATGCTGTTAAAAACTCTGAGTGACTTGTTCTAAATACAGCTAACTAAAATACGTAGGCCGATACAAGATTCGCCGCCTCCTTGAAGTCAGGTATTTGGTTTTTCAATGCAACTTCCTTGTCAACTCTGGACATCAACAAGGTGCTTCAAGCAAGGCTATAGGAGGTAAGCAAAACTTGTTTGATTTTTTTTTTCGGCGAAAAGTGTCGGCTACCGCGTAGCGTAACAGAAAACGCCCCCCCCCCCACCCCACCCCCAAGCCCCTGCATGTTGCGCCTAGTGGTAGAAAATAGTGCAATGAAACAGACAAAAAAAAAAACGTTTAGAAAACCCGAATACATATCACCATATCACCTGCATATTCTTCAACTGCAGTGTGTGCGTGTGTGGGGGTCGCGGAGAAAATTATTGAGGATTAATGTTGTTTGGGAACAAGATGAGTCTAGTGAACACCTGTCGGATCGGTTACCATCGTAGAGAAGGTTCCCGGTGTGAATAACATCCAGGGAGAAACCACTGATTCACCTGGTGAGGGTTATAGGTAGGGGTGTGGGGTCTACTATGATAATAGTACTAATTAAGACGCTGTGCTGAATTTGTGTATCGGTGCATCGGCCTACAAGTCACCGACATGAGGATTTCCAGACGTTATTCATGAAGAAATACAAAAGACTGAATTAAGCAAGCAAAGTCATTTTGGTAAGACTCACGTAGGTATCGCACAACTGCTGTATTACAGTAATTTGTGACACCGATTATTGCCGGTGGCGATAGACCCCAGTTCATATATAGCATTATCACAATTATTGTCAATTTGGCGATTCGTAGCTATTGCTGATGAAGGGAGTCCCCAGTCTGCATTACATGTCCAGAATTTTTGCTACACTTTGATTTTCAGATGTACACAAACAGAACAGAAGAGTATAGTAATTTTGGTACGGGGCCCCCCTTTTATTCAGTAGAGTCGCCGACTTGTAATTTGTCTGACTGCTTAGCTTCTCACCGCATATTCGGTGCGAAGGACTTAATGTGTGAAGGTCTTCCAGCTGACTAGCGACGCGTCGGTGGTTCAATCCAGATATTTGTTTGGGGGTCTTAATTCACCAAAATAGCTGGACGTCGCTTAAATGATCATAATTGGTAGCTGTAATGCAATTCACAAAGAAAAACAAACTTTTAGTAATATCCAGCATATATCGGCGAAGGAGGACCCCATAGGACCACCTACGTCAAGTCATCTGGAAGACCACTTCACATGAACAACTCTCTTCTGACTGACTTAGTAGGCGATCATACGGTTACAGGCATCCCATACACATATTTCCTAGAGTTCAGTTCAGTTTCATTCGGCTTAAATGTCTGCGTTTGGCCTAACAGAATACATTACGACCCGTATTCACCAACCATTAAATTTTGTAGCACTTATGTCATGACTTAAGCCGAAGTCACAATTTTCATACCAACAAAACTAACCTTTTTTATGAAGTTTCAGCGTGATTTTAGGCTCTAAGTAGCAAAAGTGAAAGTGTCATGCAAAAATACAGACATGTAAATAAATACATAATGCAGATATTGTGGCTTGAAATCTATGACTTGATCAATTCTTACTTAAGAATAGTTGGTGATTATGGACAAGTATACATTTTGGCATGTTAATATTTACATATGATAAAACATAGTGTGCACGTAGATGTGTACATGGTATACCATATTATGATGTGTTCTAGAGATGATACAACGTTAAGTCAGATATAATATCATACTTTTTTAAACCGTTTTATGTGTTGACCTGTTTTCAATTATAGTTTATTTTTTTACCTGATAGTTTTTATATTTTTCTATATTTTACATGCGTAGTTTGGTTTTAACCTGATTACGCTCTATTCACATTTAACTTTGTATTCGGCGCCGTATGACCTGTTAAGTGTCGGTGTGCCGTAAAACCCAAATAAATAAATAAATAAATTTCCCAATACACAGAACCTTACAACTAAATATCGCCCATTAAATAAAGTAGCGGTTTAGATACAAAAAAAAAAAAAAAAAAAAAAAAAAAAAAAAATACAGTATGAAACAAAATAATATAGAAAACGACAAATGATTAAGAAAATCATATACAGAGATACATGTACGCCGTAATATGAAAACGTGTTAAAACTCCGTATTTAAAGAAAAGTGTGTGTGTTTGTGAGTGTGCGTGTGTGTGTGCACGCGCGCGCGCAGGAGTGCGTGTCTTGGTCTTTACTTCCGCAAAACACTCTCTCCTAATTGCAAATGTATTCATTTGGAAACTTTTAAAGAATGTCTGAATTCTATAGCAGAACATCTGTATGATGGCAGAAACCTGGAGCTAGACACACTGGGGGTGTGTTTAGGTAATTTGTTAAAGAATTTTACGGCAATCGATGGTTTAGAGAAGCCAATTAAAGCCTAGTTACTTCATTAAATTTAAACAATTCTGACGCGAACACCTGCATAACGACAATTACACGATATTGACCTGTCACAATTGCTAATGTTTATTGACATTTATATCAGTGTTTCAGATGGTTTTTATGCCAATTTACGACGCACATGGGTCGGATTAAATTTTGTTCGAACAACAAGCGGTAGAAATCAGTCTCAGATCGAGGTAGGTATGTTTGTCGGTTCAGTAAATACAACCTGTAAACAATATTTCGATTATTTTCCCCGTTGTCTTTTGCAATTTAGATTTTTTAAATTTTAGATGCTCGTGTAGAATGAATTTTATGATGAAACTGGATGAAGAGAATAAGTAAAGATAGATTATCTGACAGCCGTTGTCATTTAAAACAAACATTTATTAAACGAGTACAGTAAAAGCGATGGCAAGCACGCCTATGGCGAGCTTACTATCATTTTGTCCTGGACGAGTTTGATAAATGTTTGTATTTAATAACAACGAGTGTCCGATTCTTTTTATCATATGATCTTAATCGCCAATATACGGTTTTACGAAATGATAACAATATTTGGTGAAATAGTTGTACAATACGATTTGCATTATGATGACGTCATCAATAAAAAAGCAGCATTACACAAGAATAATAATTATAACAAAAATGTAATGGGTTTATTGAATGGAAGACAAGGGGAATCACGTGATAAACAATGTATACTAATTTTGAAATTGATGTATATGATTTAATTCAAATCATCGTTGCACTGAAAATGGCTTTAATTACAGTGTAATTTACTACCGTTTGTACGCACATGGCAAGGTAGCGTCTGAGAAACAAGTGTTTATAAATTATTACGTGTTATTATACGATATGACTCTTGTTTACATGTTTACATTTTAACTTCTACATTTGAACTTTTACCTTACAATTGTTAGCCTGTATAATATCTCCCATAGCCGCTGTAAAATATGTTAATTAGCGCCTAATTGGATTTGTCAATGAGGGAAACCCACATCGTTTTTAAATTGAAGAGATCTGCAAAATCCATCTTGATAAAAAGTTTGCGTTCTCTTGAGAGAAAAAACAACAACTAAATGTTGTGATGATAATAAGGTATGGTATGTGCGTGGTTATGACTGATAGAGTTTTAGTCCCGGTGTGATGGATGTGTTGACTTAAAAATCAAACACTGATTACTTGGCCACATGCAATGGTCGTCTTCACAGCGTGCGACATTAACAATCGTGAATGGACATCAAACTGCACCACAAGTAACTCATGTAGGTTAAGTAGCATTTCAGGAAGACACTATTTCTCATATATCAACTCAATATTATATTATTGGTGATTGCAATTTCCAAATTTGAAAAAAATAATCTGGGTTACTTGGAGGTTAGAACCCTTGATAGTATTTTTTATTCGACCTTAGAGAGTTCTATAAAATCAGGCTTTGGACTCCCTTTGTTACATTCGCTCTAACCGCACGACCTAGGTTTTGAGTACGTTCTAAATTCCTTCTATAGCATTACCACATCATGAAAGCACATCAACTTCCAAGGCCGTCGTAAAATATTTTCATCAGCACTTAATTGGATTTGTCAAGGGGGTAAACCACACCTTTGAAAGGATGGAAGGGACCGGAATCGTTTCTGCGGAACCCATCTTGTTTGTTTGTTATCTCATAAAAGAAGAAAGAGAAACTGTATAATGTGATCAGAGGTAAGGTATCTAGGTAGCCATGTTCCGCGATGGTCCCGTGAAAGAGAAAGGAAGCTTGACTTTTTTACTACTTTTATGAATCATGAAATGATGTTAACGTTAGATTTTCTGTCAAAATGAACACCAAAGCTAAGCGCTTTTAATGGTAGATATTAGTAGCCACATTGTAATAATGTAACTGTTGTACGTTTTGTTTATATTGGTAATGGGTGTATTGAAATGGTTGGAGTTTTGACGCGTTTCCAAATATTCAAGCAGTAAAATAAAGGCACAGTCTTCTAGACTTTTTTCCTCAATCCGCTCCAATGAGGCATTCGTTTTCTACTTTACATCCTTTTCTTAGGCCGGAGTCTCTGCTCTGGAAAGTTCATAGCATGTAAGTCAATCAAAACGGAATGTTTTAATTGACATTTTTGTTACCATCGTGTGCTGGCAATGTTCGGAGTCAGAATAATAGCAAATATACCCTAGAACCTTTATAGTACCCCACAGAGAAGAGCATATTTTGACTATGTTTTCAGCTTGCCCTGGTGTTACATTATTAGATGGAACCAATAAACATTCATGTTTTTCTTTGATAGTTGTTTCGTTTGTTTTGTAACGGTTACCCCCCCCCAACACACACACACACCAATGGCATTTCAGCATTTCGGAGACGGTGTCCACTTGAAGCAGAGATAGTGCTGCCTTCATTGTGTATTGTATGCCGTGAACACCTGGCATGATACCACACCCAGTCACATTATCCTGACACCGGGCTGACCAGTCGTGGAACTACCCTTATATTTACTTGAGCGTTAGCAAGGGAGCTAGCTATACCACTTTATTTTTTACGACATTGGTATATCAAGGTCATGGCCTCACATATTTCGAGCCGACACTCCACCGATTGCGCTACCGTTTGGTTTGGGAGGTGTACGATGATTTATTGACCCAATAGAGTGATAACGTTCATGGGTATTACATCAGGTCGAAAGTCAAATGTTCATATGATTGTGCCATTGTGATGGCAGGACTTCATCTGCTGACATCCATCTGAAAGATCATTGAATGGACCACCGTTAGACAAACGTCAAAACGAAACTTGATTACCCCTCGCACATAAGTCAATCAAAGACGGAATGTTTTAATTGGCATTTTTGTTGCCATCCGCTGGTACAAAATGTCGGCGTCGGAATGATAACCAAATATTAGACCATACCTATAACAGTAATCTCAGAGACTAAAACTGACATGTTGAGAGATTCGTTAATACGCTTAGGGGCCTTTTGGTAGCATATGTGTGTTTTGTAACGGTGTTAGGAATAGCAGTAAAAGTAAAAGGTTCGTCTCCTTAAAGAAATACATCACAGCGACCAATTATTATCATTATAGCGACGTTTGACAAGACCCCAAACACATTTTCTGGGTAGAGCCACGGGCAGACCACAGGTCAGCCGGAAGACCTTCCCACATTGTCGTTCGCCCCGAAGAGGACTCGAACACAAGCAGACAAAGGAGCTACAAATCGGCGACTCTACCACTAAGGCACATACCTTGAAAATTCATTATAATAATATAAAAGAAAAAACAACAATGAAAATTCCGGCTGACAATATTTTTATTAATTATGAAAACGAGCGAAACATGTCAAAATAACTCTTGAGAAAAGCGCAAGGATAGAAAATGTCAGTGAGAGGGGTATTTGGTTAATAATAATAATAATAATAATAATAATAATAATAATAATAATAATAATAATAATAATAATAATAATAATGTACATATAAAACTTACGTTTGGATGAAATGACCAGATCGGGTATCCAGATTATCCCGCATAATAACCATAATCCTGTAAATAGACAACAAAATATGAGTTAAACACATGTCATATTAACCTTTGATTTCAGGTTATGGTACCGCAATACACATAAGACAAGCTAACTACTAATATATTTTTGTTATAAGATTTTGTTGGCTTATTGTAAACCAACGTCAGATAAAAATATGCGATTGTTTATTGAGATGTTCACGAGCAAACATTGTTTTAGTAATAAGGTGTTGGGCAACGTCTAGAAACTGTTCTGAGTATGTTGGCCGATTGAAATATGGAATAACATCAGCGGATTCATGAGCAAAGTAGATTGCAAAAAATGCAATGAACATTTAAAAGTAGCAATATAGCTTTCAATTAAAATCCATGTAGTTTATGTGTGGTATATTACATTTGGAAGCCTCCGTTGATGTTTGGAGTAGAAAACCGAGACATGCAATAAAACGTTCTCTCGCAGCGCTATTACATTTCTTTATAAACAAGCATGGCGGTGTTTAGAGAGTATCGCACGTGTAGATCATTATCTTGAGAACGCTTGCTTCGCAACTACGTTAGCTAATTATACACAGACAATCAAGCGTTTAAAGGATCGGAACTGACATTTATAGGGAGCGGTTCTTGTAAGGGACCCGGTTTTCAACATGAACATGTTCTAAGCCAGGTTTATGTCAACAAGTGTCGAAAAATACATGTCAAGTACATGCCAAAAACATAAAGCTAAGGAAGTGGCAAGATGGTAGAACCATCGTAGAACCCACCTGCATGCAACAAGTGCATGTGTCTGCAAGCATTGTCTATGTGCTGTTTATGTTTGTTTGTTTCTCTTTGTTTCTTTTTGTTAGCACTGTCTAATATGTCTGTTAGCATATTGGCTGGTTTTATAGCTCGATATACATTTGAAAACTAACTTTTATCGTCGGAAATCCAATTTAGTCCAATTGATATACAATGTTTACATCATGGTTCGTGGTAGAACTGTTTGCTATTAAATCATCTTTTATAGATGAATATAACAACAACAATAGCTTAACATAAGTCCACCATCATTTAAATATCAACATCAACGTGAGCCACTGTCAAAAGATGCAATTTAATAATACATTCAGATATACACCGTCTTCAAAAAATATTGGCCCCCACCAGTTTTATGAAACAAGTATAACACCGCATCCCACCCCCCTCCTCATAGCCACCCCTTACGTAAACGGCTGATTGATTGGGAGTGACGTTTTCAGATTTAACGTTGTAACCTCAAGACGTTGTTTCTCTCCGAGAAGCCAATTATGAGCGAGGCGACACAATGAATTAACAATGACAGGAATGACTGGATGCAAAAAAATGTCGAGACAGTGGAAAGTGAAAAAAAAGAAAAGAAAGCACAAAACCTATTTCATTGCTAAGAAGGTAATTCCAGCGCGCGTTGCATTATGGGTGAGCTAAAAATGGCGGGATTTATGGGCCCTGCGTCATTTAGTGTTATTCGAGCGAATAATTTATTGTTATCTTTCATTCTTCAGATTAGATGAATAGTTTGTCGTAAATGTATCGCTAAATAGGTATGGAAAAGGTTCTACAATAATCGTAGCAAGACAAATGAAAGGGGTGAAGTCTTTTCGTTTTTTGTATGAAAGATATTTAACACACATTCACTCATATATGTAATTTTGGAAAAAATAATCAACAACAACTTAATGACAATGGTTATATTACCGTGATACTGTGGTTACACTGAAATCTTCATCCTTTGAAACATCTACAACTATATTGGGCTTTGAACCAACATCGGTTCAGCAAGAAACTGAGGAATCAGTTTAAGTTTCAGGAATTTATTAGAAAACCCTTAAATACTGCCACAAACATCATATTCTACTTTTATCTCAAAAGAACACGCAAGATGACATTTCAGAGAGCACGTCAGACTTCAAAGCATGTACAACTGGTGTTGGGTTTACACATTTTAGCACATTTTCGTGACAAGGAACGACACTTGCTCTCTTATCTGTTGATCTGCCACCCAAATATCATAACTGGAAACATCTTAAAGAATTCGAGTCATACGCAATCGATACTGAGTATCGTCATTTTCTTTTATGCAAGATTTTTTCCATGAAAGAAACGCCCAAGCCCAAACTGTCATCTGCCTGGCATATAATCACTTCAAACTAACCAACTGAAATTAGTTTGCAACCAAGCTCAATACGTCTTTCACAAAGCAAGTCACCGCAGACGAAAATCCACGGAAAGCCCCATTTCCGTATGATCGTGTGCCGAATAAACCCAGTGGCACACAAATCCCCAATCTGAGCTCGGCACTAAATGTCAGACATGCGGCCATCTTGCTACTAAAGATGGCCGCTATAAATCGGCTGTAAATCAGCAATAATGAGCGCCATGATCGGAGACACCCTGCCATCATCGTGCGCTATCACCCGCGGAGTGATATGTTAATATGTCGCAGGATTCTTGTCAATCCCATGGCCACTGGGTAAAAAGGATTAACCTTATCGAGAATCATTCGATAAAACCCGTAATAATTCTTGGTTATGTACAAACTACCCGCAAAATGTTATAATGTATATTACACAGCTCTTAGCAAAAAGTCTGCAGATTCTGATCAGAAACCTTCTATAGGAGGCCATGCTGATCTTGATTGTCAATTTTGCCACGGTATGTTTAATTCTTTATTAAATATGTTAAACGCTAACGATTTGATCCAATATGGGTCTGGATATTTGTGGATATTAAAGAACTAAGATTGTAGAATCATAGACTATTACCGTATGCAGAATATGTTCACTGGATTAAGACCACAACAGCAGCAACAGCTACTACTACAACTTCTACTGCTGCTGTTGCTACAACTGTTACTACTTGCTACTACTACTACTACTACTACTACTACTACTACTACTACTACTACTACTACTACTACTACTACTACTACTACTACTACTACCACTACTACTACTACTACTACTACTAGAAGCATGTCGGCCTAAGAAACCCAGCACTACAACGGTGGTGCCACATACCTCGTTCTGTATAAATGCCGTAAGAAATGATTAAAATCAAGGCTTTATGGATTTTATTCCTTTCATAATAAATATAAACCATTCAAACCAAACTATGACAAATCAACACATTAAACTCGTTCATAACTCTAAAAATGAATAAATCTTTACATAAGATTTTGACATAAATTCTTTACCATAATCTGGAATAAAACTCGAAACAAATCGGACTAAATCAGCCAATAAAGTTAAATTAAGTAAAAAGTCCAAGATTAAGTTAGACCCGTACACTTTTGGTGTGGCGATAATTTTAACATCTGTGACAGGTTCATGATTGAATCAGATACTGTCTGCGTTGATTTTATCCTACTGTCAACAATTATCATTAGTCCTCTAATGACCCGTGACACGGGCAACTGATAAGCCCAGCCATCTGGATCCAGACACTCCGACATACCCGTATCAAAGACACCATTCCACAATCTGGAACCACCTCATAGCAGTCTGTTAACACTTTCGCCCCACTCCACGGGCTTGCAAACCTTGTTTGTGTTTCATATCAGGCTGCACTGTATGTATTGACATATAAAAAACTAGTATATCATCACTATATTCTTTTATCATTATATCACAAATAAAAAAAACACACCCTTCAATATGCATGGAAACCAGTGTATTTTTATGATACAGTATGACTGACAAGTATAGTTTTTTAAATTAAATATGTAAAACGTAATTTATTAGTTTTGTTAATAATCAATTCAATGAATATAATGACTGTAATAAATTCAACCTATTAATAAATGTATAGCACATTGTCGTTTCCTGAAACGTTTTGGGGGACTGTATAATAATGTCGATTAATGAAGGATGTCACTACTGTACTGATATGGTATTTGGTGTTGTTTTTTATGGCACACCGACTCTTTATACGTCATACGGTGCCGAATACAGTGGAGTTTTCTGGTATCACAATAAATATAAAATTTACTTACTTATATTGCAAGCCCTGCTATAAGTATATGCAGTATCATGCTTGTTTCACTTTAAAGTAGAATCCGTATTATTGACGCCATACTACCTTTACTGTAATAACATATCACACATACATGGCACGTTTACGCAAAACATCACGTGTCCCATTATCCGGATATTACGTCGACTAGGAGTGGAGAAAACTATGAACTTGTAGTAAGCAATTACGCTACTACAATATTGTTGCAATTTTTGTATGTTGTTGTTGTTATTTTTAGTTATATCGCACCTGTAAGGCCATGCACAGCGGACAGACGTTCGGCCGGATGCACAAAACAACAGCTGTTTCTGCGGTATCAAGCCACCGATTCATGACATAAGTAGTACACCCAATTCACATACTACCACTTTTTCTATAGTTTAGAACTCTTGATTCATAGAAAAGTCCAACAGAACCAAACGGTCAGCATGAAAACTAATATCGTAAAGTGGTTGAACCTATTTCAGAATATGTTAAAGTCTTTGAAATATGAAAGATGTATTCTGTTAATACGTTGTTCTTTATGTTGGTGTATCGTAGAACTATATTGCCAGCTCCTTAAATATTATATTCTCTTGCAGTTTTTACAACAACCTACCGGACTACTTTTTTGTTTATTTTTTATCCATCTATATACGCAGAAGAGAAATTGCTGGTCAAATTACTGACCTGTATAGTGCATCAGGTGATCGCAGGTGATTTTCTTTTCCACGCTGTAATTAGTTTTGGCACTGCCAGGCACGAGCCAAATCAAAACATGAATTCACATCACCAGACACCTTGTACGCAAGCGCGCGCATGCGTGAAGGGAGAGCAAAATGAAACTTGAGGTCACCGCGCGTGCTTCCTGTTTTAATACATGTCGGTGTTAATGAGAATGGATGCGAGCAATGTTTACATGTATTGTTAGTCTTGAGTGAAGAAAAACACAGACCCTGCCGATTATTAGTTTTATAGCTTGGGTGGTCCGGTCCATAACACGTGGTCATTGGTGAACTATTTTCTTGGTAACGGTTACCATGGAAACAAAATAGGTATAATTCGATAATTGAGATAATACAGATTTTATGGAAATGGAAACCTTTTTATTGTGATTAAATTAATTATTGTATCAAAGGCTTGATGGACTTTTATGAGCATAAGGTTTCGCGGGGAACTTTTGATAAAATTAAAAATAAGCACGTGCTTTTGAATCTCTGAAATGCTCTGTGTTGATAGTGTATACAATTTTATATAATCTGAAAGCATTTATGTATAAAACACATTTCTCTTGAAGTTCAGAATTTCAGAACAGATCTCAATTGAGGCACCGGAAAAAACTCGCCATCTTTCAAAGAAGACAGAATGCCAAAATAATCATCAATAGACCTATGTGCAAACAGTATCCTCTTTACTTTCCTAGATGATAGGGCATAAACAAAATAAACACAAACACTCCGTAACACCTAATACCTGAAAAAAGCAAAGTGTCGGTAGAAAAACGAATGACAGTGTTTGTTTATCTAAGCAAGTAATTAACAATTCACGTCTTTCCAGATAAATAAAACAATTACCAAATGCAATTAATTCATCAAAGGCAATTGGAGTTTCAAACGAACCGTCGAAGCTCCAATTGTAAACCGGTAAATATATATGTATATATATGTATATAAATGTATATATATTTGCACAGGCGTATAATAAATGCTTAAACGGGTAAATGGGAGTTGTGTTGTTTGTTTTTTTAAAGTTAAAACAATGTGAAATACATGTATATGACTTTAAAAACAACACACCTCCCGTTTAAGCATTAATTATGCGCCTATGCAAACACCCCCAGAATAGTCATTTAGCTCTGATACTGGTATTATTGCTATATAGCAAAAAGTGTAATTAAGTTTTCTTCTCTAGCTGATCATGTACTACACAATTTCCTTATGTTTTGAGATTGATGTTGTTTTAACTCAAGGGTAGCATCTTAAGCTTTTTTTTGTAAACCTGAAAGAAAGCTTGTATACAATTTATAGTTTATACAAAGTGTATACCCTTTTCTATAATAAATCCATGTAGATTAGACACATTGTGTGGTCTCTGTCAGATAGCCCAGGTGGTGATGGAGTTGAAGCGATGTTCCGCCAGCTAAATACACACATAAACATTGTTGTTAATTAATTGGAGAAATTTGTGTATTCCGAAAATTGCGCCTGGTCTGGATCGAAGCATGTCTTTAACGCCCATCATTGGCTGTCTTGCTGTATTCTTCAGGACTTAAAATGAAGCATAAACTGATGCCAAAACTTGTTGAAGGCAATATTGCACCGTATACAGCCCATGTTTTATGTCGTAAAGCGCGACCTGTATAAATGACTATAAAACCGTACACAGCTAAACCGGAATACATTTTATCGTAAGCAGATTACTTAATAGGATGATTTTTTTCAGTGTAAAGCTCATTCCTAAATGTAATGATGATGGTCTTTCTGCCTGCCTGCATGTCTGCCTGCCTGCCTGCATGTCTGCCTGCCTGCCTGCCCGTATGTCTCTCTGCCTGCCTGTCCGTATGTCTGTCTCTCTGTGTGTGTGTGTGTGTGTGTGTTTGTCTGTCTGTCTCCGTGGATCGAAATTATTTTAATAGGAACAGAACAACTACAATAGTTCCTCGTCAACAAACATGGTAAAACAATGTTTATACAATGTGAAATCATGTGAGAATTACATATTTCATAAACGCTTAATCACAAACAGTAATAACATTATTGCAACAGACATATTTTTTTAATATTTATATTTTCTTTTTTTTTTCTTTTATTATGTGTCATCCTTATGTGCTCTTATAAAGATTCAATGTTTACTTGTACAAGAATTGATGATTGATTGGAGACTGAACTAGTATTAGACCTCCTTTTGTCGTATTTCAACGTGGACTTTTTAATAAAACAAAACGATTTGTGCGTCCACATAGAAAAGAATACAATCATAAAACCATATATGGTACAGCTATCTAGTCATATGTATCATTTATATGATAGTTATTATTGAAGTAACAAAAATACACTTAGCTTAGCTCACTTCTGTCGAGACGAAATCGTACATGTAGGTACAGTTAGCTTATAAGCGGTCAGTCTGTGGTTCTAACAAGACATTTTTATCTGGTGTCTTCCTCCAAAAATAATAGCTAGACATCGTCATAATTATCATTGTTGTACCAATGTGAAGTATTGAAATTAAATCAAAATACAAACATGGAGACATATTTATATATCTCGATTAACACAGAAGGACGCGATAACAAGGTACAAATAGACAGAAAGTCGGGCGCAGACAGACAGACAAACGGAGAAACACCAATGAGGATAGAAAGGAAACACAGATAGGAATATTGAGATACAGAAAGACAAAAAGAAAGAAGTGCAATTTCAGACAGACAGATATCGGTATAAAGATAATATTTACTTTTAATTGGCAAGTAGATCATTTAAATAAGAAATATACTCAATAAACATGTAATGGTTATATGTTTGATGTGTGTGCATGTATGCATGCTTGAAACATTAATGTTTTACTTACTTTTTCAGTTTTATAAGAGAGAATGATTTTTCTTAGTCTTTTCCAATTGCATTCCTTAAAACTTAAACGAGTTATTAAAGATGTCATTAGTACCCAAGCAACCATGTTTCTTTCCGGAGTCAACATAATCAAGTGCCTCGTCATTGGCAAATTGCTACAAACTTTGCACTTTGCATGGTATGGTAGATCTCATTAAGACCCCATTTCGTTCGACATTAACTCGTTACGACAGGACTGCATTTAGCAAATCGCTGTTTACTAATCTAATTAAACCGGTATATCTGCATGCACGCTTCTTTTAGCAACCTCAATGAAATATGTCATCACCTGACTAAACAGGATCTATGTTGAGATTGTCGGGCCAATCAAGAGAACTTCTGCGCGTGCATTCTTCTTTTATTTGGATTGTGATCTTCCACCTATAGCGGTCTCTGGCGTGGATCTAATTTACTACGCGAATTTGAAATTCATTGCGAGCACATATATTGAAATTTATTTTTAAAGAATCGGATTAAGTCAAGGAACTAATGGTTTATTGAATAAAAAAAAGAACCGAATAAGATATAGAAGGAAACTGTAGCTGTCAACGATCATAATATTATGATGAAACAACAAAATACCGATAATGGTGATGATGATGACTGATGATGATGATGATGATTGATGACGATGATGATGATCATGATGGTCATGATGGTGATGATGGTTGTAGTGGTGATTCTGATGTATTATAGTAGTATATGCTAATGATGTATTATAGTCAACATTTCGATTTGCTTAACTCATGCTATTTTTAAGATTAACAAAAAGAGGAAAAAACACATTTTATTTTAAGGTTGTACCAGACAGAAGATATAAATATATCAGAACACACAGAGAGATTGACATTCCATATCTTTGAACCTGTATAAGATTTATTACCTAGAAATTTCTCCATCTAAAATAGTCTAAATAAAACCATTTTATTTTGATATAAAACGAAATGAACTTGAGTATCATCATCTCTGTTGCTTAAAAACATTAAATTTTGCATACTCGACTGTACATATATATTTTTTACTAAAATTAATATGAAATTTATATATTTGATAAATTTAGATAAACACCCTTTAAATGAATATTATTAAAATGTCATTTCTTTTGATTTGAATTTCGAGATAGTTTCTGGACAAACTATAATTGAAGATATCTAGGTTAGATGCATAAATCATATCTTTACATTCGCAACAACTTGGCATTCACTGACTTCATTCGGATCTTACGATTATGACAGAATGGTTAAGAATAATATCGCATGGTAATTTCATGGGAAAATGACAATGTTTATCATTGTAGATTAAATATTAACAATTAAAAAAAATAGTGCGAACAAATATATAATTTTACTTTTTATTTGCAACAAAGCATGCGCGTGCACGTCCGACTGTGAATGTATGTGATACAAGTAAGTCGGTAATTTCCGTATGCGTTTCCTATAATTTCCGTATATGTATGATAAAATGATACAATCCTGTCGAATCTAAATGTATGTTCAATTATAATGTTCTATTTGTAAGTTGCCAATGTAAATAATATGCACTACTGACGCAGAAAAGTCCAGTGAAAATGCGTTCAAATTCGAAATATATATGGAGCCTTTAAGAGCAGACTTGACATATCTTCTTTTTGTTAGATTCTATGTTTTATTTGCTATTTATTATCAATCAGCGTTATAGAACAAGAAAAATACACGTAAATAAATGCACGTGCAATATGTCCTATATGAATGTTAAAAGTCTGTGTCGGTGTCTGTCTGATCTTCTCTAGGCTTTAATCCTTAGACGTAAAAGATGACAACAGATTATTACTATGTGAGCTACAATATACATTCATAATGATCAATAAAAACAGTATCTAACGTAGAATCCTTTTCATAAAAAACCCCACAAAGCTTCTGTGTCCCTTAATGAGCTTTGTACATCGGAAAACAAGGAGACAGGGAGGGGATTTGGAAACTTCTGATCGCGTTTCATCCTCGCGGAAGAATACAACGTTCGGAATCTCTTTGATTAAACCGTTCTTTTCTAATATCTCCTCCCATCTTTTTGCTTTTTTTTCGCAACATCTTTTCACGCTTATTACGCAAGGCACGCCAAATCCCGTTTACATGTCGTAAGAATAATTAAATGAACTGCCTTGTGATCGTTTGTCTAAGGTTGAGACAAAAATGAGATGGGAAAGAAACCTCTTCTAGACAGAGGAAAGAACCTGACAGAGTTTGTGGATACAAAGAAGGAAAAATCCCACTATCAATAGGTGATGAATAGCTTGATGATACACAATTGAGACGGATTTATTTTGTTTTGACATTCCTTTCTTATTGTATACTCATACACATGCAAACGACAAAATTCCGTGTGGCTTCTCTGCTGCCACCATTTTGGAATGCCAAGTGACCTGTGGCGCCATGTCAAAAAATCTAAATCCCTGCGTTTATACCGTTTCCTTGGATTAAAAGTCGAATTACAGGGGCAGAGCTACGATTTTACCCTAGTGGGTGTGTACTTTTGTTTTCAAATATTAGGAATGTATTTGTCGGCATCAGCATATGAAAATTGCTGTTTCTGGGATGCAGTAGATGCGTGCTAGCATCAGACCAAAATTATCACCCCGTTTTATGAAATTCAGTTAATATAATAAACATATTTCGAAGGATGTTTCGGTAATTTTAGAGGGGCACGTGCCGTTCTCGCCCCTCTCGATCTGCTACAGAATCATAACTAACAGACATTTTATTTCATTAAGTAAGTTGTATTACAACCATGGAAGAAGCCTCAGCTCGATATTCTATTACTGGGAATAATAACATCAACATAACTTTGTGTCTCTAGTTGAGTTGTTTCCATGCTGAGGTCTTGTCTGTTTATTAGTGTTGCTAACAGGAAGCATATGTTTATCAGACTGCTTTTCTAGGTGATCCCTAATTTTCGCCATGTTTACTGTCATTGTGCGAGGGATTAATTTTCATGAGTAAGATCCAACTCATTTCACAGTCTGGCCGAACTACTTTTTGTTGGATGAAACGATAACTTGATACTTAGTTGATTTTGTTTATTTGTTTGCTTGATTTGCTAGTAACACTGACTCAATTTTGATAATAAACAACTATCTGTAATCATACATAGAACGAAGAATGCATAAACAATATTGAAATATGAATTATCACTGGATTTCTGTTTTCAGCGCCTGTGTTGTTATTTTTCTACTTAGAAAAAAACAACAACAGAAAACTAGATCCCTTCACTTCCTTATATCAACGGCCATTTCTATTACAAGAACTACGTCGTATTAAATGCATATTTTTACACTAGCGCTTTATTTGTTATTAATAAAAAGAAAAGAGTACGATTTGTATCAAAAATAACTCGGCAATCTGTAGCAGTTATTTCATAGACAAATGCTTAAAGCACCCTCGCGCAGCCAACCATACTTCCAGAGGAAATGTAGGAGTAAGTTAAACAGAAAACAGAAAACAGACCCCATCTCAAGATCATTGATTCCAATTTTCTAATATGATTTTAATTGGACACGTGCAAATACTTCGTATGTTAAATGTAGATCTGTAATACGCACCAGACAACCAATAAACAAAAGGTTCATATGTGACGTCATAAACAAGGAAGTTAAGGTCAAGGTCATGAATGTGGCGTGTGATGAATCTTTTCATTGTTTATTGAATGAAAAACATGTCACCTCATAGACATGGTTGACTGACCTTAATGGCCCTGGAAACCACGGGTCTGCTGTAGACAAACTCGATTTCACTGGAAGTGCTGAACGTTGCATATTACGTTTGGCGAGTTACGTCATTTGTAGACATAATGCACCTTGAACATTTAATTCTGGTTGTATGTATTTTAACTTTTAGCTCTGATGAATATTTGAAACTCATATCGAATATTCATTATTCCAATAGTCTCTTGGTTGTTTACTTTTTAACCTTCATTCTACGTTGACACGCAGTTTCTCTACCCTCTTTCTCCACATATTTCTGTTGCTTTCGTCTATTCTCATGCAGCGCTTTATGTTAATTTTATCTTTCCCGATTTCCCTTTTCGCTCTTTTTTCATTCTCAAACCTTATCTTTCCCATTTTCTTCTGTCCTTCCTTTTCTCATTGCAACCTTTTTACATCCTGAAGACCTTTAACCACCCAAGAATCAACCATATAATTGTAAGCCCTGGGACCATATACCTGAACACACCGTACAGCTTCATGTCATCTGGGATTAAGTATCATGTACCCGAGGATGGAACATTCTTCTAGAGATAACTGGCAGAGAGACGCCTCTGACTTACATGCTATACCCTCACCCCGCTACATTTGTTTAATATTCGTATTTATTTACAACGTTTACTAACAACTGCTTAAATACGCCACCCCTTTCTTTACAATATCCCTAACACTTAACAGCAAAAACGTCCAGTTCCAGATAAGTCCGCTCCCATTGGATTCTGGCTGATCCGGATCTGCAGTATTTACACATGAATGATAAGTTCCTACTTAGCAGGATGAGAGAGTACTCCGTTAACCGTTTATCGACAGCCACAGATAAGATCGCTAAGGTACTTCCGTAATTAGCAAATCTGGCCCCAGCCCTCTTTTACCAGGGCTGTAAGACCCTACATACATAGGTTCCAGTGTTACAGACACAAGGCACGGAGGATAGTGAACAGAGAAGGAACACACCTGGCAGACTACTCTTAAATGGTTTAAGGTCGAGATTCCTGAGCCTGAGTAATAAATATTGAATTATTAAACTTGTTGTAACAATCATTCTCAAGCCTCTTGCTACTTGCTCTTACTCCTCCTCCTTCTCCTCCACCTACTACTACTACTACTTCTACTACTACTACTACTACTACTACTACTACTATTACTACTACTACTACTACTACTACTACTACTACTACTACTACTACTACTACTACTACTACTACTATTTTACAATCCTAAAATAATGTCTGAAATAAACGATTAAAGTTTAAGCTCCGGCAAAATCTGAACTCTAAAACTGCTTCTGCAGGCGGTGCCAACTACCAGCTAGCTTCAAAAGATTAAAATGAAGCACTACAATACTGTCAATCAAAATTGAAGAAACACATTTTTTGAATTTCAATAAGGTTTCAACGGAGAAACGTCTATTTAAAAAAGGGACCTGATTGACTGGATTGCAATGAAATTTAAAATCTAGTTAAAGAATGGTCTTAAAGTAAGACTCAATTCTTTTAAACCTTAGAACCAGGCTGATAATTCTTTCCAAGCATGTGACTGGATGCTTCACAACTCGATACTTATGTATTAACTCTAAAATAGTTAATATTTTCTTCAAACAACTTTATTGATAGAAGGGCGCACAGACGCCTCAGGATTACCGTTGACAAGATAAAAGGAATCAAACAACGTTACGTCGTACATATGCGATATTATTATATGGGAAATTCCAAGCATCGGAAACTTTTATACATCTAGCATATAAAACCATCTTGACACTGTTTTTTATGCCAGTCACAATGCACATACTACCAGACAATGCGTTAAACGAGATTATATCAACGTGACTTTCCGTGGAGTTATTTTCATGAGCTCAGCATACACCATAACGCAGTTCACCTAGTCACCAAGGTATATAATCTTGTATCATTTATTTCTGGAATCTGTAGCGTCGGGGCTTAATAATTGCCAAAAAATCACGGTGTTCCAACAACTCGCGAAAACACCTGACAGCAAGCACCAAAAAGGCGGGAACTATGATGGTAGTTAATGTTAATGAACTTTGCGTTTTTCCGCCGGCAGATTTAAGATGAGGAAAATGCCGGATGGCGGGGCGCAACTTTGACAAAATTATCTACTATCAAAGGAAATGACTGATAACTAATAGCAAATGTGGGGTGGTTATTAATCATATTTACTGACACACCTTTTCAAGCAAGACATCACTTGTTTACATCGCATCTGGTCGGTCATTAAAGAAAATGCGCGCGTACAAAACCAAATGTATTCGGAACTCGTCCTTGTTTTTTTTTTTACTTTCCGAACGTGTACATTTATAATTTAACGGTCGAAGATGATGCGAATGATCCAGTGGGGAGTTAATTAAGGTAGAGGGCGTCAAAAGATTATTGACTACCACTGTTTGCGCAAGGAAAATGTATGTGCACGACTTGGAGAGAGCATAAGCGGGGTCAGGCATGGGTATAAGATGGTCGATACATTAAATAAAGAATCTTCAATTATGATTATATTTCGAGGAATGTGTATATTAACATCGAAAGTATAAAAGCCTTTGCAAAATCAACAATTGATTAAGATTTATAAAACTCGAATGTTTCAAACAAACGAACATATTTTTTTTTTTAGAAATATTTGATGTAGATTTTTTTTTTCAAATTTAAAAAAGGTTGGAATCGGCTTTTTGTCTTTTAATCTTCCTCTTTAAGAGGTTAAAAATATTGTAAATAATTTGCACTGTAACAGTGCAACGCTCAAAGATTACAAAACAAATGTCCGGGAACAACCATCGGAGTTTCGTAACTTTGTTATCCTGTGACTCAAATCCATGTATCAAATGGAAGGGGAATTACAATTCGGAGACTTTAACCACTCGACCACGTCATGGCAGGATGTTTGAGAGGATGGAAGTATGATATTCCTCCGCAGGAGGGGGCTAGGGGTCAGCCGTTCGACGGGTCAAGATTCCCTCTGATGGCGGCTGGACGTATCAAATGTTCAGACTAGAGATAATATTGTTCCAGCTACCGCTGTGAGCGTATGATTGTTTACGAATGTGTCCAGGAGTTGAAAGTGTCAATCAAATTTGAGGTGAATATGTGGAACATACGAAGGTGTGGTTGAATATTCATGGGCCTGTAGGAAACAATATCAACAATATACATCAACAACATTCACCAACATACGTGCATGGATAATTTGATAAATTTAATGATATATTATATTAAAGTATTGAATCGTCGATTAAATTTTACATATGGATATTTCAAAAGCTTTGAAGACAGGTCTGTCTGTCCGTCTGTCTGTCTGTCTGTCCGTCTGTCTGTCTGTATCTCTCTCTCTCTCTCTCTGTCTCTGTGTCTCTCTCTGTGTCTCTGTCTCTCTCTTTCTCAGTCTGCCTGTCTGTCTCTGTCTCCCTCTCTCTCTCTCTGTGTCTCTCTCTGTCTCTCTCTGTCTCTCTCTCTCTCTCGCTCTCCCCCTCTCTCTCTCTCTCTCCTTTCTCTATCTCTCTCTCTTGCCTCCCCCTCTCTCTCCCTCTCTCTCTATTCCATCGTCTTGAATAGCAGACTGCGCTGCCGTACCGCATACCGGTGTTCTGGCTTAGTATCTCTCATGCTGCAGACCTGTTGTGTGCTTCTTTCAGCACAGTGATAATAAGACAGTGGCAAAAACCATTATTACTTGAAGATAAAAGGCAGCAAAAATACGGCAGCAAACTTGATAGCTAAATACACCCTCCTCCTTAATCATATACACACCGTAATCCTATAAGAGAAGGCAATATTGTGTGGTGTGTTGCGTTGAGAAGCGTCCTATGACATCAATAATACACCAACAGTGATGGTGTTCATTTGAAGCATATTTAGTGCTGCTCTCACTGTTATAACATAACGTGAACATCTAGCATGTTACTGCCAGCTATACCTGGCATGATACTGCCAGCTATACCTGTTATGATACTGCCAGTTATACCTGGCATGATACTGCCAGTTATACCTGGCATGAAACTGCCAGCTAAATTACCCAGAAACACTGTGTCAGCAATCATGGAATTAGCAACTTGAGTCTTCAGTGAGGAAGTTATAGCATTACATTTTTACGGCTACCCAGGTATTGAACCTGGGACCATCGCTATCTGGAAACAATGCTCTATATTTTAGCGCAACACCGGCCGGTTAATAACTTGGAATCGTGAACAAGTAAAAAATGAAAACAAACCCGCGAAATCAAATCGGCTTTAAACTAATAAAAATGAGTGATATACAGTACAGAAAATAGCATGACTGCATAACGTGATGCAATAGTGATTTAAGTACAGCTAAGAACGTCGAGAAACAATGACAATGAAATATGGGTGCTAACTGTTAAACAAATACACAATCTCATAAAACTTACCATCATTTGTAAGTAGCACTTAATAAATAGCACATAAAACATAAGACAGGTACAACAACATATGCCTCCATAGGGGTAGGAAACACTGTTATGTGAACAATCGACATACGACATGCTCGACAACACACCGACACTAAATAAACCAACACAAAGTAGAATCTCCATGAATACTTACAATATACCACAATCATTTTCTATTGTATTTTTATTGCAATTATCTTCAAATCCGCACACAAGTTTGATCTGCTAGCCATATATCATTTCGGCAAACTGTGTAGATCTACATAAGCCAGCCACACCCAGTGGGCGTTTCCCAATCAAGATTAACATGTTTTCACTTCAAACATTTAGTCCCTTGCTAAATAGTAAACATTTATTTGTTTGTTCCTTGGGTTTATCGTCTCAACAGTATTTCAGTTAACAGGAGACGTTGTTTACTTGAAGCAGATATAGTGCTGCCTTCACTGTGTATAACATTCCGTGAACACCTGGCATGATACCACACCCAGTCACATTATCATGACACCGGGCCAACCAGTCGTGGAACTACCCTTATAATTGCTTGAGCGTTAGCAAGGGCGCTATACCACTACCATTTTTAACGACTTTGGTATGTCGCGGCCCAGGATCGAATCCGGGCCTCCCGTACCTGACGCCGACGCTTTACCGATTGCGCTACCAGGTCCGGTGTAAACGTGTATTAAATCTATTATATTAATATTGTATGTATGATGTTTGTTATGACAGAAGTGAGATGTGAACTAACACAGTAATGGATGAATCATCCACCGAACGAGCTTTCAAAATTTATTTCATGAACCACACTATTTAATGCAATTACTGCTAAGAAGACAAGTTGCTTTTTGTAACGTTATGAGTAATTTTCTATATAATCGGACAGAATAATTCTATGAAAATAACATGTGTGCAATGTATGAAAACTCATCCCAAATATCAATCTGCCCCCACCCCACCCCACCCCCACTACCCCACCCGCACCCCACCCCACCCGCACCCCACCCCACCCCACAACCCCACCCGCACCCCCACCCGCACCCCCACATCCTATAATAACATTCGTAAATGTTATAAACTCATAAATATGTTTTCACCAAATGCATATGCATTTTTATATGTAAAACAAACCTTATATCAAGCAAGTTTTAACACTGAAATGAAGTGGGCCTTAAACAATTATATGTCTTTGCCACCTGTTCTCAGTGACTAAGAGCGAGAAAATTGATTACTACTGCACCTACAGCAATGCCATAAACTCGTTTACTCGACAATAACCGAGAACAGACATCAAAAGCAAACACTTAGCTCGGTAGTTTGTCCTTTCATACTATTTATCATAACTAAACTTATATTAACCAAAAGAACGGATGTGCAATCTAGAAGCACGTACATTGCATCTGTAGTTGATGTTTTGTCATTTCACAGAAAGCACAACCTTGCACAGTCTGAAAGTTTACGAAGGAAACGCTTTTCGGATTGTAAAATTAAAAACTGATAAGAAATAGAGACAGACAAACTTGCTTAAAAATAAACGGGCCTATTAGTCTAATAAAAGGAAATTGAAAATCAAATCAATCGCGTCACTTGTTTACAAAGTATCTTAATTATATATTGCAGTAAAATGGGAGTGTTTACGATTGTAAAATACACAAACTTTAACTTCTTATCTATCTATCGTTTTAATATATCTAAATAAGCATTTGTATTTTTCTGTATTTATGTAAGGCCTAATTTGTCTCTGGTTCAGCAATGTGCATATCAAAAATATACCGCTATAGGTCTATGATGAAACTCCATATCACATTAAATGGTGTTCTACTTTTAATTTGTATTTCCTAGCAAACATGAATTGTCAAATCAGTTTGACTACACCATTTACCAATACCTAAGAGACCTTAGATCCAAGCATCCAACTTCTTAACAACTTAATAAGTTTTCAAAAACAAGTCGGAAGAGGTTGTGAAGTAAATCAAAGCGAAGACAAAGGCCTTCCCTCAGAACCAATCAATCAACGCTAAGTTAAAAGCTTATTGTTTCTCGTTACATTAAAGGCAATGAAAGATAATCGCTGCCTTTCTCTTCCAGATGATCTGATTTTAACCATTGTTTTATGAGCCTTAAAACCTACCTGGAAATTTCATCATGGCTGGAAGTGTAAAAAAAGCGAGTTCACCTGATGGTTTTGAGACGAGGTAAGGAATCATTTCGAGGCATCATCTCGTTACAATCATTAAGCAATAACGAGAGATAAGTTAATCGATTAGGTGTGTTTATTTAGTAACCGACTAGTTGTTCCGTATCTTTGTTGCCAACGAAAACATCGAAGGGACTCCGACTAATGCTATTTTGTTTGTTTCCGCCGAACTATTTTTTACTAATCGCGATTCCGCATCACAACATCAACATCTACATAACCGTCCATAATCTTTGAAAAGAAATTCAAATCTAAAAACATTATCGAGTTACACACCAATTTATCATATCTAACAGATACTCAACATCTTTCCACTCGGGTATGTCACTACAAATTATTCGGATGAACAAAATCCGGATGGATTTTGTATGAAGATACAATGGAAACATACCCCGGCCTCTAAGAGTACACTGTTATATACGGTCGACCCGTAATTCAAGAAGATGGTTATCGAAAAGAAGGATGGAAGTTATTATTTTGTGTTCTCAGCAAAATACATCATTTAAACGTTGTACTTACCTAGTAAAAAATCGACCACATGTTGGTCTTAATTTCTCTGTAATACTAATGTTAAATTTCTATAATATTCAACAATATACATACAAAAAAGAAAATATGAATAAGTTTCGTAGTTATTCTATGTTCTATTACCTTAAGTTTACATATGTATCATTTTTTAATTATTTAAGACAAGAAAATATCTTTCAAAGCGATATGCGGTTTTGGTAAGGCGTTTAATTAAAGAAAATTATTTAAATAACATTGAAAAACCCGAAACACCAAGTGAGTTTACATTTCTATTATACCCTACAAAATCATACAGTATTTAAATTTTTTCGACATCTGATATTTTTGTAATTTAATAAATATCATATAAGAAAGAGGCATGCACCAGGGGCGTTAAAAAGGCACAATACTATATAGTAATACTGAATTTAAAACAAATAAGACTCGCTTTAATATTCATTAGGGCTTACCTTGGGCCAACATTTGCAAGAAGGTCAAAGTGAGATGAGAAGTGTCAAAGTGTCAGCTACGCCGAACAATAATGTTTTAAACACATTAAAAATACATCGTTGTTCAAAAGATAACAGCTTAGCAACCCACTTCTCATTAGCTTAATTAGTTTTCCAAAATATATCAGAAGAGGCAAAAAGTAAATCAAA
Source organism: Sinonovacula constricta (assembly GCA_007844125.1). Lineage (NCBI taxonomy): Eukaryota > Metazoa > Mollusca > Bivalvia > Cardiida > Solecurtidae > Sinonovacula > Sinonovacula constricta. Next base: position 24,242,588 of record CM017565.1, read on the forward strand.
GCGAAGACAAAAATGTGCCCTTAGAACGTATCGACCAACACCAAAGTTAAACCCTTATTGTTTCTTGTAACAGAGGAGGAAATGAAAGATACCCCCACCCCCCACACCCACCCCGCCTTTCCCGTTTTGTTGATCTGATTAAAGCCGTTGTTTTATTAGCCTTACATCCTACGTGCATATTTCATTATAACAATAAATATCTTTTAAAAAGGTATGCGGCGATAATCAAGTATTGACATACACATTTTTATCGTGTAAATGTTTGATAGAAAATAAGCTTTTAAGCGCAAAGACAACAACATGTTATAATTTTTACACCAGCCATTCGCACCATCTGCGCCTCATAATCTTGAAATTTCTTGCGTAATAGAAACCAAAATTTACGTAGCAGTTTGACAATGCAGGAGTGAACGATCTGCTTTGTGGCATATGGCAGAGATTCAGTTCAAATGAATGTAGGCTCTATTGACGTTTTATGCAATATACACACTTATATTGTAGGGAAAAGTTTAAGAACTGTTTAGGACTTAAATAACTGTATAAATAACTATATATCCCCCGAGGACGTTTAATAGAAACAATACGGTATATAATGCTATTAGGAATTTCTACCAATGCGAGTCGCTCTGATCTTCATTCGGGCTAGCCTTGCGTCAGCTGTAAGTTGGTCAAAAGCAAGGTTAGAAAGTCACGCCGAAAAAGCGAGGTCGCCTGAAGATTTTCAGACGAGGTAAGGAGACATTTTGAGGCATCAGCTCGTAACACTCATTCAGCAATGACGAGAGATAAGTTAATCGATGATGATGTGTTGTGTTTATTTAGTAGCCATTTTCCGAATCAAACTTGTTGCCAACGAAAACATCAAAGGGACTTCAACTTATGTTGTTTTATTTGTTTTCGCCGGACTATTTTTAACTAATCGCGATTCAGCATCACAAAATCCGCATTTACAAAATCATCTATAACCTTACAAAAGAAAGGGACATCGACAAATGTTGTTTTACTTATATCCGCCGGACTATTTTTCTTAAAGCCGAACGCTGGTTTTGCAATCATTTATATAAAAAACCAGATTTAACACATTTTGTATTCATACTCGACAAAAACATTATTTTGATAACAGACAAAAGGGTAAAATTACAGAAAACATAATTAAAGTAGAAGATGAAATAAGCAGAAAACAACAACTGCAAAATATTTTTAAAATAAAATGCAAAGTATTTTAATGAAACTATCCATCTGTATTCTAGAATAGGGATTTTGTACGGATAAATGATTTCTTTTCTGTGTGACTGAGACCAAAGACAGGTGCGGAACTTCAAAGCATATCTGTTCCAGGGCAAATGACCACTGACCAATAAAACAATTAGCGCATAATTGACTTTCGCAGGATTCTCTTATCGCTGTAAATAATGTGCAGCCCATTTAGTGCCCTCTCGTTGGTCGTGGAAAATAAATTACTATCTTTATGAGAAAGGACTAGGCTCCTTAGCGACCATCGCAGATTGCTTAGTTGAATTTGCCCACACCCTCGCTGATCTGTTCAGATTTAGGATGTTAATGCTGCTGTCTATGTTTTCATTTGAAGGTCCGGACATAACGTACTCTTGGCCAAAGACATTAAGAGCTGACGACTTGAATCGCCAACAACCCTCAATGCATGGGTTGGAGTCCCGATCAGGGCAAAATAAAGTCATGTTTGGATATCTTTCAGTTGACGTGCGGTGTGTTGTTGGTTCTTATCAAACGTAAAACTTTGGGTCTACATCCACCGAATACATGGACCTCTCTATATTGTGTATTTCAAATTATCGAAGTAGTATAGTAGCATACAACAAAGCCAGGAAAACTTTGACCATGCACATAAATAGAATGTTGTTTTGATGTTAGTAGATATGCCAAGAAAGAAGAGAATATGCATGTATTTGTATATTTATTAAGTGCAATACGTAATAGTGACTGCATTTTTCCGACTAGTACCAATGTGATTGCTTGAATGATGTGATAACAAACATGTATTATACTCTCTTAACCACTTATGATAAAAATGATAAATATTATTTGTATGAATGTGATCTTTCTAATAAATGTTTAATAGCCGTATTCATTATAATTTTTGTAAGTATTTCAATTGTTATATTGCTTAATTATTTTATTTCTATTGTTAGTCGAAGGCCTCTGTTAGAAAATATGTATATTATATGCTGTGTGTGTATGTATATAGCTTATGAGTTACCTTCGTAAAATAAAGATATTATTATTATTATTATTATTATTATTATTATTATTATTATTAAGCGTTATCACGTGAAGCGAATAAAAGAGTGTTTTTTCCACTTATCTTGACTTTACTGATATAGGTATTCACATAGCGCCATCTATGTAACTGGATGACTGACGTCTACGACCACGATATACGAAATACAGAGACACACACTTATTCATGTTATCTCTTTAATCAGCCGTAAACTTTTGCTAACAAAACAACGTTGTTCTGTTCAGGATTGTGCTAGGGGACTGTTTGTACTATATGTAACATTAAATGCTGCCAATTTGTTTCTGAACCCCTCCAGATGGTCAACACCTTTAGACAAGATGTCCATTGACTGAGGCATTCCACCACCCTGCTGTGCCAGTATCGAGTTAATGCCTTAGGTAAACACAGAACACCTTCCGAGTCGCGAATGAGCCTAACTGGCCACTAATAACAAAAATGCTCGGCTACATCATCGACTAATTCCGTAACATACGGGTCTCGGCATCCAAACAGCAACTTTAGAGTTGTTTCGCAAGTGGAACGTTATGGATATTAGCTACTACTTGTAAGCAGTAATCTCCAATTTCCGGTAACCATGGGTCAAGGTCGTACTAAGAATGCCGACTAGTTTGTTGCTTCTAAATTAGCTTTAGATTCTATTTTCAATAGAAGATATGTTTTAATATAAAAAGGGTAGTACTGATTTGTGCGTAGAAAACATTATTTATAATATTTTAACAATATACATGTAAATACCGCATTGTTTGCTTAGACATCATTCATATTATTATCGCAAAACTTCTAACAAGAGCAGCAATTTCTCGTTTACATTCACCATGAAAGCCAAATCGAAGAATGGTTTAACCGACTAAACTACTTCGCGTTTGCCAATAAAAGTTCACGCATACAAGAAACGCTATCATTGATCTGCAAAGTTTCTTCTTTGTTTTGATTTTGTGTTGATATTAAATGTCGTAACACAGGTATCGTCATCGTAAGGATCTTCATTGACTGTAAAACAGTTAGTGTTCACTTGTTAAAGAGTTAATGTCGAAAGTTGATCAGTGGGTGGCTGTTTAACGGACAGCGTTTAGCCACATAAACTCAAAACTGCACCTTAAGGTGCTTTTTGTAAGATAAAATAGCTGGCTGAGTCACAATTGGGTCAGCAATACCTCATCGCAACAACTGTTGATATAGCTGATATATAGTGACATATTTATTAACAAGTTCTTATTGTTTTATCCATTTTATATAAAAAAAAAAACATATTGCGCAACACCTTTACTGTATGAAAGATATGTGTGCTTTAGTGTTAATTGCCGACAATATTTCATTGATATACAGCAGTGATGTTGGTAATGTGTCGACAGAATTACAAACGCTCTGTCTAATTTTCTATTACTATTTATTAATTAACTTGAGATATATGTCTCTAGATAAACTGACCACAATTTTAAAGCAAGTTACATAAATCGAATCGATTTTAAACTGAGTTATTAAAATATTGACGTTTTCTAATATCCATAAAGTAACTCTACGTTGTATCGATATATATTGTAAAATCTCTTTCAATGAAGACTTGTTCTAACTTTAAAAACAACATTTGAACGGGATAATTTTCGGCTAAAAGTGTCAAATTTTAACTTACTTAAACTCTTTAAAAAATAAAAATCCAGAAAAAAATACAAATGCATTATTTTTAATTAAGCTTGTAGTTTATTATCCCCCATTTCAGATGATATTCCTATCTATATATTATTTATGTTGTCGAATAGCATTGCATACTTTTTATTCAATACAAACGAAACGGTATAAACGTTAAAAAACTGAACAACAACAACAACAACAACATTTTCTTGAAAACAATTCGTGTTTTGGCCAGATCCGAACAGGTCTATTTGACAATAAAACATTGATACTAGCGTAATATAATACAATATTTCTTTATATTTTATAACTATTTTACAAACCTTTCCACTTGACAACAGGAAGTGTAAACTTGGATTAACAGAGAAATAACGACAAAAAGAATCGACCACAATAACAATAAATAAACCATCTTATATTGAGAGAAATCCCTATCTATTCCTACTCCAGTAAATATGATACCACCTGGTGTTATAGATTATTCCGAGGGGTGTCGAGAGATTCATTCAGTAAGACCATATTTTGGTACATTTATCAAAACCTTGTTATTATTCTTAACTAATTTCATATTCCCAAAATGCTAAAGAAATACACACAACAAAAAGTAAATAAATAAATAAATAAATTAAATAAATAGATAAATAAATAAATAAATAAATATGATTTTGAAGCAAGCAGCGCAAGGTCCGATAAAAAACAACACTTACTTTAGCTATGTATCAGTTTTCATGCCAATGTAACTGCTTTGTAAGATATGAATCTGAATTTGCTATAAAAAGTATAAATTCTTGCAAAACAGCACTAAACAGGAGCAAGTCGATCTGGATGTGCACGATTTTCACAGGTCTGATAATTTCTTGCACATCAAATATAAAGGTGGTATCCAACAGTTTGCATATATCACATGTAACAACATCCTACCCGTGTTTTGGGGACTTTTCGAATTATTTCTGCATGCATATATATAGTATGTAAAGCCGTTTTCAGCACTATCTCAATCGTTAGACAATAGAACTCATGAAATTAATCATTTCACATGTTCAGTTTTTCCAAATCTATCAATATGTTCTATGGGGATTTTGGTTAAAAAATATATTGACGTTACAGCGGATTAACCGAATGATGATATCACGTGATCTCAAAAGTAAGTAGTCACGTGCTTTTTAGTTTATAAATAGCGTGTCTCACTTAGGAAATACCCATTTTTAATGATGACTTGTGGGTTAAGTTTCACTTTTCACAAATCTGAAGCACACAAATGACCAACATTTCGCAGGATCCTATTAGGTATTAATAATTTTGTTGTTTGAGAAAAAAAAATAGTACAAACTGTCGGAGACCACATTTAAGAGTTGATTAAAATCTACTAGGTATCACATGTTTGAAATCCTGTACTGCTTTATCTCTCCACTCCACCTTTCCTCGCCTGGGTATCAACATTCATGGATTTTCTAAGTGCCCAATAATGCCGAAATAAACCAAGTTTTATGGTGTCTAGATAGGATTTTAAACCAGGCAGCAGGATTATTTCTGAAGTGTTATAGAGGTGGAAAAACAAACCTAAGTAGAACCGTTCTCGCACAGTTTCCAAGCTGTCGTAGTTATGTTGTTTTTTTTATAACTGTTTATGTTGATTTTTCACTGTATACAGTATTTTCGTGTATTTTTAGTATTTATCTATAATAAAGTAACATATATTCTTCATAAACATAAGCAAACATATCAGTATTATAGTCTAAAGGACGATGAAGGAATTTTGCTTTAACTGCAAACATATCAAAGTTGCAACAGTTGTTCGTTCGTGAACAATACAGAAAGAAAAGAGATCAGAATACGTGTATATGACAAAGTCCTATGCGCATTGCAACATAGACCAAACTCCGAAAAGGCACAGAACAAAGGTATTTCACATGCAAGCCAAGTGAAAAGTCAGAACAAATTTGTGATGAGTCATTTAACGGAAAGAGCAAACCCGATAGTTACCGCCTTGGAACGGTCAGTCGGCAATTTAGACCGACTTGGTGCTTAAACCGGTTTTACAGACCTCTAACCTCACACTTCCTGACGAGTTTCTCAAATGCAAGCAATGAAAAGAAAAACGATCTATTTGATTACAAAATGTCCAAGCGCTGATATTTTCTATAAGTTATGACGAAAGTAGTGACGCCATTGAAAAATAATGTCCACATAGTGTTGAGAAAAGAATATATAGTACTATTTCGATTTGAAAAACTTCACAAAAGTGGTTGACTATAAATAATATTAACTTTCTGAATCATGAACAAACATGAGCAGAGACGAATAAATGGTTGTAGCATGCTGTTCATGTGAAGACGGAATTGAAGAACCAAAGTCCAATGTCCATCAAAGGAAATACACGTAACAATCCTTATAGGATGAATTACCGTAAATGACAACATAGATTACATGCACGGGGAGATTTTTACGACCGCCACACTGCACAAGTAACATTGTTGTGATAATGAATCAGAATATATGACAAAGTACTATGAGCATTGCAACATATAAGACTTTAACTTAAATTAAATTGTATTTTCTATATTTTATAAATCAAATTTGAAAGCACATACAATTCCAAAATGATGTAACTTTTCCAAAGAAATGTGGCAAGGGCTCTTAAAGAAAGACTGAATGACAAAACCTACAGTATCACAAAAGAGACAATAAACATGCAACAAGTTCAATTTATGTTTAACGAAAAATATTTACTCCAGTAAGGAGGTTGATAAATTTCTAGCTAACACAATAATGTATTTGCCTTAAAGCCTGTAACCTATCGATCATAACGATTATATCTGGTTTATTTAACCGTCCTTTTGTGAAATACGGCCTGGGTTCGTTTCTAAGTTTCTCAGGACGAAGGTTTTTCATGTGACCTGCGGTGTGCCGGCGGTTCTTCCCAATCTGAGACCCTATCAAAAAAGCTGTAATATCCACAATGACTATACAAGTAATTACATCGATGCGGTGAATTTTCTAATAAAAACTTTGGGTAAAACAAAACGAGGCAAAACGTTTATGCTTTTACAAAATCCATGGGCTTCCAGACTCACCTGGTATGATCTAGATAATGCAACTTAACATGCTAAGAAAACCTGATATGAATTCGAAACCATAAACTAGCTATTAATCGTACTAACGAGAAAACATGCAATAATTAAAAATACATGAAAGCGTAAAACTTCGAATAACTCGATTAAAACTCTAAGTGCAATGGGTGTAAATAAAATCTAAAGTTTTAATTAAACACAGTATGCAGTTAATTAGATGGTAACTTATTATAGTATTTAGAAGGTACATGGAATAGAAGCAGACTCTGTTATGTTAATTTCTTTTATTAGTACGTCATTATTGTGAAATTAAGTTTTCAGTTTATGGCTAACATATTCATAATACAAAATTCTGTAGGCATTGTTCGAGGCTAAGCTAAATTACTCAGCTTCAAATGGCTTTAAAAGTTTGCAGTGGCTGACATATTGGCAATACTCTAGTTTCCTCCAACCGAATACAGCACAATCTTTTGAAGGACAGTATTGTCTAATATATTCAAGCAATCTGAGGATTTTCTTGGCAATGTAATATATGATTGTTAAAAAAATACGCTTAAGGCAGAAATGAAAACATATACAAATTTAAGTACAGTGATTACGTCACTTTAAAAAGGAGTGTGTATGGTAAAATATTTATATTGTATTCAAATTTCAATTACATTCAGAAAAGCAATGATAAAAGATGTAATAAAACTGGTTTTGCATTGTCAATATTGGTTTATTATCTTGCCCAATCTATAAAGTACCACGTTTTCTGAAATCACTTGAAAAATTTGTGTCTTCAGACGGTCAATCGAGAGAGAAGCCTACAAACGTATACATGGATATTTGAGCTGAGAGATGAAATCTTGGCTCGGACTGTGCTAATTTACTGGTATGCCATATTTCAAACGGTTCACATGGGTCAACTGCACGTGTGTATCGGGTATGAAATATTGGTCAGATAACGGATAGGGACGGATAGGGAAGGGTCAGTAGGCATTTCGAGATAAGATGATTCTGTGAAGAAGGTCAAAACTCGGTGAATTAGAAGAAAATAAGGATAGTGGAGCTTTACTATACTGGGTTAATATATACCTTAAACCGACTTGTTAATACTCGATTGGGAAACGTGTTCTTTTAACTTTTAATAAACAATCTCGACTGCCTTTATCATTGATAGAACAAGTAAAAAGACAGTTCGTTACTGATCACTGCAATTAAAATGTTGCTCAACAATTTTAGTTTAAAGACTTAATCGATTAATAATAAACGTTTATGGTATGTTTAGTTGCGTAAAGGTGGCGATTTAAGGAATGTAATTAGAGATAATTAAGTTGTAAACCTAAAATAATTCCACACATTTTAAGGACGTGAATCTGACTTTTTAAGCTTAAATCTCAAACACAAGGTTACAAGACAAAGCATTTAGGAGCAAACTGGTCTACAGACAACGGACACACCGATGTTTGCCATTACCTGAATCAATGCAACTATATGATCATTGTTACACTGGAGCTGCACGCTCTCTGTTTGACCGCGTTTCATTACTTACTTCAAACTCAAGTTATACAATGGTATCAAAGTGCGTAGCTCGGCAGACTTTATTATTTACCCATCCTTTACATTTAGATTGGACCTCTATTGGCGTGAAAATTATCTCATGAATATTCAAGATTATGTGTGTACCCTGTTCGGGATGACCTGCCATCAATCTTAAATAGTGCTGCAATATACAAACTAGATTTCTGCTTTGTTTTCATTAATTTGATGAGCTAAGTAAAGACAAGGTCAATATACCTCTAACATCAAAATGCACGTACTTTGTTACGAGGGTTGTAACAGAAGATTTGCAGATTTCCTCTTAATATAAACAATAATAAAAATAAAACGCGCATATACACAAGCAAAGAAGCGCGGTAAAGACATCGCTCAGTACTGAAAACAGTTCAATACATCTAAAGACTTTTTTTCTCTTTTATATTTTCTAGAATTTCATACAAATTAGCCAATATTGTACACTAATATCATTGTTTCATTTACTAAAATTGTTGATTATATTGTATTTCTGAAAAGTAAAAATAAAACAACGTTTGTACAACCATATTAAATACATCACAAAGTCAAAATTGAAATGTATGCTCCAACTAAAATATGAAACAATATACAAAGAAAACGCTGTAATATGTTACATTATTGAAGAGGGAATGAAAATTAAATCTTACTGACGTGGTTTAATAGCATAAAATGGTTACTGATAACAACAGGATTGAGATTATAAGAAACATATTCTAAGCACCATTTTGACGTCAAGCATAATGCCAGTGATAAAAGCTGTGTTACAGAACTGGAAACTGACGGATTAAATGTCCCAGAATTTTCAACTTGTAATACGTTAAGTGGATGTTTATGGTCAGTAGTAGAAGAGTTAACTAGTGACTGGTTTATTAAAGATTTCAGATAGCTTTCATTAAGGTACAGTATTGATTGGCACGCCGGGTAGCGATAAGTTAAACAGAATGTGTCATTTTGTTACCACTTATCAATTAAGGTGATATTTTTACCTTTTATTTGTTAAAATACTATTTGATAACAACGTTATCATTTACTTAATTGATTTACCAATATAAACTATCACCCAAAGAACAAATTTCTGGGACAAACCTCCTTTGGTTCGGTCCACCAAAAAACCTGGAGCCGACCCTCTACATACACCTTAGCCAGACCAGAATACTCAGACGCCTAGACATGATTGGGATTAAAACATTTCCCATCTGTCCGTCGTCATCTCTTGTAAAGATTGCTTGATTGACAAGGAAACGTGATGTTCGTAAAGTGTCTGAAGGTACAGTCCCATAAAGTAGACATGTTGCCCATCTAATGTATATAAGCCAGCGCAGTTAGTGTATGTACCTTGTAGGAAAACAAGGTTAATTGTCAAATAAATTTCCGCAGAAATGAGATTGTGAAGTTAATTGTAATGTTAAAAAAATATTGGACGATTTACACGGGTTTCCTGTATTTTTTTCTACTCTGTATACGTTAAATCCTTTCTTAATTATTTCTGAAATGAGATTCAAAGTTGATTTTAGTTGTTATTTATTTTGGATGAGCTGCTATTTATTCACCATTTTTAATCATTTCGTGATTAAGACAAAACGACATGGTGATGTTGTAAAGGTAAAAAAAAAATCGTTTAGAGACAGAACCTTTACTTATAACGCTATTGATAGTAAGATTTTAAATGCTAAAATCTTTCACAAATAATGTTGACTTTGTTCTGTTTTAACATAATAAAGTATCGACCTATAATAGCGAACCTTCACGAATGCAACTTATAACACAATCAATCTAAAAAACCTGAACTGATATTGCGACACTGTAGTATTATATCCTAAGTGGGGGTCACAACAGTTTGCAAGAACATTATAAAATTTACGCTAAAACTGTGTTCTTATATTACATGTAAGTGATTTTGAAATTTCGCCTCATTGTCTTTGAAACTGTTGAAAGTATTTTTACAATTTATTTAAGCATAACATCAGAGATCCCAGGCTAAATCAGTTTATGTGATCCCAGGCTAAATCAGTTTATGTGATCCCAGGCTAAATCAGTTTATGTGATCCCAGGCTAAATCAGTATACATATAAATCTTTAGATATGCAGCGTCTACCAAATATACGAGTAATAATTAGTATACTTTGCAAAGGGTTAAAGTGGTGTATTCATGAATGAAATGATAAAATTATCTGCAACACATCATTCGTATGACGGAGAAATCCTCATCTACGAGTTTGCACAGAACACATTTTATGTCGTTAAAATTAACTAGGTTTACCTCCAACACATTTCGGTATCCTTATCATATGGTCTTTATTTGTCCTAGCAGCTCTCTCTCTCTCTCTCTCAGCTGTTCAATGGCCTAAGGCATCCTGATATCTTGATCGACAAGAAAACTTGTAGTTCGTAAATTGTCCGAGAAAAGAGCCACATAAAACTGACGAATTGCCTATCTAAACGTAACGTACGAGTATGTACGGAAGATCGACTGACGATTTTGTCAGGTGGGTTAGTTGTTTACACGTAATGCCCGCCAAAGAAACAGCTACCAGATGTAATAAAACGTGTCAGATATTTAGACAAACATTTTTAATCTAGCCACAAGTAACAATCAGAGCAAATTGTCTCTCTCCCTTTTAAAAGATTTAGATATTGTTGCGATCTATTTTTTCTTACGCTTTTAGAGCTATCTATCTGCGAAAATGTACCCTTATTCTTCCCCATTTCGGCTAACTTATTCCAATTATGCAAATATTGCTATGGGCCTTGTGTAACATGTAACATGGCACTACCACGCGTGTTTTACGTTCTTCTTAATAAACGACAATTATACTTGCTTCTTTTTCCCCACTTTGTATACATCCTCAAAATCTTTCATGTGTGTTATATTCTTAATATGCGACATCCGGCGAAGGAAATAACAAGTAACGTTCATTAAACATGATATTTGTATAAGTATAATGTTAACCACTTCATTATGGGTACTTACATTGTTCAGAACAGGCATTTTTCTTACAGAATCAAACGTTCAAGCATCAACATTTTGAATGTTGCACACATCCGACGGTACAAGCAGTCACAATATGTTAGCATGGTAAAACTGAACTGGCATTTATTAGTTTTCGACTATGTGATATCCTATCCTCGGACATTTTTAGGTCTTTTTATGAACACACGAGTGGAAATCGTGTTCTTTGAACAATTTGTAATTCGTTTTTCCAGCGAACATGCATATGTATTAGTTCAATGTTGCCAAATAATAATTAAAATTAATAATGATAATGATAATAATAGTAATAATAATAAGAAGAAGAAGAAAAAGAAGAAGGAGAAAAAGAAGAAGAAAGAGGAAAAATCCAGATGTAAGAGGAGAAGAATTTGTTTTTGCACTTAGAAAACAATGGAGAGTACAATTTTAGCATACCAGCGACCTTAAGCTAAAATTTCACACTGTATAAGAAACCCATGTCAACGAAAGACATGTGTACTGCAAAGTGTGAAAAACAACACACACTCCCATGAAAACAGAAACATGAATCAAAATGGGAAGGGCATAAGTCAAAACTGGGACGCAAAGAATGCCTTTACGATCTCACACCTACTCTACAATATAATGGCACATGTGACAAGTTATGAATTCAAAGCATCTTGGCTGAACTGACTTGTGTAAGTGCTCTGTCAAAGGTTGTGATGTAAGCCAGTTGCTAGGTATGTTCTGAAGGGGTGAAAAAAGCTGATTGTAACTCAGTTTTTTAAAGCTTCCGTGTAAAGATGATTCCAGTTATTATGAAATATCCGACTGATTGTGGAATTGCTTTAGCCTCCTGCAAGAAATGGATAGTCATAACTTAGGATTTCTATTCGGTCAAAAGTTTCTCGGCTTTCTTTTCTTTTCACTATAAGTTCAATGAATCACATAATAAGTACATAACTATCATAGACTTTATGTAAAAGATTCGTCTTCCTTGCTATTTATGCATATTTAGAAACAGAAGTACATGTGTGTGGCGTCTTTTTTCTTTTCTTGGTTTTAGATTAGCCATATGTGCATTATTATTATTTTGTAAGTTCACAAATAGATATTTATTTCATTCACTTATTAATCATATTTATTATCATGTTGTAAAATAAAATATTCAAAAATATTTTGCATGCCATTCATCTCATCGCTTTTACTGATATTCTTATTTCTTTGCATTACTGGTCGAATGATTAAATGCACTCAACGGAATGAAGGATATCCGATTGTTCGCCCATGCGCAATCACGTATGCACATGTTCATATTGCAGGTCCTCATTTTATCTCAAAGCATGTGCGATAAGCATCTGTTATAAATATCTTTAAAAACTGTTTAGGCGGGTTAAATACACTTTAGTTACAATTTCCATATAGAAACAGTCATCATCTGGGCTGTACCAAGGTTATAAAAAATGAAGCATAGGTCTCAAGAATTCGATTGGTTATATTTTTAAAAATATCCGAAAGCATCCAATCAATGACCGAGAACGTGTCGAATTCGAGCTCAGAATTTTATAACCGAAAGCTATCGACAAAAAAGTGCTAAAATTAAAACAGCTAAAAACAAGACACTGAATGAAATCATTACGTTTCGAGCTTCTGTCGAATCGATGCCATTAAATTTGCTTAATGCTAATTATTATCATCGGGCCATTGACAGCAGATTGACTGATTGTAGATGCTTTCGGACCAAGTCTGGAAATGGAAACAAGTTTAAATAATGTTTTGCTTAGCTCTTGACAATCCATATGGAATACATTATCACGACACAAAAACTACCTATTATATTGCTAAGTGTATGATAAACAATAAACAAACCAAGACAGCAAGTGAATCTTTTCAGAGACTGCAAATCCCTTCGTCGGCATGGTTTCTTTTGTATTAGAACTTCAAGCTTGAACCATCTGTCAAATTTGATCTTATCTGTCAATAGTACTTTGGACTACTGGCTCTATCGTGTTTTGAAATTATTAAACCATGTATCAATTCCATGATTCTCTGAGTGCCTCTTGCCGTTTAGACGTCTACTCTCATGTGTCTGAAATATCTGTCTGTTTTATCAAACCTGCCACACGAAAAGTGATTCTCACGGTGCAGGTACATCTCACAGCGCACCAGCAATCCCCAGGTTGAAAAATGCAGGATAAGCCCCTGTCCCAAAGGCATTGACTCTGTATTGGAAGCATCCCACACGAATGTACGAACATGGGTTCATGAAGGAAATTATAATAACTTAGACACTAGATTTCAAACTAAACTACCTTGTTATATTTCCTCCATTTTCTTGTGTGTGCATTATTGGTAGCCACATGCTAATAGTAGCCATTTTGTTTGCCTTTTAAGTCCAGTTACTTCTTTCAATAGTGTTTTATATGTTTATTATCCGGCATTTATTACTGTAATTTGCTCAAACTTATGTATCGATACATTGGTAACTATACCTTTTGCCAGAGACTTGGCAACAAGAATAGCAATTAAGCTAACTTGCTTGTATAATGTCGATCTTGTTAAATGACTGTAAGCGTCAATATATTCTCCACAGAATCAAGTCCTTATAGAATTCAATAAGGGTTTATAACGGTTCCTACCGAGCAACATGAATAATATCTCAGTTGTCTTCCTAATTGTATGTCAAATAGTTTTACCTAAAGAAAGTTTCAAACGCTGTTTTGTCAAACATGTTTGGCTCTTTTTCATTTTGAAATGTTGAGAAAAAGGTAAAACACATTGACATTAAACAGATTTGTATTTGGGGTTTTACGGCGCAAAATAAACAGATTTAAGAAACATTTAACGCTAAATAAGTGGACATTTCTGCACACATTTTGCTTATAACTATCAAAATAACATAAGGCACAGACTTAAAAAAATACAAAACGAAATATATGTTGTCTCTAAAGTGAATCATTTGAAAAAACCTTCGAAGTGGTAAGACGAGAACCTTTCGGTAGAGTGTTGACAGACAATTGCAGGTGGTGGTTATTTTGGTAAAAGAAACTCACAAAATACAGTATTGACACAAAGCAGGCGTCGTTCATTGAATGCCTTACATCATGCAAGCCTTCCGGCGACTTCATTGCATGGGAACGCCATAACGAGCAACATGGCGACGGTATACAAGCCTAGTTGCACTCGACAACAAAACCTCGCATATTTACGTTTAGAATGCATTTTCCCGACCAAGCGTACATTTGTCTATTAACTCATTATGTTTTAACTCCTTTATGACATAAACAAATGCTGACTAGAAGCTGTTTAATGACTGAAATACACGTGTCCAACATGTGCATATTTTGAAATAAAGTGGGAAGTTTATTTTGCGGCTCCGCTTTACGTTTACATGTACATAAAATCCAGGGGTTCCATTACGGAATATTTATTCGAGTGTTGGACAAATTTAACTTACCATGTCATGGAAAAGGGAGAAAATTGAGAATGAAACTGAGTATGACAAAAGCCATGTATTATGAATTTTATTTATTGTTTTAGACAGAAAGTAGACGCTTACTGGGGCTAGATATATAAATGCTATAAATCAAGACCCAGGTTCTTTAACCTGTCACGCAAACTGCTGAAAGCATAACTATATATAATGCAGCAGACTAGTTTACGTAATAAATGGCATGTTAAACAACACATATACAAATAATGTTTGACAGTTTTGGAGTGGCTGAAAGAGCTTGGAAAGTAACAGGGTTAATTACAACTTATGAACATGCCAGTTGGGTTGACATTTTCGTGTTGCTAAAGTTCACCCGTAAGAACAAAAACGACTCATGGGATATAAGACCGTTTGAATAACGGATATGTATCTACAATAGAAGAAAACATTAATGCATTTATGAAAACGCAGATCTAGATGAAGCTACGTGTACCTTGCTACATTTGACAACAGTAAAATGAAAAAGCGTCTTTATTTTTTTGAACGCGCTTTCAAGTCACGCGTATTCGTGAAAAGACATGTATGACTTTCACGAAGTATTCATGAAGACTTATTAAACAGACATCTCTAATCATTATGTTTCATGGACCCCCAGGGGTTTCCGTCGAACAGTTTATGCAGACCACCCGGTTTTTATAATATTTCGCATTTGGTTCCTCTAGTCAGTATTTGTTCAAACAGAGTAACAGGATCGCAAGAGGAGTCTGCTTGAAAAATTTGATGCGATTTTAATGATTATTGGATGTTAGGGGTGGCTATGGAAACCTACACCTTGCTTGTTGGAAGTCTTGTAAAATCATTATTCAAATCAAAGCCTGGTATGGCTGATTTTCAGCAGTTACGTGTACATAAAAATCTTATTGTTGCATGTTATTTTTTAAACATCCCAAAGAGACCGGATTTACAAGGGCTTAAGACTTTCCAGAATATTTTTACTCTCAAAATTTGATTGTTTATAAATAAAATGATAAATTTGACAATTTTGACATGACAATGGTTCAAACTGGAGCTCCAAGTCTGGTGTCTTCAAGCATTGTATGTACAATGTAAAACATCGCGTTGTATCGTTTTGCCTTTGATTGACTTTGCATAGTAACGCCGGCAAGACGCCAATGCAGGGTTCATGTGTGCATAATGCTTATCAACATTGATAACACACTTCCTCCGGCTAGTTTTAATAAAATAATTTAATCTCAAGTTGTCAACAACGTCAATAGATTTTTTATTGACATATCCATAAATGAGGTACTACAAGCTCAAATGTAAACTGCATTTGCTGTGTTTATCACCATCTCTCACCCTTAAGCACATCTACCTTTTTATAATAAATATTTTCAGCAAATGATCTATTTATTACCCTTGGGCACCTACACATTGAAATCTCGAAGTAACAATATAACACTTAGATCACTGCTTTAAATGCAACAAAATAACATGTAGATCACCGCTTTCAGAGCAACACTACAAATCTTAGATCACCACTTTCAAGGCAATCACATTACCTGTAGATCACCGCTTTCAAGGCAACACTATAACCAGTAGATCAACGCTTTCAGTGTGTCCACTAACCCGAAGATCATCGCCTTGAGTGCAACAATATAACCCGTAGATCACCGCTTTCAGTGCAACAATGTAACCGTAGATCACCGCTTTCAGTAGAACAATTTAAATCGTACATCACCACTTTCAATGGAACAAAGTAACCCGTAGATCATCGCTTTCAGTGCAAGAAAGTAACCGTAGATCACCGCTTTCAGTCCAACAATGTAACCCGTAGATCACCGTTTTAAGTGCAACAATGTAACCGGTAGATCACCGCTTTCAGTGGAACAAAGTAACCCGTAGATCACCGCTTTCAGTGTAACAAAGTAACCCGTAGATCACCGCTTCCAGTGGAACAAAGTAACCCGTAGATCACCGCTTCCAGTGCAACAAAGTAACTTGTAGATCACCGCTTTCAGTGGAACAAAGTAACCCGTAGATCACCGCTTTCAGTGCAACAATGTAAACCGTAGATCACCACTTTCAGTAGAACAATTTAACAAGTAGGTCAAAACTTTCAGTAGAACAATGTAACTCGTAGATTACCGCTTTCAGTGCAACAATATAACCCGTAGATCACCGCTTTCAATGCAAGAATTTTACTCGTAGATCACGTCTTAAAAGCTCTTTAAAATGGGTACGAGCCAACAAAGAAACTCTGTGACAGTTATGTCCTTTAATATCCTGCTTATCTCTGTATCAAGAGTGTAAAAAAGAAAAGTATGGTCATAAAGTTCTGACACAAAATTTTGTCATTTTAACTGCATGTTCACCATATACATGAACATTTTCACATTCGCTGAGAATTGAAACATAAAATGTACCAGATTTACTTTAAGTTTCGATGTAAAAGATAATCATTGTTTTTTCCCGCTATGGATAAAACGCCACTCTAACAGATTTTGTTATTCGAAAATAATTTTGACATCTTCTGTGTTTGCTGATTTGTATTGTTAGAAAGACTCTACCGTAATGATAAAACTGTAAAAAAGAATAATATTGTCGTCAAATGTTATAACAGGGGTATTCGCCTGATAGTTGTATTGGGTCGATCAGACCAGTTAATTAACGATAAAGGTTTAAAAAAATTAAATGAAAACTATAGGCAGTAAATCCGAATGGTTATCGCAGTTTGAAAAAATTCCAGAATCCACATCAATTTTAATTACGTTTATCAATTTAATTTTAATAAGCACTTAATTTCAAACTGCATTTGTGATTAGTGAACCTCTGTTAAATCGTCAGCAACTTTTTGTCACGTGATATTGATATTTCTTATCAAATCGACAGCCAATACATCGAACTGCTTTAAATGGCGGACGC
Source organism: Sinonovacula constricta (assembly GCA_007844125.1). Classification (NCBI taxonomy): domain Eukaryota; kingdom Metazoa; phylum Mollusca; class Bivalvia; order Cardiida; family Solecurtidae; genus Sinonovacula; species Sinonovacula constricta. Next base: position 24,260,431 of record CM017565.1, read on the forward strand.
CACTCTTTTCCAATGGTCCATTTAGATTGCACATGCAACCTCAGAAACACAAGATATAGCATTGCATTTTGTTATCAGAAACCCAGATAACATGGCCTACAATCTCTAGAGGAGCATTTTGTCCATAAAACTGCTAACATTATCGGATTAATCATGTATCTGAATAATCGCAAGCCTGGAAAAGATTACAGTAATGAAATAAGATAAGTGAAAAACACTCAAGCAAGAGAATAAACAAGTAAAAACAAACAAAACACCACTGGATGTAACAGAATGAACTTCGCTTTGGCGTTTGATAAGCCAGAATTAGTTTTCCGTTGATTTCACTGCCACCACCACAGATACAACTGTATAGTTGGTACAGCAACATCCATGTGCTCGAGAGGTTCCGGTTTCGATCCTTAGCCGAGACATGCACACTTCTTGAAAATGGTACTTATTAGTCTCTTTCTTGTAAATTCTGTTGTGATAGCGTAGTTCCATGATTGAATGGCGCGCCGGCGTGATAAATTAAAAGCGGTGCCATTATGACTAGATTAGAAAAATATTATAGGTCCCATGGCATCCGTCCATAAAAAGGCAGTTTTAGGAAGGGTTGACACAGTACCAGGCAAATTTTATAATGTGACCTTGTGTAGTGATGCAGTTATTTTCGTATGGAAATGTCCAAACATTATTTGATGATTAAAACTCCAAGACAAAGGTTTGGTCAGAACCATCGGCACACTTCAGATCAGGCATGATCACATCAGGTATTCATCCCCACTAGGACTTGAACCCACGCGGGGAGTGGCTGAGGAGTTACCAGTCTGGGGCTTTAACCACACGGACTGTTAAAACACATACAGACATGAAAAGATACAATATAATAATAATATATAATGTGATAAATGTTCCAACATTAAGATGTTTGAATTCGATCGTGACCTAGATTAAATCTGTGTATTTTCACTAAGAGGCAATCGGTCCTGTCAAGAGAGTGTCGATATGCTTATACAACGTGAATCTGCTTCAATTTTCAATTAAAATTAGTTTCCTTAACCGTGAATCTGCTTCAATATTCAATTAACTGTAGTTTTCTTAACCGTGAATCTGCTTCAATATTCAATTAATTGTAGTTTCCTTAACCGTGAATCTGCTTCAATATTCAATTAACTGTAGTTTCCTTAACCGTGAATCTGCTTCAATATTCAATTAACTGTAGTTCCCTTAACCGTGAATCTGCTTCAATATTCAATTAATTGTATTTTCCTTAACCGTGAATCTGCTTCACCTTTTAATTAACTGTAGTCTCCATACATTGTTGTTAATGAAAACAATGTTTCACATCTCGTATGCACATGCCGGTATTTAGATTATTATTTTTGAGACGAGAATACGTTAAACCAATCCGAAGCTGATGACATCGGTGACATAACATACCTACGAACACAACGGCGCTGTTGTATACTTTTTATGTACGATTTTTATTTCTAGTATTGTCTTATTTTTTGCATACAGTGATGCCTCTTCGATTGCAAAAACGACTTCGAGACATGTCTTCATCTGCTTTCTTCATCGTATCTCGCGAATCAATTCCATCAGACTACGCATCTACAGACTGTGGAGGAGATAAGGTGTTGTTTTTGCTTCCATCAAAAAAGCAGCAAAACAGTGTCTTTGTATAAAACAGCATTTTATCGTTAAACAGCACATTGTAATGAAAAGTAAGAAGGGTGAGATTGATTGGTAGAGTAAATCGTACGATGATACTATTGTTATAAAATAATTGAATTAAAATGAATTGATTAATTAATAAAAAAAATTTATGATGCCTCTGGTGTATACTTATGCATTTTGTTATGCTTACAGCTTTTTAAAAGATTAAATGGTCAAATAAGGAAAATAAAAAGGAATACATTTTGCTAGCATTGCTCTATTTTATTTGCTTGTTTGCTTGTTGGATTTATCGTCCCACCAATAGTATTTGAGTTATCTGGAGACGGTGTCAACCTTAAGCAGATATAGTCACTGCGTATAGCATGCCGTGAACACATAGCATGACGCCACTTCCTGTCGCATTACACTGACACAGCGCCAACCAGTCATGGAACTTCCCTTATATTTGATTGAGCGTTAGAGAAGGAGCTATACTACTCCTTTTCAACGACTTTGGTTTGACGCGGTCCGGGTTTGCATCCGGGACCGCTAGTATCTAGAACCGACACTCTACAGATTTAGTTTACCTTTTTGGTTCGTTATTTATAAAAATGTAGTTTGTCGTAGAATATCCCATATCGTATATTATATAACAAAGGGTTACGTTACTTAAGCTATGCAAAACTAATAGGGGACGATGGCGTTTATTATTTTTAAAGCCGCTATGTAATGATTGTTGCAAACTGGACCGCTACTCACTTGAACAGAATATCGCGCTCTATCTATTTTGTTAGTAACTCATGTGTTAACTGTCATTTTTGTGCTTATGTCCGCATTACACGCTGCACGTCTTGCTTCATGATTCGTTGAAAATGTGACAAGGTGTGATAGGATGATTGCAAAACATGCTATGTTAGGAGGACAGTATCTTGTTTGCTTAAAGCAAAATCTGCTAGCATATGTCGAAACGGAGGTACGACAGACGCTTATTAGTTCTAGTTCTTTGAGAAAAGGAATCCAAGAGGTCAACTCTGGTGACTCATTTACGCAAATTATTGTAAGAAAGAACAAACAAGAACACGATTTACACTAAGTGGCAGGGGTCGTATGAGTCAGGAGCTTTAGTACATGTTTGGGGAAAAAGCCGTGTTACAGCTTCATGTTTTGTGTGAACTAACTGTTTTTTCGTGCCAAACAAACATGTCAACAATGCCATCCATGTGTCCCGAGCTGGGTTAGAAACAATTAAGATCCTTAGTCAGGAACTAGCCCATTACTTCATCAATGTTAATTACGAGCACATGGCGTGGGTTAATAATCGCTCCCCGGGGTCCGAGACTCATTACCACCTCTCAATTACCACCGCTCTGAGATTCCCCGTATGAGGCTTCGGTACATTACGTCATCAATCGGTCACTTACGTAACATTCCGGATAACTGCGGCAACTGTGGGCTATCGAACCGGAAGTTGCATGAAAGAGTCGCAATCGTAACTTAATGAAATTTCACGGAGGTTCCTTTTGATGTGAAAGTCATTTAATGTAAATTATCAGAGATCAAAAAGGAGCATTGTTCTTAAGGGTAGTGCCACTCGGGTGATAATGAAGGTTATTTGTCAAGGTCCTCACACACCTGGCTTTGCTTTTTTGCCCACTTCTATTTGCTACAGCAGTGAAGGAGGTATTTCATCGAAGAGGCGGTAAAAGATTGACGTTCTCATATGTTCAATTGTAATGGGGTAAAAAGTGTGGTGTTGAAATAAAGCCCCGTAAATCTCGAGTTGGCTTAAAGAGATTTAATAACAACACATTAGTTATTAGACATATTTAAACAGTTTCTTGTCACGTTTCTTAATTATTCCCGAATGCTTAGTGGTTTCAAACAAAAGTAAGCGGAACACTTAATTTAAAAACATAGTTTTTCACATTATAATGGTACTGAAATAGTTATGAAAAAAACGCGACTGATTGAAATTAACTACTTAACTCAAGTTCATACTTTTATAACATAGGACTCAAATCGTTGTATAAAGTTGCACAAGAGTTTAGAGAATTATTTAAGTGAGTCAATATTTCTTGCTCTTCAGTAATTATAACAAGTTGGCACACTTTCTAAACGTAATTGTGACATTTTCTGATGATAAGTAATAGTTGAAATCAAATTAATATAAACAGTAAGATACCAATATTTTTTTTACTGAAGAACAAATTTGAAAACTTAAAAAAAAACTTGTCCAAAACTAATGGTCACATTCAGGTCATCATTCAATGAGTCATTGTGGTTTGATATAATAATCTAAGCAGATCAATGTAGAATTATATGTTGTTTGTTTTGTTTTGATTTTTAAATTGTGAATATAATTCATAATACTGGAGTCGTTTATAACCATAATATATAGTTATACATAAATCTATAAAGCTTTAATATATGTTATATTAAGCATTTAAATATAATTTTAAACTTTGCTAGCTGGATATTAATAAGATCGCCAAAGACCAATCATGCAATTATTATGATAAGGGCCCATTTTGTAAACATTTTACTTTTTTAAAAAAAAATGCGCAAGCAATTATCCTTTTATACTTTTTATATCTTATTTTTGACAAATAACAGTTTTATACATACAGTATGTTATACAATAGTTAATATCGTATTCAAGCAATACTATCGTTGTGATACGGCTGAAAACAGAAACAATCTTACTGGAAAAAAAGAAATGTTCCCAGAAAGGTTATAAAATAAATGAACTTAACTAAAAATCTTTTAAAACAATCTTACCTTTTAAAGATAAAATATCCATTTTAAAATAAATAAGGCACACTCTAAACGATAGACTTCTAGGTTTACACAGCGTCTTGCATTTTAATTTATATCCGTTTAAAACTAACTAGAACCAATCTTCTGTTCAATAAATATGCACATTGCACAAAACGTTTATCCAATGATTATTTATTTATCCAGTTTTCTTCACACAATTGTTTGCAAATAAAAATCCAAATATCAAATGGTTTAGTATCATGAAAAATACGTAACACAGACGGCAGAATAATGAATCACAATGTCACAAAATCTTTGAGACGAAAAACGTTTTTTTCCCCCAACAAAAACTGCAAATAATGCGAACAAGCCCCTGTCAGAACTGTCAACACCCTTAAGACTGCTGCATGGATTGTCGGAACAAGCTAAGTATTTTAGCACCACACTAATCCCTGTGCCTATCATTAACAGCGACTAATCCCTACCTTAAGTCATACATAAGCCCCCCTTCTACAACATGTGTGATGCACTCGAAGCGGACTAGGGCCGAATGATGCCGGGCCGAATCAGCATCGTACGAAACACCTTGTAGCGCTGTGGCTCTCTGTTTGTGAATGTATAGCCTGGAATTGTGGTAGATGTGGCAGAAGGAGAACAGCTGGGTGACGGATGATGGTGTGTGAGGGGGGGGGGGGGGGGGGGGGGGGGTAGATTTAGTAGTAGTAAAATTAACAGCAGCAGCAGTATTAGTATAAGCATTAATAATGGTATAATAGATATTATTATTATTATTATTATTATTATTATTATTAGTAGTAGTAGTAGTAGTAGTAGTAGTAGTAGTAGTAGTAGCAGTAGTAGTAGTAGTAGTAGTAGCAGTAGTTGATTATATTGTCTTAATAAATTCTGAGACGGGTCTCACTTTAATCGACTCAATTTGACCAACATTTGATCTTATGTGAGCTGTACTGGTCTTACATAAATTTAAGATTTAGAGTTGTTTTTGTTGTTTGCCCTCTTATTGCCCATATTAAAACTGCTTCACTATGTTTCAGCTCGTGCAACTGTGATGAATTTCTCCAGAATTCCACTTAATTTTATAGTTGTCTCATTCACTGTCATATGAACAATTGAGGAGGAATCAATGCAAGTCATGAACACAAGACAGACCAATAGAACTTATGTGCTGTGTTTGATATAAATGTATTTATTTATAGGTGGTTAGGAAACAGATTCTTGTAACTCAAATTAATTACACACTACCTGGTTAGAACCAGTGCTCAGGTACTGTGAACGCGAATCTTAGTGTAGTAGATAGTCATGATCAAGGCCGTATGGTCGGTTAAGTACCGTACAGAAAAATAAATAACATATATTCAATGCTGCGAAAGGTATTATGTGTGTACTAATTAAAACAATAACAAAACAACAACAACAACAAAAACAAACAAAAACACACACAAAAAACAACAAAAAACAACAACAACAACAACAAAGAACAAACAACACAACAAAACATTGTATCTTTTAAAAAAATAGACAAACACTACTTGAAATAAATTTTATACTATTATAAATTTATGCCGAAAGTTGTGATTTGAAGTGCGAGCTAACTTCACATAATATTCTTTTAAAAAATTTAAATAAAAAAGTTCTTTGTTTTGTTTTATATTTCTATACATGGACTGAGTCAAATCAAACATAGGAGGGTAAGTATCATCTGTACAAAAGGAATCTAAAAGGAAATAGAGATAGTAGGGCCCTTGGCACAGGTTACATATGAAACAACACTTTTAAATGTTTACATGATAATAATACTTATTAATCAATTATTTAAATGCAATAAATCATCATAAAATAAATTTTATGCAGCTGAGCATATCTTATCTTACAGATTTAACATTATAACATGTCTCAACACATTTAGTGGATTTCTAAATCTAGTTATATAAGGCAAGATTGTTTGTGTTTTACAGGAAAAAAAAAAGTTTTTTTTTTATTCTAACAAAAGCTTATCTATGTGCTTAGTTTATACGTGTGCCATGAAGTATAGTTGAACTATCTAAAGTACACCCAATGTTAAGATTAAGATAAAACATTTCTTAGATTCAATTGTTTTATGAATGAATTTAAAGTATATTTCTAATATCTAAGAATATATTCCAAAATTTAAGACAATTTCTTAGTTTAAGTAAGGAAAAATGACTAAGATTCTTTATGATTACGGCCACATGGCCCTCCACTCTGATGTCCAACGTATTTACCACAAGACCAGGATTATCTACCGTGGTCTGAGCTGAGCGTACACAACAAAACGGCCCCAGGACCCTCCACTCCGGTGTCCAACGTATTGACCACAAGACGACGGATATCTACCGTGGTCTGAGCTAAGCGTACACAGCAAAACGGACCCAGGACCCTCCACTCCGGAGTCCAACGTATTGACCACAAGACGACGGATATCTACCGTGGTCTGAGCTGAGCGTACACAGCAAAACGGCCCCAGGACCCTCCACTCAGGTGTCCAACGTATTGACCACAAGACGACGGATATCTACCATGGTCTGAGCTAAGCGTACACAACAAAACGGCCCCAGGACCCTCCACTCCGGTGTCCAACGTATTGACCACAAGACGACGGATATCTACCGTGGTCTGAGCTAAGCGTACACAACAAAACGGCCCCAGGACCCTCCACTCTGATGTCCAACGTATTGACCACAAGACGACGGATATCTACCGTGGTCTGAGCTGAGCGTACACAGCAAAACGGCCCCAGGACCCTCCACTCCGGAGTCCAACGTACTAACCACAAGACCACGGATATCTACAGTGGTCTGAGCTGAGCGTACACAGCAAAACGGCCCCAGGACCCTCCACTCTGGTGTTCAACGTATTTACCACAAGACCAGGGATATCTACAGTGGTCTGAGCTGAGCGTACACAGCAAAACGGACCCAGGACCCTCCACTCTGGTGTCCAACGTATTGACCACAAGACGACGGATATCTACCGTGGTCTGAGCTGAGCGTACACAGCAAAACGGCCCCAGGACCCTCCACTCTGGTGTCCAACGTATTGACCACAAGACCACGGATATTTACCGTGGTCTGAGCTGAGCGTACACAGCAAAACGGACCCAGGACCCTCCACTCCGGAGTCCAACGTATTAACCACAAGACCACGGATATTTACAGTGGTCTGAGCTGAGCGTACACAGCAAAACGGCCCCAGGACCCTCCACTCCGGTGTCCAACGTATTGACCACAAGACGACGGATATCTACAGTGGTCTGGCTGAGCGTACACAACATAACGGCCCCAGGACCCTCCACTCTGGTGTCCAACGTATTGACCACAAGACCACGGATATCTACCGTGGTCTGAGCTGAGCGTACACAGCAAAACGGCCCCAGGACCCTCCACTCTGATGTCCAACGTATTGACCACAAGACCACGGATATTTACCGTGGTCTGAGCTGAGCGTACACAGCAAAACGGCACCAGGACCCTCCACTCCGGTGTCCAACGTATTGACCACAAGACCACGGATATTTACCGTGGTCTGAGCTGAGCGTACACAGCAACACGGCCCCAGGACCCTCCACTCTGGTGTCCAACGTACTAACCACAAGACGACGGATATCTACCGTGGTCTGAGCTGAGCGTACACAGCAAAACGGCCCCAGGACCCTCCACTCTGGTGTCCAACGTATTGACCACAAGACGACGGATATTTACCGTGGTCTGAGCTAAGCGTACACAGCATAACGGCCTCAGGACCCTCCACTCTGGTGTCCAACGTATTGACCACAAGACCACGGATATCTACAGTGGTCTGAGCTGAGCGTACACAGCAGAACGGCCCTAGGACCCTCCACTCCGGAGTCTAACGTATTGACCACAAGACCACGGATATCTACCGTGGTCTGAGCTGAGCGTACACAACATAGCGGCCCCAGGACCCTCCACTCCGGTGTCCAACGTATTGACCACAAGACCACGGATATCTACAGTGGTCTGAGCTGAGCGTACACAACAAAACGGCCACAGGACCCTCCACTCCGGTGTCCAACGTACTGACCACAAGACCACGGATATCTACAGTGGTCTGAGCTGAGCGTACACAACATAACGGCCCCAGGACCCTCCATTCCGGTGTCCAACGTATTGACCACAAGACCACGGATATCTACAGTGGTCTGAGCTGAGCGTACACAACAAAACGGCCACAGGACCCTCCACTCCGGTGTCCAACGTACTGACCACAAGACCACGGATATCTACAGTGGTCTGAGCTGAGCGTACACAACATAACGGCCCCAGGACCCTCCATTCCGGTGTCCAACGTATTGACCACAAGACCACGGATATCTACAGTGGTCTGAGCTGAGCGTACACAACAAAACGGCCCCAGGTCCCTCCACTCCGGTGTCCAACGTATTGACCACAAGACCACAGATATCTACTGTGGTCTGAGTTCAGCGTACACGGCAAAACGGCTCCAGGACCCTCCACTCCGGAGTCTAACGTATTTACCACAAGACCACGGATATCTACCGTGGTCTGAGCTCAGCGTACACAGCAAAACGGTCCCAGGACCCTTTACTCCGGAGTCTAACGTATTGACCACAAGACCACGGATATCTACAGTGGTCTGAGCTCAGCGTACGCAGCAAAACGGTCCCAGGACCCTCCACTCCGGTGTCTAACGTATTGACCACAAGACCACGGATATCTACAGTGGTCTGAGCTCAGCGTACACAGCAAAACGGTCCCAGGACCCTTCACTGTGGAGTCCAACGTATTGACCACAAGACCACGGATATCTACAGTGGTCTGAGCTCAGCGTACACAGCAAAACGGTCCCAGGACCCTTTACTCCGGAGTCTAACGTATTGACCACAAGACCAGGGATATCTACCGTGGTCTGAGCTGAGCGTACACAGCAAAACGGACCCAGGACCCTCCACTCCGGTGTCCAACGTATTGACCACAAGACGACGGATATCTAAAGTGGTCTGAGCTGAGCCTACACATCATTTATTAAGAACACGCAGGACAAGGCGCCTACAAGCTGTAATTATACTATTATCATCATCATTCATGCTTTCATTTACATTCAAATTACAATCATATTTCTTTACAATTTATATGCAATCGCATTGATTTCAAAGGCGTCTGTTAGAAAAGAAGTATATTGTAACTGAGTATGCATATAACCTAGTAGAGTTAGCTTCGTTAAAGATATTATTATTATTATTATTATTATTATTATTATTATTATTATTATTATTATTATTATTATTATTATTATTATTAATGTGTGTTTATTTTTATTTTTCTGATTTTAAACTTAATGAAAAGAAAACAAGAAAAGCACAAAAATCCTAAAAATTAAGCACTTCAATTTCTTTATGGCTTGCGATTATTATTCATTTTGAGGTTTCATAAAATATAAAAGTGCACGTGGAGTTTATGGTAAAGGGATCTTTCACCATTTTAGCCACGACGATAATTGAATCAAAGCAAGCATACGCCATATCATAGCGGGACAAAGAAATCAAGCCTACCCGATTCAACGGGTGTCCGCGTGTTTTAATTCGTTATGTGAAAAAACAGCCCCTTCAAGCCCGACCAGATATGTTTTATAACTGGGTCTGGCGAAACCCACATAATTATGTATTCATCCGCATCACCTGGTTCCCTTAGGCTGACTCAACGGGGAACCTTATCACGTGGTCACATGGGATGGAGCAACTTTGTTTATAACCTTAATTAAAAAATAGAGAAATAATAATTGATTCTGAAGACTGTCTTCTTACAGAGTATTTACTCATTAAACATAAACAGGATGGATTTTAAAATGAAAGAAACTTGTAAATGTTTACGAGGAAAAATACCATTGACATACAGTATAAGCAAAACGATGTATAGTCGTTGTATCTGTCTTCATCTTCCTCTTCATTTACCCCATTTCTCATTGTAATCAGCAGACATAATTCCCATACATTATTTTTAAATATAGAAATTTAAACATTATATAGCTTTTAACAGTTGATTGAATCTGACACCAGAATAGTAGCATGGCACAATAAAATAATACATGTTTAAGTTCTTTGAATACACAGCGTCGTCATTCCTTCGATTTATGTCTACGATGACTTGAATAGTTACATGATCTACTTTTAAGCCTTGGACATAAAAATGTCGAGCAGAAGTCGAAAAATCGCAACATTATTCTGTAATGGGGTTCTAAGGAAACCAATTCAACTGATGTGTTAACATTCAAGCGATGTAAAAATAATTGCATTAGAAGTTTTCGTTTTCAATTCCCAGGAGGCAGCCCTGTTCATAATGAGCTATTCGCAAAAAAGCAGATAAAAAGTGTTATCGTCACTTGCGAGGTCATGATTCATTTCAAGGGAGTCAATTAAATGCATATTTTAATCATTCTTTATTCTTTCAAAGCCAATTAAAGGGAAAATGCCACATTCACAATGGACTATGGGCCAATTTGATTTTTTCTCTCTTCTGTCTAAAGTAAAGTGTTTATCTGGTATTTTTTTCTGTCAGGATGCATAAAACGACAACGTACCAAATTGTCCGTAAGCCTTTTAAAATTCTACAAGCTATGTACATTCCATGCAGCACAACTATAATGCCTCGACGATATCGAATACGCCCACAATAAAACATATTTTCATGAACATATGCACAATTATGTATTGTTTAAACGTCAATAAATATTAGCTATCTGACTAAAATGAAATCCAATATTTAATGGCTAGCTAAGGGACTACTTTATGACTTCGGCGTTAAAACATGTACTTCACAGAAACACGCAAATAGTTGTTGATTGCACTTGACAAAAAACAAATTATTGTACGCGGGTATTATAAAATGAGAAAACCCAAAATTTAAAATAAAGAAATCACCGCTTAAATGAATGCAATAAATGTGCAATTAAAATGTTATCCAATTAGATTTTTTTACAATTAATATTTTATTTCGCATAAATATTACTCGACGACATACAAACTACGATTCCTTTCATATAATGGTCTTATTAAGACACCTCCATAGCGATAAATAAAACCAATCGATTCTAAGAAGGTTTTGGAATAACGAAATTTTAAAACTATATGGTTATATATTAGCGAATGTAAAAGACGCACACGAGGCGCACTTCATTAATTTTGAAAATTAAATTATTGCGCAAACTATTTAGCTGTTGATTGGAACTGTTTATGACTGGCGCATATACATGGCGTATATTCCTGCATGCGCAGTTCTGAGTTTTTCTTGTAGGGGATCTTTAAGTAGCTAAAAATAAAACTATAAAACTAAATAAAAATGAAAACCGTCGCTGCGATTTTTAGTTTCAAAACCTAATGACAACAAAACAATGACAATATCTGCTTATAAAAGGTTCCCTTTTAAATTTTAACTTCATATTTACTTAAAATAATTGTTTTTGACATTTTAAGCAAAATAAGAAAATGCAAGTTTAGCCATCCGTGACGAAAAAGGTTTAAATTCGTAATTTCGTTTTCCAAACTTCACTTAAAATAAACCTACCTCATTACAACAAATAAAAGTTTACCACATTAATAAAAGTCTATATATATCTAACATTTTGAGGCAGATGTTTTTACATAGTTGATTGTTTCATTTATTTTATTTTTCTCCATTAAACAATGTCTGAGTAGTTAGAGTCATCGACCTTTAACTCCTCAGCCCCTCACCGCGTAGGTTCGAGTCCCGGTCGGGACGAGAACTTTCATGTAAGAAGGTTTTCTAGCTAACCTGCGGTGCGCCGGTGGTTTTACCCATACTTACACTGCCAGTCATTAGCTGAACCTCGCCAATATGACCATGATAATTGTGTCGGGGCGATATAACACGTCCGAAAAGAAAACCACAAAACAAAAACAAAAGTTAATTAATTCCATTGTTGCTAACAAAAAACAACAAGCAAACAAATAGCAAACAACAGAAAACGGTCTTGAATCTTAAGCACAAAACTGTTCATAGAAGTTATTTTTTGCTAAGAAGGATAAGTAAAAGTTCTAAGATTATCTCTGTTTCTAGTCACACTACTGAACAGTCTCTCTATCAGCAAACTCTCGCTTGCTTTATTAAGGATCCAACCAACCAACCAACCAAACAACCAACCAACCAACAATTAAACCAATGGCCACCCAACCAATAGTCAAACCAACCAACACAAACAACAACAACAATTAAACAAACCAATAAGCCATCCAATCAATCAATCAGACAAACAACCAAATCCAACCTACCAATCAACCAATCAACAAACAAATTATCAACAAACACATGTGTTGCCCTACACAATAGAGATTTATAACATGAACTGTTGTCATTTGACTCTGAACAGGTGTTTCGGAGCATAATTTATAGTCCAAAACCGCCATTCCAGTATAAGCAGGTAATAACTGTTGTAGAGGGCGGCTATCGCTGAATATTTTACGGTGTAGAGCAATGGATTGCTGGGAAATAGTTTGTGAAAATTAGAAAATAATTAACTTAATGTTTCCCCATCTAAGAGGGGATTATACCATGGTCATAAAGGCAGAATGCAAGAAACCCACCGAACATGTGTCTTATTTACAAAATGCAACGTGGATAAACAGTTTAAATTTGCCAATAGGCTTGCAGTTTTAGCGTTATATCGGCGTGTTTATAATGTTTAGCGAACCCAACTACATGTGTATGTTTAAGTCAATTTACATGTTTGGCGGGCCTTTTGTTAAAGTTTGTTCCGCCTTGTGTAGCATTATCACCGTTTAAGCATTTTGTTGGGCATTATTTATAATAAAATACTGGATACAAAGGCTGACAAGACAGCTGACGATGGAAAGACACAAACAATGGACACTATTTAACATAAAAACATAAATATGATTAAACCGTCACAAACGAGAATCCTTGGAGAGTAGTACTGAGACAGAACAAATGGCACACAGTTTATAACACCCAATCAATTTGAAATAGTACTGAATTTAACTTTTTAGAGAACATCGATCACAATATCATTGGCAGTCTTGACCATAGTGGACAATAATGGCCAAACGGAATGCGAAAGTCCGCAACACAATATGCGTTGTCGGCCGTAACACAGTAAGCAATTTGGCTGTAACACAATGAACAAACTTGGACGTAACGCAATGTCCAATCTTGGCCGCAACACAATGGGCAATCTTGGCTGTAACTCACTGGAAATCTTGGCCATGATACAGGGGGCAATCTTGGTCGTAACACAATGGGCAGTCTTAACCATAACACAGAAGGCAATCTAGGTTGTAACACCGTGGGCAATCTTGGCTGCAACACAACTGTCAATCTTTGACGTAACACAATGGAAAATCTTAGCCGTAGCACAATGGACAATGCTGGCCACAACACAGTGGGCTATCTAGACTGTAACACCGTAAACAATCTTGGCTGTAAAACGGTGGGCAATCTTAGCAGTAACACAATGGACAATCTGGGCCGTATAACACAATGGGCAGTCTTTGTCTTAACACAATGGACAGTCTTGGCCGTAACACAGTGGGCAATCTTGGCCGTAACACAATAGACAATATTGTCCCTTACAGAATGAGTTGTTTTGGCTGTAACTCTGTGTATAATTTGACCATAACAATATGTGCAATCTTGATCGTAATGCAATGGCCAATCTTAGCAGTGACACAGAAATTAATGATGGCCGTTACAAAATGGAAATCTTGGCCGTAATACAGTGGGCAATCTTGTCCTAAATCAATGGGCAATCTAAGCTGTAGCCAAGGGGCCAATCTTAACTCTTACCTAATTAAACTATTTGCCGGAACGCAACAAGCAATATGAGCCACAAAGACATGGACAGTCGTGACCAGAAACCGTAACAGTCTTTTTCACAACACGATGGACACATTTGGTCACAAATATTAAGGATCTTGTACACACCTCATTGGCAACATGGTCACGGATCATTGACAATACGGCCACAAATCAAAGACAGTATAGCCACAAAACATTGGCAGTACTGGCAACATGGTTTTAGGGAATCTTGAACATAAAACCACAGATAATTTTGGGAACAAAAAAGTGGACAATGTTTCACACTATTTTGGGTTCGAAACACTTGAAGTCTTGGCAAACAAACCCAGAGAAATCTTAGTACACAACACTGGAAGTCTTGCAAAGCAAACCCATAACCAATCTTGGATACCCAACTATGGATAGTTTTTTAACACAAACACAGGGCGAAACAAAACCTTTGGCAATCTTTGGTACAGAGCAGTAGACAGTCTTGAACATAAACCCAGAAATAATCTTCATTACAGAACTGTTAACAATCTTTGACACAACACCATTGACAATAATGGGTGCACAATGTTCAACATTAACCCAGAGACAACCCAGGGTACAGAATTGTGGACAATCTGTGACACAAAACCACACACAATCCTGGGTACAGAACTGCAGACAGTCTTGAACAAAACCCAGAGACAACCCTGGGTACAGAACTGTGGACAGTCTTGAACAAAAACCCAGAGACAACCCTGGGTACAGAACTGTGGACAGTCTTGAACAAAAACAAAGAGACAACACTGGATACAGAACAATGGAAGTCTTGAACAAAAACCCAGAGACAACCCTGGGTACAGAACTGTGGACAGTCTTGAACAAAAACAAAGAGTCAACACTAGGTACAGAACAGTGGACAATCTTGACCAAAAACCCAGAGACAACACTGGGTACAGAACAGTGGAAGTCTTGAACAAAAACCCATAGACAACACTGGGTACAGAACTGTGGACAGCCTTGAACAAAAACCCAGAGACAACAATGGGTACACAACTGCGGACAGCCTTGAATAAAAACCCAGAGACAACACGGGGTACAGAACAGTGGACAGTCTTGAACAAAAATCCAGAGACAATCGTGGGTACAGAACAGTGGACAGTATTGAACAAAAGCCCAGAGACAACACTGGGTACAGAACAGTGGAAGTCTTGAACAAAAACCCAGAGACAACCCTGGGTACAGAACAATGGAAGTCTTGAACAAAAACCCAGAGACAACAATGGGTACACAACTGCGGACAGCCTTGAACAAAAACCCAGAGACAACACTTGGTACAGAACAGTGGACAGTCTTGAACAAAAACCCAGAGACAACACTTGGTACAGAACAGTGGACAGCCTTGAACAAAAACCCAGAGACAACACTTGGTACAGAACAGTGGACAGTCTTGAACAAAAGCCCAGAGACTATCCTGGGTACAGAACAGTGGAAGTCTTGAACAAAAACCCAGAGACAACACAGGGTACAGAACAGTGGAAGTCTTGAACAAAAACCCATAGACAACACTGGGTACAGAACTGTGGACAGCCTTGAACAAAAACCCAGAGACAACAATGGGTACACAGCTGCGGACAGCCTTGAACAAAAACCCAGAGACAACACTTGGTACAGAACAGTGGACAGTCTTGAACAAAAACCCAGAGACAACACTGGGTACAGAACTGCGGGCAGCCTTTAACAAAAGCCCAGAGACAACCCTGGGTACAGAACTGTGGACAGTCTTGAACAAAAACCCAGAGACAACACTGGGTACAGAACTGTGGACAGTCTTGAACAAAAACAAAGAGACAACACTGGGTACAGAACTGTGGACAGTCTTGAACAAAAACCCAGAGACAACACTGGGTACAGAATAATGGAAGTCTTGAACAAAAACCCAGAGACAACCCTGGGTGCAGAACGGTGGACAGTCTTGAACAAAAACAAAGAGTCAACACTAGGTACAGAACAGTGAACAGTCTTGACCAAAAACCCAGAGACAACACTGGGTACAGAACAGTGGAAGTCTTGAACAAAAACCCAGAGACAACACTGGGTACAGAACTGTGGACAGTCTTGAACAAAAACCCAGAGACAACACTTGATACAGAACAGTGGACAGTCTTGCACAAAAACCCAGAGACAACACTGGGTATAGAACTGCGGGAAGCCTTTAACAAAAGCCCAGAGACAACACTGGGTACAGAACAGTGGAAGTATTGAACAAAAGCCCAGAGACAACACTGGGTACAGAACAGTGGAAGTATTGAACAAAAGCCCAGAGACAACACTGGATACAGAACCTTGGAAGTATTGAACAAAAACCCAGAGACAACACTGGGTACAGAACAGTGGACAGTCTTGAAAAAAACCCCAGAGACAACCCTGGGTACAGAACAGTGGACAGTATTGAACAAAAACCCAGAGACAACACTGGGTACAGAACAGTGGACAGTCTTGAACAAAAACCCAAAGACAATCCTGGGTACAGAACAATGGACAGTCTTGAACAAAAACCCAGAGACAACACTGGGTACAGAACAGTGGACAGTCTTGAACAAAAACCCAGAGACAACACTGGGTACAGAACAGTGGAAGTCTTGAACAAAAACAAAGAGACAACACTGGGTACAGAACTGTGGACAGTCTTGAACAAAAACCCAGAGACAACAGTGGGTACAGAACATTGGAAGTCTTGAACAAAAACCCAGAGACAACACTGGGTACAAAACAGTGGACAGCCTTTAACAAAAGCCCAGAGACAACATTGGGTACAGAACAGTGGAAGTATTGAACAAAAGCCCAGAGACAACACTGGGTACAGAACAGTGGAAGTATTGAACAAAAGCCCAGAGACAACACTGGGTACAGAACAGTGGAAGTATTGAACAAAAACCCAGAGACAACACTGGGTACAGAACAGTAGACAGTCTTGAACAAAAACCCAGAGATAACCCTGGGTACAGAACAGTGGACAGTATTGAACAAAAACCCAGAGACAACACTTGGTACAGAACAGTGGACAGTCTTGAACAAAAACCCAGAGACAATCCTGGGTACAGAACAATGGACAGTCTTGAACAAAAACCCAGAGACAACACTGGGTACAGAACAATGGAAGTCTTGAACAAAAACCCAGAGTCAACACTAGGTACATAACAGTGGACAGTCTTGAACAAAAACCCAGAGACAACACTGGGTACAGAACTGTGGACAGTCTTGAACAAAAACCCAGAGACAACAGTGGGTACAGAACAGTGGAAGTCTTGAACAAAAACCCAGAGACAACACTGGGTACAAAACAGTGGACAGTCTTGAACAAAAACCCAGAGACAACACTGGGTACAGAACTGTGGACAGTTTGGAACAAAAACCCAGAGACAATCCTGAGTACAGAACAGTGGACAGTTTTGAACAAAAACCCAGAGACAATCCTGAGTACATAACAGTGGACAGCCTTGAACAAAAACCCAGAGACAACCCTGGGTACAGAACAATGGAAGTCTTGAACAAAAACCCAGAGACAACCCTGGGTACAGACTGTGGAAGTCTTGAACAAAAACCCAGAGACAATCCTGGGTACAGAACTGCAGACAGTCTTGAACAAAAACCCAGAGACAACACGGGGTACAGAACTGTGGACAGTCTTGAACAAAAGCCCAGAGACAACACTGGGTACAGAACAGTGGACAGTCTTGAACAACAACCCAGAGACAACACTGGGTACAGACTGTGGAAGTCATGAACAAAAACCTAGAGACAACCCTGGGTACTGAACAGTGAAAGTCTTGAACAAAAACCCAGAGACAACACTTGGTACAGAATTGCGGACAATCTATGGCACAAAAACCCAGAGACAACACTGGGTACAGAACAGTGGACAGTATTAAACAAAAACCCAGAGACAACCCTGGGTACACAACTGCGAACAGCCTTGAACAAAAACCCAGAGACAACACTGGGTACAAAACCGTGGACAGTATTGAACAAAAACCCAGAGACAACACTGGGTACATAACTGTGGACAATCTATGACACAAAACCCCAGAGACAACACTGGGTACAGAACAGTGGACAGTATTGAACAAAAACCCAGAGACAACACTGGGTACATAACAGTGGACAATCTATGACACAAAACCCCAGAGACAACACTGGGTACAAAACAGTGGACAGTATTGAACAAAAACCCAGAGACAACACTGGGTACATAACTGTGGACAATCTATGACACAAAAACCCAGAGACAACACTGGGTACAGAACAGTGGACAGTATTGAACAAAAACCCAGAGACAACCCTGGGTACAGAACTGTGGACAATCTATGACACAAAACCCCAGAGACAACACTGGGTACAAAACAGTGGACAGTATTGAACAAAAACCCAGAGACAACACTGGGTACATAACTGTGGACAATCTATGACACAAAAACCCAGAGACAACACTGGGTACAGAACAGTGGAAGTATTGAACAAAAGCCCAGAAACAACACTGGGTACAGAACAGTGGAAGTATTGAACAAAAACCCAGAGACAACACTGGGTACAGAACAGTGGAAGTATTGAACAAAAGCCCAGAGACAACACTTGGTACAGAACAGTGGAAGTATTGAACAAAAGCCCAGAGACAACACTTGGTACAGAACAGTGGAAGTATTGAACAAAAACCCAGAGACAACACTGGGTACAGAACAGTGGAAGTATTGAACAAAAGCCCAGAGACAACACTGGGTACAGAACAGTGGAAGTATTGAACAAAAGCCCAGAGACAACACTGGGTACAGAACAGTGGAAGTATTGAACAAAAGCCCAGAGACAACACTTGGTACAGAACAGTGGAAGTATTGAACAAAAACCCAGAGACAACACTGGGTACAGAACAGTGGAAGTATTGAACAAAAGCCCAGAGACAATCCTGGGTACAGAACAGTGGAAGTATTGAACAAAAACCCAGAGACAACACTGGGTACAGAACAGTGGACAGTCTTGAACAAAACCCCAGAGATAATCCTGGGTACAAACAGTGGACAGTATTGAACAAAAACCCAGAGACAACACTTGGTACAGAACAGTGGAGAGTCTTGAACAAAAACCCAGAGACAATCCTGGGTACAGAACAATGGACAGTCTTGAATAAAAACCCAGAGACAATCCTGGGTACAGAACAGTGGACAGTCTTGAACAAAAACCCAGAGACAATCCTGGGTACAGAACAGTGGACAGTCTTGAACAAAAACCCAGAGACAATCCTGGGTACAGAACAGTGGACAGTCTTGAACAAAAACCCAGAGACAATCCTTGGTACAGAACTGTGGACAGTCCTGAATAAAAACCCAGAGACAATCCTGGGTACAGAACAGTGGAAAGTATTGAACAAAAACTCAGAGACAATCCTGGGTACAGAACAGTGGACAGTCCTGAACAAAAACCCAGAGACAATCCTGGGTACAGAACAGTGGACAGTCTTGAACAAAAACCCAGAGACAATCCTGGGTACAGAACAGTGGACAGTCTTGAACAAAAACCCAGAGATAACCCTGGGTACAGAACAGTGGACAGTATTGAACAAAAACCCAGAGACAACACTTGGTACAGAACAGTGGACAGTCTTGAACAAAAACCCAGAGACAATCCTGGGTACAGAACAATGGAAGTCTTAAACAAAAGCCCAGAGACAATACTGGGTACAGAACAGTGGACAGTCCTGAACCAAAACCCAGAGACAATCCTGGGTACAGAACAGTGGACAGTCTTGAACAAAAACCCAGAGACAATCCTGGGTACAGAACAGTGGACAGTCTTGAACAAAAACCCAGAGACAATCCTGGGTACAGAACAGTGGACAGTCTTGAACAAAAACCCAGAGACAATCCTGGGTACAGAACAGTGGACAGTCTTGAACAAAAACCCAGAGACAATACTGGGAACAGAACAGTGGACAGTCTTGAACAAAAACCCAGAGACAATCCTGGGTACAGAATTGCGGACATTCCTGAACATAAATCCAGAGACAATCCTGGGTACAGAACAGTGGACAGTCCTGAACATAAATCCAGGGACAATCCTGGGTACAAAGCTGTGGACAGTCCTGAGCATAAACCCAGAGACAATCCTGGGTACAAAACTGTGGACAACTTTTGACACAAAACCACAGACAATCCTGGGTACAAAGCTGTGGACAGTCCTGAACATAAATCCAGAGACAATCCTGTGTACAAAGCTGTGGACAGTCCTGAACATAAATCCAGAGACTATCCTGGGTACAAAGCTGTGGACAGTCCTGAACATAAATCCAGAGACAATCCTGGGTACAAAGCTGTGGACAGTCCTGAACATAAATCCAGAGACAATCCTGGGTACAAAGCTGTGGACAGTCCTGAACATAAATCCAGAGACAATCCTGGGTACAAAGCTGTGGACAGTCCTGAACATAAACCCAGAGACAATCCTGGGTACAGAACTGTGGACAACCTTTGACACAAAACCACAGACAATCCTGGGTACAAAGCTGTGGACAGTCCTGAACATAAACCCAGAGACAATCCTCGGTACAAAGCTGTGGACAGTCCTGAACATAAACCCAAAGACAATCCTGGGTACAAAGCTGTGGACAGTCCTGAACATAAACCCAGAGACAATCCTGGGTACAGAACTGTGGACAACCTTTGACACAAAACCACAGACAATCCTGGGTACAAAGCTGTGGACAGTCCTGAACATAAATCCAGAGACAATCTTAGGTACAGAACTGTGTACAATCTTTGACACAAATCATAGGCAATGCTGGATACAGAACTGTGGTCAATCTTTGACATGAAACCATAGACAATATGAAGAAGTATGGGAAGATAAAATATTCAGTTTTCAGTATAAGTACAGCCATAAGTATATGAGTATAAGACAATATATTATCAGTAACATTTTAGAAAGTTCCCTTGTTGAAAAAAGACTTTACTCACATATAAACCACGTCTCTTTGAATTAATTTGTATGAGTCTCATTACACAGGAACGAGAAAAAAATGATTTGGTCATAATTTATCATGCAAGGGATCTAAAACAACATAAAACAAATACTTTCAGGTTTAATTTTACGTGCAAATATCTACGCCCCACGGCTAGAGTAGCAGATTATGACGTATTTACACCGCCTCTTTCATATTTATGAAAGATCTAATTAAATGCAGAAACATCAAACAACCCGGCACACATGTGCAATTAAAAGACGAAATTAACAGAAATGTTTCAATTATTAACAAGCTAATTGACAAACTTGATGAGACATATGTTTCAAATATATAATGTCACACGTTTCACCGCCTCTTTTACAACAGACTCTTTGTTAGCAGCTTAGTATGGTGCAAAGAAAAAAAAGAGATGAGGTAATTTGCAAAAAATAATGTTGAATATCAGACATTTCCTTTTGATGAAGTATTATTAAATAACATAAATTACAAACACGCAAGAATGCAGGACCTGTCTTAAAAGCTGACTCTAGAACGTTTGTTGTCAGTAGGAACTACATCAATCTACATCTTCCCTTAAATAAATCGGGCGGAAGGATACGCGAACATTATGAGGTGACTTCAAAACTGTAATGGACAAGATTGATAAAATCTATACCTTTTGATTAAATAATAAGAAACACTCGTCGTTAGTAAGATTAGCAATTCTTTTTTATAATACATGTAAAAAAAGTAGTAACAAGTTAATTGGTTAGTTAAAACAGCTGGTAGTAATAAGCCTTTTGTAAGCTGAAATTAGAACGCGAAAACAGTATCTTTAAAAACTATATCGTTTACCTTTGTTATAAACATTTGCATTTACCATCTCAACTGATAAACTACAAAACATACAATTGGAATTAGTCTACAACATGCCTATTACAAATACAATAACATTTACCTAATATCATTATAATTTTTATATAACAAACAATGCATATTATAAATTTTACTAAATTTTCTTGGAAATAAACTTACATACGAATGTAAATACAATAATACGTTTCAATAATAAGTACTTACCGAAATCAGAAATTATTATATCGGTTACTTTTAAATTAACCAAATTTACAATGTTTTGTATTGCAACACAATCACTATCTTGACAATATAAAAGGTACTGTTGAAGGACACACAGAAATAAAAGTTTTTCTTTTATGACAATGATGCCAAATGGGGTAAAGTTCATTGAGTAAATCGGCTTGCAACATATAATGTTTTATCTCCACATATGCAAGGTTGATATATTAAATAATAAATTATCTTTAATAGTGATACATATAGTATATAATAATTTTCTTGTGTATTTCTTTTTTGTGAAGAAGACATAAAATGCAAAATATATTTTCTTTTCTTTTGTATTTCCTTTTTCGAAGACATGCATGTATAATGCAAAATAGTGTTTCTTTTCTTGTGTGTATGTTTTCTTGTGAAAAAGAAATACAACGTATATGTCAAAACATAATATCTTTTTCTAAGAACATGCTTTTTTGTTTGTGTCTTTTCTTGTGAAATAGACATAGAATGTAACTTTTCTTGTTTGTGTCTTTACTTGTGAAAAGACATAGAATGTAACTTTTCGTGTTTGTGTCTTTTCTTGTGAAATAGACATAGAATGTAACTTTTCGTGTTTGTGTCTTTACTTGTGAAATAGACATACAATGTAACTTTTCTTGTTTGTGTCTTTACTTGTGAAATAGACATAGAATGTAACTTTTCGTGTTTTTGTCTTTACTTGTGAAATAGACACAGAATGTAACTTTTCTTTTTTGTGTCTTTACTTGTGAGATAGACATAGAATGTAACTTTTCGTGTTTGTGTCTTTTCTTGTGAAATAGACATAGAATGTAACTTTTCGTGTTTGTGTCTTTACTTGTGAAATAGACATAGAATGTAACTTTTCTTGTTTGTGTCTTTACTTGTGAAATAGACATAGAATGTAACTTTTCGTGTTTGTGTCTTTACTTGTGAAATAGACATAGAATGTAACTTTTCTTGTTTGTGTCTTTACTTGTGAAATAGACATAGAATGTAACTTTTCTTGTTTGTGTCTTTACTTGTGAAATAGACATAGAATGTAACTTTTCGTGTTTGTGTCTTTACTCGTGAAATAGACATAGAATGTAACTTTTCGTGTTTGTGTCTTTAATTGTGAAATAGACATAGAATGTAACTTTTCTTGTTTGCGTCTTTACTTGTGAAATAGACATAGAATGTAACTTTTCTTGTTTGTGTAATTGCTTGTGAAATAGACATAGAATGCAACTTTTCGTGTTTGTGTCTTTACTTGTGAAATAGACATATACGGCAAAAATGATATCATTTCTTGTGTGCATCTTTTCTTGTGAATAAGAAATAAACTGCACAGTATAGTTGTGTTTCTTGTGTGCATCTTACCTTGTAAAATAGACATATAATGCACAATATAGTATCTTTTCTCTTGTTTTCTGTGAATCTTTCTTCATGGGATTTCATTTCGTGTGAGTATATTTTCATGTGAAATAGACATTTAGTGCAAAAATAAGAAGTTTTCCTTGTGAAAATATCCAAATAAAGCATTTAATGGTATCGTTCTTCTTGCAATAGACATACAATCCGCGAACTATTATCTGGTCTTTAACAACAAACATAAAAATAATACAATGATTATTTTGTAATAAACCTATCAATTATATTATAAGTCAACGATGATTAGCTTGTGTTTTCCTCTATCGTAAAGCCCCCTACCTTCTCATGATGTCATGCCGGAGAATCGAGAACAAAACTTTTCAGAATGCGTTCCAGTAACCAAGCCAGGCGCCATGTTTCCTAATGGCGCCCTACTGAGTGTTCCTTGTTACGATTGTGGCCTGCTTGTTGGTGTTGTTGTTTTGGCTTTCCTGTAGTTTTTTAGATCATCGGTTCTTTTTGGTGAAGTTGGAATTTACGAGGGAAGAAGCACTGTCAGAGAAGATTTCAATCTAATTTCAGCATAACATGAAGTTGGATAAGTAAGAAAGAATTATAATGGATCTGTACTTTACGTTTGGTACTGGCGTCCATTCAAATTATCAAGTGTGACTGCTGTCTTGTTTTGTAGTCTTAAATTGTTGATGACCAGTGCTTCCGATGAGTGGGCTGTGTGTGCGGTGTCGGTGGGTGGTGATCTATGATGACCAGTTCTCCCGATGGGCGGGCTGTGTGTGCTGTGTCGGTGGGTGGTGGTCCATGATGACCAGTGCTTTCAATGGGTGGGCTGTATTTGCGGTGTAGGTGGGTGGTGGTCCATAACGACCAGTGCTTCCGATGGGTGGGCTGTGTTTGCAGTGTCTGTGGGTGGTGGTCAATGATTAACAGTGCTTTCGATGGGTGGGCTGTGTTTGCAGTGTCTGTGGGTGGTGGTCAATGATTACCAGTGCTTTCGATGGGTGGACTGTGTTTGCAGTGTCTGTGGGTGGTGGTCCATGATGACCAGTGCTTTCGATGGGTGGGCTGTGTGTGCGGTGTAGGTTGGTGGTGGTCCATAACGACCAGTGCTCCCGAACGGTGGGCTGTGTGTGCGGTGTCGGTGGGTAGTGGTCCATGATGACCAGTGCTTCCGATGGGTGGGCTGTGTGTGCGATGTAAGTTGGTGGTGGTCCATAACGACCAGTGCTTCCGATAGGTGGGCTGTGTGCGGTGTAGCTGGGTGGTGGTCCATAACGACCAGTGCTCCCGATGGGTGGGCTGTGTTTGCGGTGTAGCTGGGTGGTGGTCCATAACGACCAGTGCTCCCGATGGGTGAGCTGTGTTTGCGGTGTAGCAGGGTGGTGGTCCATAACGACCAGTGCTCCCGATCGGTGGGCTGTGTGTGCGGTGTAGCTGGGTGGTGGTCCATAACGACCAGTGCTCCCGATGGGTGGGCTGTGTTTGCAGTGTCGGTGGGTGATGGTCCATGATGACCAGTGCTCCCGATGGGTGGGCTGTGTTTGCGGTGTCGGTGGGTGGTGGTCCATAACGACCAGTGCTTCCGATGAGTGGGCTGTGTGTGCGGTGTCGGTGGGTGGTGATCCATGATGACCAGTTCTCCCGATGGTCGGGCTGTGTGTGCTGTGTCGGTGGGTGGTGGTCCATGATTACCAGTGATTCCGATGGGCGGGCTGTGTGTGCGGTGTCTGTGGGTGGTGGTCCATGATGACCAGTGCTCCCGATGGGTGGGCTGTGTTTGCAGTGTCTGTGGGTGGTGGTCCATGATTACCAGTGATTCAGATGGGTGGGCTGTGTTTGCGGTGTCGGTGGGTGGTGATCCATGACGACCAGTGCTCCCGATGGGTGGTCTGTGTTTGCGGTGTCGATGGGTTGTGGTCCATTTTGCTTTAAGGATAATATTCAATAGAAAATAATTCAATGTCTGCTCAGTAATAGCGGTACATATAATTACCGTAGAAATCGATATGATAATTCATAAAAATAAATTGTTTTACTATCTAGATCGATTCAATCTTATAAATATTGAATTCATCAGGATTATACTTATAAGTACAAATAACAAAAAAAACACAAAAACAACAACAACAAACAAACCACCCGAAAAAAAAAGAAAAAAAAAGAAACAAATAACAACAACAAAACATCTCAATACATTTTTAATTAATTTAAATGAAAATCAAAATGTTATGTCAAAAATCTACACTTTGCTGCTGTTGTTGCTATTGTTATATTAAGATAATCATTGTAAATAGTTTTTGGGAGTTTGTAAGCTCTTAACACTTACAAATGTAGTTTTCAATCGTTATTGAACATACATTCTCTGGCGATTTTAAGTGTACGATGTAAAATCAGTACTTTAGGAAGGAGAGATCGATACAATTAATTTTACCTAAAGCACATACAATGTACATGCTGTTATTAACAATAATCACAAAGTGAAAGATAATATTAAAAGCACATCTCTCCACATAAACTAGCATCCATTGTTTGTATACGAGACACATTTGAACTCGATATAAAAGTTAAAATAGTATTATATTATCCTGGAATGTGCACATCTTATGACAGTCTATGACAGATTTTAGGCTAACTTTTAAGTGCGTAAGTAGATTTTAAGGTAAATTTCCAGAAAATCTTGTGTTGTATCAGCTAATGACACCCTTGTCAAAACTTATGTTTTGATTGTGGCTATGCTGATTATTCTTTGATTTCTTATCATTTTCTTTTTTACTTTAGATAATCAATGCTTTAAAGATTAGGGGATGAGAATACTTTTTTTAAAAAACCTTCGTGTGCAATTTTTTAATTATTTTTGTATCTTTTGCGTATCTTCATTAATTCATTAATTTGAACAATACGATTCGATTATGTAAAAAAAGAAGCAAGAAATTTTGCTTTTGTTCAAAATCTAAGGGACTTTCTTCCACATGCGTGAAATAATTAATAGGATTTTCTTTGTCTATGAGGCTTTTGTTCGTTCACCATAAAATTAACAAACAATCTAACTTGGTGTTGAGTTGTTGTTTTTTTGCGTTGAAAATGGCATTTTCTCTTGGATGCAAACTCGTATATTTCTGTAATTATCAGAATTGATGGTGTACTCTTCGCTCTAACCATATGGTACATGTTTTGGGGCTATACATTTAACGTCTGTGTCAGAAGATGATTCAAATTGTGATCAACGACCTTGCGTCCTTTATCGCACGACAACCGTTTGATGGCAGCAATAGACTAGAAGTGGCGGTACCTAAGAAAACGTGTTTTCTTGTCGTTTTCAATGGCAGCCGCTTTGTGGCACGTCGTTATCGTAAGTGGGTGCGAAATGTCGTAAATAAGAGGTCATATTGATCGTATGTGTGTCTTAAGGTAATACTTATACTGCAAGTATGGAGGCCACAACCAACCTTGAGTTGATACCTTTCATAAACATCTGGTGGGAGCATTTGAGCTCTGTTAGAGGAACTGTGTTTGGGTCAATAGGGGCTGGACCACCCTGTGCGATTTGAAATTTGCATTACAAATTGTTATGGTGATTTTGATCACGATTATCTAATTTTAATGACCTTAAGTCATTTTGATACACCTTGAAACTATAAAAGTGCCACTGTATGAGATGAAAAGAACAACACCGCACAACATATAAAGCACCAAAAGCTTTGTGACTTCAAGTTGGGTATTGAACACATGGAATTGTGACTGACACAGAATAAAGAAAAGAAAAAAAAAGTCGAACATTGGTTCGATTTTCCTTTATACTAGAAATGGTTAAACTATATCTCTTTTTGGTACATCTCTATTAGCTGTAATAAATCACGTTGTCAACACTTTCTCTGTACTGCTTGGTGATTAATTTCTATTTCTCGCTGTCCCGCAGTGATTAAGGAGCTATAGACGATACCTGCCCAGTCAAAAGCGGCAGGATACGCATTAAGTGTTTCTTTGACTATCGTAATTAAGAAGACGTATTATTTGGTTGGCGAGTATTTTTTATCTTTTGGTTGGTCGGAGGAATCACTGTTGTAGAGGCTCCGAGAGTCTTTGTTTGGTATTTGACTTAGACATACGTGAAAATGCTGTTTTCTCTTAACTGCTGTTAAACTTTTTAGCATGTCTTATGATTTTGATTTCAGTTTATTCTTTTAAAATGTTCTGATTGTTTACAGTTCCAAGATATTTATATAACCAACACGTGTATGTGAAGACACAAAGAGCTGATGTAAGTATTAAAACATGTTCATTTCTATATACACCAAGTGTTTATATCAAAGATTACGCCACAATACGAGTAGGCAAAATCTCTTGTATTGCAAAATTAGTTTGATATTAATGAAGTTTCTAGAGGCAAAACTAGCTTGAATCCAGTCAAAACATCCCCGACTCTTCCTTACTTAAACCAGGAGCACTATTTGAAGGAAAACCTGAACGTATAATTACTATGTTTCGCTGTATGTGCTACTGTGAAAATTCAAAGTGTACTTAAGATACATTACTAACATGAAGGAACTTCGTTTAAGTTATATTGCTCATTTAAAGCTATATCTTTTAAGGATATGCTGCCAACACTAGACTACATCATTCTAGAGAGAATATCTCCTTACTTGAAGCTCTGTATACCCTTTGCAATTAGAACACACTCACTGCTTTAGTTATTTTTAAGTTAATATTACCTTCCGTATTCCTAACACTGACAAAAACAACTGTAAAACAAAAACAACAATCTAACTCACAAAAGACAAAGGAGACGATTTAAGAGAGTTAGAACGCATCGAGTCTTCTTTTCTCTGAGCTAAAACCAAACATCAGATTTTGTCATGGCGAAGAAAGACCTGAGAGGTCGGCCACTTAGAACAATAATAAAAGTAGATTAGGCGTGTTGATACGACACCGAGGCTCGGTCAGACACCTTTCGGAGTTTCTCGGATTTATTGGCGTTGATTTACATATGTCCAAGACGTTTAATAATGAGTGGTTCCTTATGTTTTCTTCTGGATCCATATGGCGAATGAGCGTGTGGGTGGGGTACTGTATGCAATTAAAAACTCGTTTTTCTTTTACACGGAAACAAGGTAACACAATAATAAAGTAATGAGGAATTAATTAAAGGGCGCTGTTAAAAGAGGAATTCATATTTTGTTTGTGGTCGGTTAGTTAGAAAAAAGTAGACAAAGAGTTGTCCTGGGCAGATTTCTGTTTCGTTTACCTGTATAACGTTGAGCGGTTCAAAAGTTGGTTTTGGGTTTTTATTTGAATTCGAAATACGTCAGAACGATAGTCACTTTATCAGTAAGATGTCGTCAAAGTTATGTTGGTGGAGTGTTGTTTTCGATTCTTTATATTCTTGGCAGTTAAATTTGCATTTGTTACGCCCTTTTGTTTTGTTTTTTGTTTCAATGAGAAATACAGATCGTATCTTACAACAGACGTCCTTGAGCTGACACATTTTATCTGATTATAGCTTTTAATTTGTTTACTATTTTCAGTGAATCAACATACACGTTTTAACTTTTCACTTTTATCTGAGATCGCTGCATTATCTATCGCAGACATTCATCAAAACTGCGATAAATCTCTAAGATGTACACCAGAATTCTTGCTTAGCTATAGTTTGCATTTGGAATACTTCGCAAAGATAAATATTAAGGTAGAACCAGAGGCCCACCGTAAGTTAGCTCACGTCTATCTTCTCATTATTATCGTTTGCCTTGCACTGTTTGTTCTTATATTGTACAAACTTACAAACACAAAAGACAAAGACAAAAGTGAACGTTACAGAAAAAGGCAAGAAAATGTCAGTTGACAGGACAATAAATGTTGCCATTACTCATACATATAAATTTAAAATATGAACAAAAATACCACTTCATTGTACACCAACAGCTGTTTTGACTCACCTGGCCTCTAGAGCTACATAATTGTAGATTTGACTGATTTCATAGCACTTCCCCCACGAACTTTCCCCACTATCATTGTTTTAATCTCGTGAAATCACGCATAATCTCGCTGTTTCCAACGTTATCCCATGTTCCCTCCTATTAATGCAATGTATCTGAAATCGTTTTACTGCTGCTTCATTTGACAGGTGAAGAGATAGTGATCCCCAAACTATTTTGCAGATGTTACAGAACCTGCTCTGGACATACGAATTAATGTGTTTCTCCGATTTGAATCTTTACAATTACATCGAGTCTCCAAATGCATTAAAAGCGAAACTAACAACGAACTGAGGAACTTAATGTCGAACATTTTAATTGGTTCTTACTATACGCCCACGCTTATACGTTTTTTTTTAATTTCAAATTGGTCTTTGTTTGGAACTGTTTAGTTGCCGAGGACCTCATTTATTCCGAAAATATATTGAACATTTGTTAGATAGTTAATTGCCTTTATTGTTATGTTGTTTATAAAGTGTACTATTTGTTCCGTTATAAACTCTAGATGTTGGTGTCAAGTGTTAGCTCTGAAATACACATGCATGAGGCCTGTTGGTACAAAATGGTGTTGTCACGCCCTAGATCCACAAACCAAATTAGTTCTCCCTAAAGTGACATCAGTGGTTCTGCCTAGGCATTTGTTCTTTATTCTCCCAATTAGGCTTGACATCGATTGAAAAAACATAATTGAACTACTATATTAAAACGACTTAAAATACATAGATTTTAGCAAGATTCTGTTTACGTTATTAGTATATGCTATTTTATTTTTAAAATCAATAATCGAAAACTAATTTAAATAAATACAACTCTAAACAAGTTATAATTTGATAGTTGTTTAATCAAGAATTTCAAAGGGCGCCTGTGACCGAACGGTTAGAGCCTTTGATGCCACTGCACCTCACCGCGCGAGTTCGAGTCCCAAACTTACATGTAAGGATTTTTTTCCAGCTAACATGCGGTGTGCCGGTGGTTTAACTTAGACTTACGTAAAAAAAAACACAACAAACAACAACCCCCCACACACAAACGATTTTACATTACACATATGCATTTAGGCAGCACGCCACACTTCACACCTATCTCTTTGAACCGAATAACCTAAAGTAAGTATTAATCCGCGTAGATGGCCGATAAATAATCCTATTTCTGACATATGTTTGTCGTGGTAATTGTTCGCATATTTACGACCAAGAACAGACGAACTCGTTGCAGTTTACATGTATTTGCCGGTAAACACTTAAGTGCCACCCAGCGGCTATAAATCAACTGAATTCCGGCTAACCTTTAGGCCAACGGGTCAGGTAATCTCATGGCCAGATAATATACAAAAATCATACATGTACATGCTACCATCTGAATATTGTTTAGCGGTGATGATTGACAATAGTAATAATTGAAGTAATAATTGCAATAAAGAATATTTGTAAATATAATTAAGCTTCATCGTTTTTCTTTAAAAAGAAGAAAAAACATAAACCTATTTTCCATTCATAACCTGTCTCTATATTATAATGTCTTAATAAGTGTCAGTTTAAGGAAGAAAAGAAAAGAAAATGTCAAAAAGATGCTACATAAATGTTACATTTAAATAAACATTATGTTCAATCTATGCTAAAAATGATGTGAAATCTGGGCAATAAATGTATAGTTTAATCTATTTAAAAGTATATAAGATAGAAATGTATATGCTACATGAATTTGACAACTGAATAAACATTATGAAATGTTTATTTTTGAAATGATGATGAAATCGTGTCAATAAATGTATATAATAATCAATTATGAACACATTCAGCCGGGGTCTTTGTGAAAATAGACACGCCCAATCCGTGAGAGTATATCAAATTGACCGCGGTTAAAACAAAATAAATGCACAATAAATATTTTACTGTACACGACATAAGTTGATTTGATAGATAATTGACTTGAAGAAAACATACAAGAACACAATACCTAAATGTATACAAACAGAAGTAAAAAGAAATATAAGTCTATTCATAGAAACCGGCTTAACAAATCAACAGAGAAACAACACAATAGATTGTCTACTGCTCGGCCTGTTTTGACGGACAATTTCATCGTAAAATAGCCACAGCCACTGATAAGACGCGTGCATGGTTTATGTCTTTTGCTCATCCGGGTAATCTATCCAGACTAGGGGGAGTTGAGGTCACGTGGGGTCAGTGGTCAAATACATTATGGACCGGGTCGGCAACGCCCAGGCTTGGATTTGTTAATGGTCCTTTCTAGCCCCTGTATATAGTCCATATGTCATGACAATAATTCGCTTCATCAGTTTTATAATTTATTTGCTTTTTCCTCCATTAACAGTAGATTTGGGGGTCCCGGACCAATCGCGTTGCTTGAATTTGCATATTATATCATGTTCGAGTAGAATGGACTCCTGGCCGGAGAGTACTGGGCTCAAGCTCTAGAGCTTAAGCCATACCTTACTCATTATGCTAAACTATGAAAACGAATAGGTAAAAAATAGATCTGAGTACTGCTTCTATCCAGGAAGTGGATCACAGACTAATTACAATGTAATTTAGGGAGCATGTGTCCACATCAAAAAATAATAATAATAATGATAAAAAATAAATATATAAATAAAAAAAAAAGGTTTTATGTTCTTCTGCAAAAGAAGTTGTGTGTTTTTTTTCCTTTTGGCGAAGGATCATCTAGATTGTTTTAATTCAAAATGTAAAAACGTCTTGGGTTTCCTGGTCAATTGTCAAATTTGATATGGACCTTTAAGATCGACAAAGCCATAGACAGATGAGATCCAAGAGCATTTAGTCCGTGTTTCTTGCAAAAAAATGTTTTATCTGTTTTTATCAATTTTATGTTTTCCATCACGGTTGGCGTGAGGTCTAGTGATCTTAGGCCAATTATCATTACTTCTGTTCACAATTTGCTAGAGATATTTGCCTTCCACATTGGCTTTTGTGAGATACGTGCCTTCAACATTGGATTGTATGAGATATATGCCTTCCATACTTGTTTATATGAGATATATGCCTTACACACTGGTTTATATGAGATTTATGCCTTCCACAATGGTTTATATGAGATATATGCCTTCCACAATGGTTTATATGAGATATATGCATTACACACTGGTTTATATGAGATATATGCCTTCCACACTGGTTTTTATGAGATATATGCCTTTCACAATGGTTTATATGAGATATATGCCTTCCACACTGGTTTATATGAGATATATGCCTTCCACAATGGTTTATATGAGATATATGCATTACACACTGGTTTATATGAGATATATGCCTTCCACAATGGTTTATATGAGATATATGCATTACACACTGGTTTATATGAGATATATGCATTACACACTGGTTTATATGAGATATATGTCTTCCACACTAGTTTTTATGAGATATATGCCTTTCACAATGGTTTATATGAGATATATGCCTTACACACTGGTTTATATGAGATATATGCCTTCCACACTGGTTTATATGAGATATATGCCTTCCACAATGGTTTATATGAGATATATGCCTTTCACAATGGTTTATATGAGATATATGCCTTCCACAATGGTTTATATGAGATATATGCATTACACACTGGTTTATATGAGATATATGCCTTCCACACTGGTTTTTATGAGATATATGCCTTTCACAATGGTTTATATGAGATATATGCCTTACACACTGGTTTATATGAGATATATGCCTTCCACACTGGTTTATATGACACTGGTTTATATGAGATATATGCCTTCCACGCTGGTTTATATGAGATATATGCCTTCCACATTGGTTTTTATGAGATATATGCCTTTCACAATGGTTAATATGAGATATATTCCTTCCACACTGGTTTATATGAGATATATGCCTTCCACACTGGTTTATATGAGATATATGCCTTCCACATTGGTTTTTATGAGATATATGCCTTCCACACTGGTTTATTGTGAGATACGTACCTTCAACATCGGTTTTATATAAGATATATGCCATCTACATTGGTTTATACATTGTATGTACATGCCTACCACATTGGCTTTTGTGAAATACGTACCTTCCACATTGGTTTTTATGTGATATATACCTTCCACATTGGTTTGTATCAGATATATATGGATTGTATGAGATACATGTATATGCATTTCACATCGGTTTTTGTGAGATATTTGCCTTTCACATTGATTTATATGAGACATATGCCTTTCACATCGACCTTTGTGAGGTACGTGCCTTTAACATTGGTTTGTATGAGATATATGCATTTCACATTGGTTTATATGAGATATATGCATTCCACATTGGTTTATATGAGATATTTGCCTTTCACATCGACTTTCTGTGAAATATGTGCCTTTCACATTGGTTTTTGTGACATATGTGCCTTTCTCATTTGACTTTGTGAGATACGCGCCTATTACATTGGCTTTTGTGAGATATATGCATTTTACACTGGCGTCTGTGAGATTTATGCATTTTACACTGGCGTCTGTGAGATTTATGCCTTCCACATTGGTTTGTAAATGCTTTATGCCTTTCCCGTTTGCTTTTGAGAGGTACGTGCCTTTCTCGAGGGCTTTTGTGATATATTTGCCATTCACATCGGCGTTTGTGAGATATATGTCTTTCACATTGCCTTTTGTGAAAATATGCCTTTCACATTTGCTTTTAATATATATACCTTTCACATTGGCTGTTGTGAGATATTTGCGTTTCACATTGGCTGTAGTGAGATATATGTGTTTCACATTGGCTTTTGTGAGATATATTCGTTTCACATTGGCTTTTGTGAAATATATGAATTTCACATTGGCTTTTGTGAGATATATGAATTTTACATTGGCTTTCATCAGATATGTACCTTTCTCTTTCGTTTTTGTGACATATGAGCCTTTCACATTTACTTTTGTAATAGATGTGCCTTTCTCGTTGGCTTTTGTGTATCGAAGTGATTAGCATACGTCTAGTAATTTTTTGGTAATGCCTGTGTTTGAATGATGGGCATTCTGCATAGGACTGAATAATGAGTGTCTCAGCTAGTCGGTAGTATTTTAAATTTGCATCTTCTATCTGACTTGCAGTGCGCCAGTGGTTCTGCCCAGACATTTGTCCAGAGTCTTCCAAAATCAAAAATAGACCAATGTCGCTATTACAACCATAACTGCTTGCTGCGAAAGTTTGGAAAGATTTGAAAATCATTCTGAAAAAGACAAAAACTTTCTTATTATGACGAGTCGTAAATAGTTAAAACTTAAAGACTGTATTGTCTTCAGCCTTCACTAAAAAACCCTGTTGTTTTAACACATTCATCAAGAAGTTGCACCCGTGAAAAAATGACTTCTAACTTTCACCAACGCCCAACGTGCCATGGTCGATGCATTCTTAAATGGCCAGTAAGAGTTAAAAAAAGGTGTATCACTTCCCAAACACTGCATGTATCCTGATAAACATTATCTTGAAAAGCGTAAGATACACACCTGGCAAATAGAACTAAAACTCCTTTAAATAAATAGATATTTTTTATGATCATGCAAGCGATCCTAAGTGTATCTGTGCATAAGTGTATGGTTTCTTTGTTGTTTGTCCGTTTCTTACGGCTTCACCGCTGGCACATGTCATTAGAAATCGCGGTGCAATTGTAAACCGTCTTTACACTTTTTTGTTTAGATGTTTATTTATCGCATTTGATCGACATTTTTAGAAAAGACAAAAACTCATAAATCTGGAGTCTACGCGGCTTTTTTTTTTGTCATGAGTGTTTATCTGTTATCTGGCGAAGCACGTGCATTTCAAGAATACAGGAAAAGGAAATATATCAGGATTGGGCTTGACAAAGCTTACATTAACACTATCAGCCATGCTTGAGGAGTTTTTTCTTTTATAAGACATGCCTCTTGTGTTCATCATCATCATCATCATCACCATCAACGTCGTCGTCGTCATTTTCATCATCAGCAACAGCTTCATCACCATCGTCGTCGTCATCATTATCATCATCATCGTTACCAGCAGCAGCAGCAGCAGCAGCATCCCCACCTCTTCTTCCTCCTTCTCCTCATCCTCACTACAAACCCACCCCATCACCAGCAACAGCTTACCCATCAAAACCACACGCCCTACCAGCCTCCCACATCCCACTACCAGCAGCCCACTTCCCACTATCAGCATCCCTATTCCCACTACCAGCATCCCCCTTCCCACTACCAGCTCCCCCTTCCCACTACCAGCAGCCCTAATCCCACAACCAGCATCCCCCTTCCCACTACCAGCTCCCTCCTACCCACAACCAGCAGCCCTTTTCCCACTACTAGCATCCCCCTTTCCACTACCAGCAACCCCCTTCCCACTACCAGCAACCCCCTTCCCAACTACCAGCATCCCCCTTCCCACTACCAGCAACCCCCTTCCCACTACCAG
Source organism: Sinonovacula constricta (assembly GCA_007844125.1). NCBI lineage: Eukaryota > Metazoa > Mollusca > Bivalvia > Cardiida > Solecurtidae > Sinonovacula > Sinonovacula constricta. The sequence goes on from CM017565.1 coordinate 24,296,492, forward strand.
CAACCCCCTTCCCACAACCAGCACCCCCCCCCCTTCTCACTACCAGCTCCCCCTTCCCACTACCAGCTCCCCCTTCCCACTACCAGCTCCCCTCTTCCCACTACCAGCAGCCCTATTCCCACTACCAGCTCCCCCTTTCCCTTTATCAGCATCCCCCTTCCAACTACCAGCATCTCCATTTCCACTATCAGCACCCCCCTCCTTCCCACCACCAGCAGCCATATTCCCACCACCACCATTAGCACTACCACAACAACCACAAACACCAGAGCCAGCCACCGCATAAATACAAGTGTATACGACAGTCAAAACAACACGACCTGAGAAGAGGTCAATACAAATGAGACATAAGTTAAAACGAACTTACCATTTCTTAATCTTTGTAAAACATGTGAACAGAAAAATGACTTCTGTAACTTTGCAACCGATATTAAAGCACAAATGTGCCATGTAAATGATACTCTTAAGACTGGGAAATTTTGGGCCGACTTGACGTTTTCAAGCTTTCCCGAGTTTAAGTTCCTTCCTTGGAACTTAAGTAAGTTTTTAAATCCCTCCGACGAATAAACTTTCAGTCCCAAGAAAGGTAAACCACGTTGATAGATTACAACACACTACTAACACACCATGTCAAGAACGCTCCATGCATTATAAACGGTTTCCAAACGATCACCGGGAACAAAAAAAAAAATACACGTTTTAAATCACCCGGTTTTGTAGTTTTCTTCGTCGGCAAAATGTTTATATTTCCAGGATAAGGCATTTGGAAACGGATAATCTAAAGGTTTTTCAGTATGTGCCACTCGGGAGAACGTTTTAAAAATCTCGGACTGGGCTAAGTTGGGATAGGCGGGCCTGGGTGAAATTTGAAAACGTGATCATGCGAAGAGCCTGAAGCAGAATATGTCGTACGTGGTGTCGTTTGAAATCGTTACACAAGTAGGTTTACTATGGTGTTTGTTTCATCCTCTCAAATCTGCAAAGCAAACCATTTATAAGGTAACATGGTGAGATAAATCCTAAATGTTAACAAATAAATTATCTGATCGCTTAGCCTCTCACCGCGTGGGTTTGAGTCCCGTTCGGGGCGAAAGACATAATGTGGGGAGGTCTTCCAGCTGACCCGCGGTGTGACGGTGGTTCTACCCAGACATGTGTCTGGGATCTTTCTCCACCAAAGCAGCTGAACATCGCTATAATGTTCATAATTGGTCGCTGCGATGGGGTTCAAAAACAAAACCAAAATAATAAATTGGAAAGTATTTAAACACGCTAAAAGTGTAGAATAAAAATAGGATTTGTATCTGTTTCTAGGTGCGATCTCCACGACTAGGTTTAGACTCGTTGTTTTCGACTTGCCACTTCCTTGGCAAAACCTGGTCTTCATGCAACAACATGATGATACTTATAAACTAGTAAAAACGTTGAAGCGTCTCTTGTTTTAAAGACACGACTTGAATGTTTTGTACGATTAAATTTGCCCAAAATAGGGACTTTGAATGTATTGTACGTAAAATAAGATTGTTCTGATCAAGATTGAATATTTTACTTTATAAGTCTTAAAATATGTTACTTTATTGTTGCTAATTACACATCCCATATTTCATATTCATGCTCTGTTAAAATATAGCACGTGAAAGTTTGAGTCGTTGCTATACTTTACACATAAATACTCTCCTGAACCTCTGTATTGCCAAATATTGCAGACATGGTTATTTGTCGATGATGTTTTTTTTTTTTAAATTAACTCAAATACCCTCAATGACTCTTTCACAAAAATGTAAAAACTGAAAAGAACTCGACTCCCCAAATGAAAACATCCAAGGGAGATCTTTGTATGTGGTAAGAACGTAAGAACATATTTCATATTTTTCGTCTTACATCACTAAACCTGAACTACCCCTGAAACGATTTGATGAAATTCAAGGCTTGCTGTGAATGGTATTTCAATAAAACACGCCAATGACAACATTGGTGGTTGTTTATATGTGATTTTTTCTCTCCGGGTGGTAAATCCTATGGTCAATGGATATACACGTATAACCAAGGATATGGGGGAATTCTTGGTCTTTCTGGGAATACCATTGGAATGAAAATTATATTTACATCAAAGCAAAAGGTCGCTCTTACAGCATTCCTGTATATTAGCTAACCGATGCTGAAGTATATACTTTCGTGGGAAATGGTATTCGTTTCCTGGTAAGATATATTTGCTACATGTACATGTATATGATTTACCATAAAACAGATTTGATGGCAAAGAGGCAATTTAACCAACTCAACATGCGCTTCGTTTAAATGTAAGTCTTGCAACTTTTATTTGTAAGGCTTTTAGACATGCATTTTAAAAGGTTTAGATTAAGACTTAATGTGTTGGTTATGTTGATGTATCAAGTTAAAGGTCCTAACTTATATTTAAAGTTAACAATATCCTGATGAAGCGTTCAATTATTGTAAAGAATGATAAAAGAATGCAGTTTATGCTGATGCTTTTCCAATTGTTAGATATGACCCAGCGGGGCGTGCCTAGGTGTTTTTTGAGTATATGCACTATTCCCGGGGGAGCGGGTGGTGGGGGTGGGGGGTGGCGGGTGGGGAGGGTACATGCATTCTTGGAAGAGGGGTTGGGGTGGGGTCCTCTCACTGTGTCAGTAAAAAGTATTATCTTCGAGCAGGAAGAGACAAAAATACGTCACGTAGGATTGCAGAAGAATTGTAGAATTTGAAAAAAGGCTTAAATTACACAGATTTAAATAATGAAGACAACTTACTGTTAGTGCCTAGGGTTAGGCGACCACATTTATTCGGTGTTTTTTTCAATATTTGGAAGCAACTGTACGCACGTGCGTTAGTGCGTAAGCTCAGGCACGCCTTATGTTTCCTATCAGTATATGTTGTCCATTTAAATGGTACATTAATAATCTTATACCGTTCATCATTACTTAATATCTCTTTCTTTCTCTTTCCAAATTTTACTGCAAGTGATGTTGTATCATCGTCATGATGTATGCAAATATATGTTACTGGGAGCGATTGTGTTTTGCGCAACGTCTTTCCGCTGTCAGAGAAAATCAAAAAGTTAAGCATAAATAATTGGGAATGAAGTACGATATAAATCCATCGAACACATTTCTAGTTGAAATTTCGCCCTCAACATGAATTGAAAAATAGGACAATGATCGTGGGTCACACAAGTGGCGGTATTTTTAGAAAAAAGGAAATGTTGTTCCTCCTAAAAACGTTCATTCTTTACAAGCTACTTTACCTGCGAATAAGGTTAGCGGACCTTTAATGACTAGTAAATAATTAAGTAATTAAGACTATAATTGGCTTGTCGTATGGTATTACTACTCTTGATTATTAGACCATTATACATTGAATATAATTTGGTTACTGGTCATTTAACATAAACTTACTGTCGATTTTGTCATAATTCAATTATATGTTATTTTTTTTACAAAACGAAAAGACGACATTCGAATTGCAACAACATAGCTTCAAACAGTCCTATCACACCGTTTCTAATTATGGTTTGATGTAATGGATACATTGCCACTGGAAAACGATCAGAGCAAAATATGCAAAAAAAGGCACGCGGGTGCGTTTAAATAAACACGACCTAAACCGTTGAACCAATTAAAACATCTTCTTCAATGTAAGTTTTTTTATATCCCCCATCTTGCAAATATCGTCATAAAACGCAAAGACAACATTTTAATAACACCATGACGGCTCTTCCACATCAACCTCATCAATATCGCTTTACATTTTTCTTCTAATCTCTCAACACATAAAAACTATCTAAGTAAATATTACTAAAATGCAGAGAGAAAAATATCGAGAACCCAGGCTGGTTCGTAATGTAGCAGATGTGATCCCAGTGTTTGGTTTCTTGGTTCCCGGCATGAAAGACATCCCGCAACCTCTCGCACCATGATTTGTAATGATTCGTACAAAACATGGGCAGAAGCCGAATGAAGATAAAAATCCATCAATTTAATGAGATTTTAACAACCCTATCCCCCAAACATATGCTCGACAGACATCGATGCAGCGGATTAACCTCAAACTAAGGCCACAGAACACAAATCCAGGTCAACAATTCCATGTTTTAAGTGATGAACGTTTACCTTATATGACATTCTATCATTAACCTTTAGTTGTGTGTTTTATGTGTTTGTTGCGAACTTCATCAATACACTTCTAAACTTGATTTTTGCATTGTACAAACATGGGCAGCTTTACTATATCACCTGTAAACAAATCAATTTTAATTTGGTATAATATTTGAATAATTATGTTTTGATATAGTATATAAATGATGTGGGTTTTTTTTTGTCAGTCGGTATCTCCATCTTTCGTAATGCATCAAATGCGCTTTAAAACGACTCTGCAAAAGCAGACTTTTAAGCAATTTATTTTGCAATTATTTTATTCAAGTGTCCTTCGTCATTAAATTTTAACATTTTTTTTTATTTAACCTAAGACCATAAAATATCATATTTGATCATAGAATTTGAATTTTATTGCATCGTGTGTTTCTTTTAACAGGAATAAAATGTTTGTTTCATTGATATCTTACTTTAGAGATTTAACGAGAAAACCGGAGGAGTCGGATTTCTGCTTAAGATATCTAGGGTTTAAGATGCTTTATGAGCAAAAGGCTGATATGTTTATGTGTACTGGTTTATTTGGACATTACAGATCAGGGAGACTTTAACAAACATCCTTTTTATGGTTATAACTTTATCAACAATCATATGCATTTTCACCGGAATAAATAAAAAAGTGGTTTCATAAATGATTAAAATGTTACAAAATATCATGATATGCCACCACAAAGAATCTTGGGAAATGCAGTATTTCAGACCAAGGAACAATACAAAATAAAATCGAGCAAAACACATTGTCTAAGTCATATTTCTCAACACAGCCGAAATATCGCCGAAGACAAACCGATTGGCACCCATTCACAATTAGACTGTCGATGAAAGAAAGCTGTTACCGCCCAAATAAACAGTTGTCATGTTTTGAAGGAGTCATATTTATAACCAATACTGAAGCAGTTAGGACTTGTCAAATGTTTCAACAGATGAACAATTCAGGTTTTACAAACGGGGTGTACCCGTTTACATGATTAGCAGTCCGCAGTTATTTTTGTTTTTACAATCTTTCCGTTTGATTATTTGAAAAATAATATATACAAATATATTTTTATATAATCTTAATCTGCCATGATTTGTGATTTTATAATACATGTATATAAAATTCAGAATACAGAACATAGCGCAGATTAAATCAAAAAGAAAACGAGTGTTTAAAGACGTTTATTTCTTGATTATCACAACCATACATTCCCTCTAATTAAATGCAATTGATGATCAATCCAGTCGATAATAGTGCTAAAATAGCAATTATGTACAGAAATATTTATTAGGTTATTTATATTTGTTATCAAATTTAACATCTAGTACATGCATTGTATCAAAATTAGGTAGCAGAGCACAGAGCACAATTGGTATCATTGGTACGTTTGAAATTTGCAATTGTAACATTTTCACATCTACAATTCACATTTCAACAAGCCCAGTAAACAATCTTCTTAGAAATATCCACGAAGACAAACAGTTTAGCTCTCACCCCCTATTAGACGGTCGTTGAAAGGATGCTTTCTTCACTCAAATAAACAGTTGTCCTTTTGAGACGTTCCATACATCAAAGTTATGTTGGGTCAGTTTAAATGGCGGTACATTTTCTTCTGGTTAAAATGCAAGTCAGCGGATTTTAGCAGTCTTCGTATGATAGGAAATGGTTGGATATATGCGAAATCTCCAGCAAAGATCCACTGCGGTACTCCGGTGGTTCTACTCAGACTTGTATCGAGCATCTTCCTCCGCCAATAACTAGCTAGACGTCGCCAAAAGACCATAATTGTGTCGGTGAGATATAACATAAACAAACAAAGAATCGATTGTTTTAGTGTGATTGGCATTTTCTTTGAATTGTACTTTTGTAAACCGTTAAAAATTATGTTTTATTTGAAGATATGTACTTAAATGGATTGAGCATATATTCACTATAACTGAAAACGGTACTATTTTAGCATAGTTATAAACCAAACATATTCGATGAGTTTACGATCCTGACGATGGACGACGGAAATAACCGAGATGTTCGTATGGATTTCAATTGTTTCCGAGAATGTCTTATCCTGTATGTTAGCGGAACAGTAATGACTGACTCACTGTCAAAGACATGCTATGGAAAAACAATTTACGAGCCTGATCATGGCTTGAATCATCCCATGGCAGATTACATTTTTACATTGCAAGAATTCCACGACATGCTGATAATCTACGCACGCGCCATGCATGACCCTTTGTTTTACAACTTCTTACCTGATGAAAGAATTAAAGCACATGGCAAGGATATTTGTCTTTTGTCTCCATATTTCTTTGTTTTTTCTTACGGTCCAGAATAAGAACTTCGTTTTTTTTGTGTATTTCTTTGGAGCATTGGCATGCAAAGTTGAAGTATGGTTAAAGATAAAAACAGATAAGAACAGATAAAATTAAACATGTCGAGACAATAAATACCGCAAACAAAGGGATAGCATGTTTGATCACGTTAAAAGAGGATTCTAGTGGGTTAATATACATCTAATTTAGAATAGGATTAAAGTTAGTTTTGTTAAATTTCAATTAAATTGTTTGTCATGTTTCTTTTTTTTATTGTTGTTTTTTAAACCGTTTGAATAAGAATATAAGATTGTTCTCCTGCAGTCTGATTGTTTTTTCATTTATATGCAAGTAGCCAAAACACAACTACGCTAATAATGTCCTTCAGTATGTTTTGATTTAGGAAGACATATAATTGATAACTGGGTACCATCGAGGCACCGCATGCTAGCTGAAAGATCTGTATACTTTAGCCATATCTCCTCAATTAACAACGGTAACTACAAATCAATTGAAACAAAACAATTCAAAAACAACATGTATTTAGCTCAGATGACTCACCCGCAGCTACATGTAGTGGATTTTATCAACGATGACAGTTTTAGTACTATGTTTAAACCAAAGACAGTTATAACAGGGGTAAAACAACGTGCTTGCTAGAGTTTTTATGGTCAATAGGCTTTTCTTCTGATTTTTACTCTAACTGACCAGATGGCGTGCCAAGAATTTATACGTTTTTATAAATTTACAAGTATGTATTGCCACATTTAAGTTAAGTGACACTTAAAAATAAAAGAAGGACTAATTTCATTTAACTGTTATTTTATAAATTTTAATATCGATGAGCAAATAAAATTTGACAATAATTTTCTATTTGACAGAAAGTCGTCGATGATGGAAGTTTCATCATAACAATCAAAATCAAATTGCTTCTTAGAAACTGGTTAAATGAATGTTTATATGCAATAATCTGTTCTTTATTTGTAATGTAGTGATACACACTACAAACTTCAGCAAGAAACCCATCATTTATCTACATATGTTTTGGCAATCATAACTGAAGTGATTCAACTTAAATGATTTTTAATTGATACTATTACTCATATTATAAATTATGCGTCTTTGCTTATTTGGTTGACTATACTTTTTATATCATATCGCGACACAGTTACTTAGTCAATACTTGTAAACACTTGAAGATACCACAGCAAGAAATATTTTATAGTGGTCCCTATGTTAAGAGTGTCTGAAAAGTGCATGTTTCATGGTTCTCTCTGCAATTTCGTCCGTCAAAAACAATTATTGGACAAACCTTTAACTTAAAAGGAAAGAATTACCCAAAGGCGGATCCAGATTTTTTTCTGTATATGTGTGTGTGTGTGTGTGGTAAATCAAAATCCGTAAGTGCTAGATATACATAATTATATATATGTTTTCACAACTCTTCTCTTTACCCAGTTGGTGGCGATGCTTACCCCAGGATCCATCCCTGGAATAAACCCGACGATTAACAAGTGTGTATAAGAAGCGTTCAGATTTGGAAAAAAACACCCAACACATGTGAGAAACAAATGCTTCAAATCAACCAATCCAAAGGGACATTTATCAACCGGCTTGGCACACCCCAGGCAACTGTCTGTCATTCATAACGTACAACGTGTACAACCATGAGTGATGAAGTGTGCCACGCTGCAATAGACATTGTCGGTAACAACCAGTCAAAAGACTTTTATAAAAACGCCAGGACAGTTATAATATGTGAAGTGACTGAACGTTGGTTTGTGTCATAACTTTCGTACAAATCTGTTTGTTCTATTGTCATATTTATGAAGCACCGACAAAAATATTCTCCTTGTTACATGATGCAGGTGTGGTATAAGACAAAAAATATAGCCCTTCTAGCCGGCCTGCGGTGCGCCGGTGGTTCTATCAAGACATTTGTCTGAAGTCTTCTTCCACCAAAACAGCTGGACGTCGCTAAAATGATCACAAATGGTCGCTGCGATGTATTGCAAAAAAACACAAAAACCAAACAAAACAAAAACCCGAACAATTTAATTCTATTTAGGATCAGGTTAGACTTTATTTGATTCACATAATTTTTTGTTCTGTTTGTTAAATATATGTTTATTGTAAATATTTGTTATTTGTTTAATAAAATATAGTTCGTTGTAAAACCTGATGTTGACTTTTACTTTCTGTTGATCGTAACTTAAATGAAAATATTGTTTGTTGCAGCTTGTTGCTGGCTTTTCTTTCTGTTGATCGTAACTTAAATGAAAATATTGTTTGTTGCAGCTGGCTTTTCTTTCTGTTGCCCAAATGGGATTAACGACATGCAAGTCAAAAGCGAATGTGCGAAGAAACATTAAGACGAGACATAAGATACAGAGACAAAAGCACCAGTTGCCGCTGTGGAATGGTCATTCGACAAACGAGTTGGGTGCTTCAACCTGTGTCTGCTGTGCCTCTCACATGTATTTTGTTTTCACAAAGCCAAAGATTTAAAATTATCCCAGCAAAGTGAAAAAAAAACAACTTGCAATGAATACTTGCATCTTTTGTGAAATAAACAATAAAAATGATTTTAATACTATTAATTATTAACTGCAATGAACTATTAAAATTTATTCCGTATGAGTAAGCAATAAATACCTCGGCTACTAAACAGGTTTAAAAAGTAAAAATACAACTGTTCAAGCGATGACGCTTTAGTAGGACTAAGAAATTGCGTCATATACCATAAGCGCAGTGACGTCATATGAGCAATTAAGATGCACACTTTTCGAAGAGAAAATGTTTATCAAATAATAAAGACAATGTAAAAAATCCTGACTAATAAAAATCAATATTGTCAAGCGTTTGTAAGTTACTGCAATAGCCCTACAAAACCAAAAACAGCTTTAAGCGCATTCTTTAACTACAACCCTTACACATAATATACTGGTGCATTCACTTCCCAGAATAAATCTCTAAACACATCTTCGTTTCCTTTCCAGCTCCCACCCATTTCTTGACACTTGTGTGGCTATTGTAAATCATAGGAACTATCTTCACAAAAAATCATGTTATGGTTCATGCATGGCCCCTTAACCAGCTGTATTTGTTCATTATCAAATCATTATTCTTCCACTTTTGTAACAACTACATTGCATTAAAAACAACATATTCCTAGAGTCCGGAAGGAAACGGTGCATATTATGATTGTTTGGCGTTCAGCTATGTTCCTATAAGAACCTAGTCTCTCTGGATATACTCATGTTGAATACATCTGATCAATTCTAGCATGTTAGGACATAATTTATATCTTCGGTATCAGACTGTTTATATGCAGTTTTTGATAGTCTGCAAATGTTGTCTATAGCAATGTCATGTCTATCCAAAGTTATCGTGGAATCGAGTCTTACATTGCATCGTAAATAATTCCCCAGACATTCAGACAAATGCTCTTTCTTGAAAGGTCAGTTATGTCAGATTCAACCTCAGTCGGAATGAGTCGTAAATGTTTTGAGTCGTTTTATTATGAACAGGAACAGCTGACAAAAGGTGATTGGGATCTATGTTTAGATCAAACTTTACGCTCAAGCAGGAAACAAAATGAAGCAGAAAAACTATTTATATTGCCGTCTGATTTAAATTGTTTATTGTGTCGGTAAATTATCATTGATTGTAGACGTTTTTGTAATACCAGCCACGCTAAGCTCTATGATTTTGAGAAATGTAGCATTAATACTCCTACATGTATTAGCTATATGAAGTAAAATGTAAACTTATTATAATAGAAATGTAATCATGACGACAATGAAAACATAAAATTGCGAAAACTTCGATTCTGCAAACTGTATATTGTGTTTGGTTGCAATTGACTGACAAACACTTTGAGCGACATGTTTTATTATATCAAAGGTTTAATTTATTGGTATTTTGCAAACTAAGGACAATATGTAGTGCATAAGTTCGTTTTAACTGAAGGGAAAGCACAATGCGAATTTTTCTTTGTTTAAATCCAGAATGACGGTGTCCTTAACTATAGTTTGGTGTTTAAACAATGCACCCTTTATGCTTTCAAAGATATTAAGACATTGCTTCCAATTTCTTAATTTCAAACATACAGTTTTGTGGAACCATTTTATAAGGACGTTGGTGATAGTCGTTCATTTTATTATATATCAAAAGGTAAGTATTAACAGGAAACGTACAAAATCATTACACTTTTGAAAAAATACAAATTATCTCATGACATCAAGTACACATATAAAAATCTCTCAGTCATGCAAAGAAACGGCATAAATCCGAAGCAAATATAGTGCAATTTCTTCGTAAATAGCAAGTCGCAATCACCTGACATTCAAACATCCACCAGGTCAACAAGTGAAACTACCACACTGTTGAAGGTAAATCTGCACAAAGTAATTGCCACAAACACCTAACATGTTAAATACCGAGGCATCAAGACCGGTTCCACCAAAGTCAGTTCTGTCATGTGCGATACAAGCAATTACCTAACACCATGAAAGATTACTTTCTCTTCCAGATTATTCTTCTAACATTTCCAGATGCCTCCTTCCTCGCTTATTGCCTCATATTGTGACATTGTCAGTCCCAGTCAAAGGTTCACAATTATGTCACACAAGGAGCCATTGTCAGTCCCAGTCAAAGGTTCACAATTATGTTACATGAGGAGCCATTGTCAGTTTCAGTGAAAGGTTCACAATTATGTTACATGAGGAGCCATTGTCAGTCCCAGTGAAAGGTTCACAATTATGTCACACAAAGAGCCATTGTCAGTCCCAGTGAAAGGTTCACAATTATGTTACATGAGGAGCCATTGTCAGTCCCAGTGAAAGGTTCACAATTATGTCACACAAGGAGCCATTGTCAGTCCCAGTTAAAGGTTTACAATTATGTCACACAAGGAGCCATTGTCAGTCCCAGTTAAAGGTTCACACGTATGTCACACAAGGAGCCATTGTCAGTCCCAGTTAAAGGTTTACAATTATGTCACACAAGGAGCCATTGTCAGTCCCAGTTAAAGGTTCACAATTATATTACATGAGGAGCCATTGTCAGTCCCAGTTAAAGGTTCACAATTATGTTACATGAGGAGCCATTGTCTGTCCCAGTTAAAGGTTCACAATTATGTCACACAAGGAGCCATTGTCAGTCCCAGTTAAAGGTTCACAATTATGTCACACAAGGAGCCATTGTCAGTCCCAGTGAAAGGTTCACAATTATGTTACATGAGGAGCCATTGTCAGTCCCAGTGAAAGGTTCACAATTATGTTACACAAGGAGCCATTGTCAGTCCCAGTGAAAGGTTCACAATTATGTCACACAAGGAGCCATTGTCAGTCCCAGTGAAAGGTTCACAATTAGGTTACATGAGGAGCCATTGTCAGTCCCAGTTAAAGGTTCACAATTATGTCACACAAGGAGCCATTGTCAGTCCCAGTTAAAGGTTCACAATTATGTCACACAAGGAGCCATTGTCAGTCCCAGTGAAAGGTTCACAATTATGTTACATGAGGAGCCATTGTCAGTCCCAGTGAAAGGTTCACAATTATGTCACACAAGGAGCCATTGTCAGTCCCAGTTAAAGGTTTACAATTATGTCACACAAGGAGCCATTGTCAGTCCCAGTTAAAGGTTCACACGTATGTCACACAAGGAGCCATTGTCAGTCCCAGTTAAAGGTTTACAATTATGTCACACAAGGAGCCATTGTCAGTCCCAGTTAAAGGTTCACAATTATATTACATGAGGAGCCATTGTCAGTCCCAGTTAAAGGTTCACAATTATGTTACATGAGGAGCCATTGTCTGTCCCAGTTAAAGGTTCACAATTATGTCACACAAGGAGCCATTGTCAGTCCCAGTTAAAGGTTCACAATTATGTCACACAAGGAGCCATTGTCAGTCCCAGTGAAAGGTTCACAATTATGTTACATGAGGAGCCATTGTCAGTCCCAGTGAAAGGTTCACAATTATGTTACACAAGGAGCCATTGTCAGTCCCAGTGAAAGGTTCACAATTATGTCACACAAGGAGCCATTGTCAGTCCCAGTGAAAGGTTCACAATTAGGTTACATGAGGAGCCATTGTCAGTCCCAGTTAAAGGTTCACAATTATGTCACACAAGGAGCCATTGTCAGTCCCAGTTAAAGGTTCACAATTATGTCACACAAGGAGCCATTGTCAGTCCCAGTTAAAGGTTCACAATTATGTCACACAAGAAGCCATTGTCAGTCCCAATGAAAGGTTCACAATTATGTCACACAAGGAGCCATTGTCAGTCCCAGTTAAAGGTTCACAATTATGTCACACAAGGAGCCATTGTCAGTTTCAGTGAAAGGTTCACAATTATGTTACATGAGGAGCCATTGTCAGTCCCAGTTAAAGGTTCACAATTATGTCACACAAGGAGCCATTGTCAGTCCCAGTGAAAGGTTCACAATTATGTTACATGAGGAGCCATTGTCAGTCCCAGTTAAAGGTTCACAATTATGTTACATTAGGAGCCATTGTCAGTCCCAGTCAAAGGTTCACAATTAAGTCACACAAGGAGCCATTGTCAGTCCCAGTTAAAGGTTCACAATTATGTTACATGAGGAGCCATTGTCAGTCCTAGTTAAAGGTTTACAATTATGTTACATGAGGAGCCATTGTCAGTCCTAGTTAAAGGTTTACAATTATGTTACATGAGGAGCCATTGTCAGTCCTAGTTAAAGGTTCACAATTATGTCACACAAGGAGCCATTGTCAGTCCTAGTTAAAGGTTTACAATTATGTTACATGAGGAGCCATTGTCAGTCCCAGTGAAAGGTTCACAATTGTGTTACATGAGGAGCCATTGTCAGTCCTAGTTAAAGGTTCACAATTATGTCACACAAGGAGCCATTGTCAGTCCTAGTTAAAGGTTTACAATTATGTTACATGAGGAGCCATTGTCAGTCCCAGTGAAAGGTTCACAATTATGTTACATGAGGAGCCATTGTCAGTCCCAGTTAAAGGTTCACAATTATGTCACACAAGGAGCCATTGTCAGTCCTAGTTAAAGGTTTACAATTATGTTACATGAGGAGCCATTATCAGTCCCAGTTAAAGGTTCACAATTATGTCACACAAGGAGCCATTGTCAGTCCCAGTTAAAGGTTCACAATTATATTACATGAGGAGCCATTGTCAGTCCCAGTTAAAGGTTCACAAATAAGGAGCCATTGTCAGTCCCAGTTAAAGGTTCACAATTATGTCTCACAAGGAGCCATTGTCAGTCCCAGTTAAAGGTTCACAATTAGGTCACATGAGGAACCATTGTCAGTCCAAGTCAAAGGTTCACAATTAGGTCACATGAGGAACCATTGTCAGTCCCAGTCAAATGTTCACAATTAGGTCACATGAGGAACCATTGTCAGTCCCAGTCAAAGGTTCACAATTAGGTCACATGAGGAACCATTGTCAGTCCCAGTTAAAGGTTCACAATTAGGTCACATGAGGAACCATTGTCAGTCCCAGTTAAAGGTTCACAATTATGTCACATGAGGAGCCATTGTCAGTCCCAGTTAAAGGTTCACAATTATGTCACACAAGAAGCCATTGTCAGTCCCAGTTAAAAGTTCACAATTATGTCACACAAGGAGCCATTGTCAGTCCCAGTGAAAGATTCACAATTATGTCACACAAGGAGCCATTGTCTGTCCCAGTTAAAGGTTTACAATTATGTTACATGAGGAACCATTGTCAGTCCCAGTTAAAGGTTTACATTTATGTTACATGAGGAGCCATTGTCAGTCCCAGTTAAAGGTTTACAATTATGTTACATGAGGAGCCATTGTCAGTCCCAGTTAAAGGTTCACAATTATGTCACACAAGGAGCCATTGTCAGTCCCAGTGAAAGGTTCACAATTATTTTACATGAGGAGCCATTGTCAGTCCCAGTTAAAGGTTCACAATTATGTCACACAAGGAGCCATTGTCAGTCCCAGTTAAAGGTTCACAATTATGTCACACAAGGAGCCATTGTCAGTCCCAGTTAAAGGTTCACAATTATGTCACACAAGGAGCCATTGTCAGTCCCAGTGAAAGGTTCACAATTATGTTACATGAGGAGCCATTGTCAGTCCCAGTTAAGGTTCACAATTATGTCACACAAGGAGCCATTGTCAGTCCCAGTGAAAGGTTCACAATTATGTCACATGAGGAGCCATTGTCAGTCCCAGTTAAAGGTTCACAATTATGTCACACAAGGAGCCATTGTCAGTCCCAGTTAAAGGTTCACAATTATGTCACACAAGGAGCCATTGTCAGTCCCAGTTAAAGGTTCACAATTATGTCACACAAGGTGCCATTGTCAGTCCCAGTTAAAGGTTCACAATTGTATTACATGAGGAGCCATTGTCAGTCCCAGTTAAAGGTTCACAATTATGTCACACAAAGAGCCATTGTCAGTCCCAGTGAAAGGTTCACAATTATGTCACACAAGGAGCCATTGTCAGTCCCAGTTAAAGGTTCACAATTATGTCACAAAAGGAGCCATCGTCAGTCCCAGTTAAAGGTTCACAATTATGTCACACAAGGAGCCATTGTCAGTCCCAGTTAAAGGTTCACAATTATGTCACACAAGGAGCCATTGTCAGTCCCAGTTAAAGGTTCACAATTATGTCACACGAGGAGCCATTGTCAGTCCGAGTGAAAGGTTCACAATTATGTTACATGAGGAGCCATTGTCAGTCCTAGTTAAAGGTTCACAATTATGTCACACAAGGAGCCATTGTCAGTCCCAGTTAAAGGTTCACAATTATGTCACACAAGGAGCCATTGTCAGTCCCAGTTAAAGGTTCACAATTATGTCACACAAGGAGCCATTGTCAGTCCCAGTTTAAGGTTCACAATTATGTCACACAAGGAGCCATTGTCAGTCTCAGTTAAAGGTTCACAATTATGTCACACAAGGAGCCAATGTCAGTCCAAGTTAAAGGTTCACAATTATGTTACATGAGGAGCCATTGTCAGTCCCAGTTAAAGGTTCACAATTATGTCACACAAGGAGCCATTGTCAGTCCCAGTGAAAGGTTCACAATTATGTTACATGAGGAGCCATTGTCAGTCCCAGTTAAAGGTTCACAATTATGTCACACAAGGAGCCATTGTCAGTCCCAGTTAAAGGTTCACAATTATGTCACACAAGGAGCCATTGTCAGTCCCAGTTAAAGGTTCACAATTATGTTACATGAGGAGCCATTGTCAGTCCCAGTCAAAGATTCACAATTATGTTACATGAGGAGCCATTGTCAGTCCCAGTGAAAGGTTCACAATTATGTTGCACGAGGAGCCATTGTCAGTCCCAGTTAAAGGTTCACAATTATGTCACACAAGGAGCTATTGTCAGTCCCAGTTAAAGGTTCACAATTATGTTACATGAGGAGCCATGGCAGTCCCAGTTAAAGGTTCACAATTATGTTACACAAGGAGCCATTGTCAGTCCCAGTTAAAGGTTCACAATTATGTTACATGAGGAGCCATTGTCAGTCCCAGTTAAAGGTTCACAATTATGTCACACAAAGAGCCATTGTCAGTCCCAGTTAAAGGTTTACAATTATGTCACACGAGGAGCCATTGTCAGTCCCAGTTAAAGGTTCACAATTATGTTACATGAGGAGCCATTGTCAGTCCCAGTTAAAGGTTCACAATTATGTCACACAAGGAGCCATTGTCAGTCCCAGTTAAAGGTTCACAATTAGGTCACATGAGGAGCCATTGTCAGTCCAAGTTAAAGGTTCACAATTATGTCAAACAAGGAGCCATTGTCAGTCCCAGTGAAAGGTTCACAATTATGTCACATGAGGAACCTTTGCCAGTCCCAGTGAAAGGTTCACAATTATGTCACATGAGGAGCTATTGTCAGTCCCAGTTAAAGGTTCACAATTATGTTACATGAGGAGCCATGGCAGTCCCAGTTAAAGGTTCACAATTATGTTACACAAGGAGCCATTGTCAGTCCCAGTTAAAGGTTCACAATTATGTTACATGAGGAGCCATTGTCAGTCCCAGTTAAAGGTTCACAATTATGTCACACAAGGAGCCAATGTCAGTCCCAGTTAAAGGTTCACAATTATGTCACACAAAGAGCCATTGTCAGTCCCAGTTAAAGGTTCACAATTATGTCACACGAGGAGCCATTGTCAGTCCCAGTTAAAGGTTCACAATTATGTTACATGAGGAGCCATTGTCAGTCCCAGTTAAAGGTTCACAATTATGTCACACAAGGAGCCATTGTCAGTCCCAGTTAAAGGTTCACAATTAGGTCACATGAGGAGCCATTGTCAGTCCAAGTTAAAGGTTCACAATTATGTCACACAAGGAGCCATTGTCAGTCCCAGTGAAAGGTTCACAATTATGTCACATGAGGAACCTTTGCCAGTCCCAGTGAAAGGTTCACAATTATGTCACATGAGGAGCCATTGTCAGTCCCAGTCAAAGGTTCACAATTATGTCACATGAGGAGCCACTGTCAGTCCCAGTCAAAGATTCACAATTATGTCACATAAGGAGCCATTGTCAGTCCCAGTGAAAGGTTCACAATTATGTCACATGAGGAGTCATTGTCAGTCCAAGTTAAAGGTTCACAATTATGTCACATGAGGAGTCATTGTCTGTCCCAGTCAAAGATTCACAATTAGGTCACACGAGGAGCCACTGTCGCTCCAACCAAAGATTCACAATTGTGTCACATGATTAACCATTATCAGTCCAAGTCAAAGGTTAACATTTAGGTCATAGCAGGATGTCCGTCAAAAGTCTCTTGTTGCAAAAATGTCCACTATCCACTTGTCGTGATTTTTGCTTAAAATCTATAGAAAGCTATAGCCTTCATACTGTCCACATGGTGTTGAACTGATGGGTGATAATATTCCACTAAAATGTTTGATTTTCATAACTAGCGTTTTCTTCTTCCACTTGAGCAAATCTTCTCAAGATATGCATGTATAATTCCGAGATTCGAAACGCTTTGGTGAAGCGGAACCTTTCAGTTACGTCTGTCATTCTAGATCCCCGAGGTAAAGTGTTCATCACCAATGAGCTCAGATGGCGTAGGAATATTGGCACAGAATTCACTACATACACTCACTGTCAATTTCCTGCTTTCAGACACGACGTATTACGTCAGTACAACTAGTGCGGTCATTCCAAGATGACGTTTATGCCTCAACCTCCCTGAACCATTCCACAAAGCCAATAACTCGTAATTATAGTAGATGTTACTGATTGTTTCACTTACCGTTCCTCTCATGGCAAATAGGCGAATGTTGTTTTCAAAGTTCCATTGCCAATAAAGCTATGACAAAACACGTCATTAATACAATATTTGAGCATGTCACGGTCCCTTTTCTGTTCCAAGACTATTTTTAAATAAAATAACGTACATTACAACAGAGCGTAATTGTTAATGTGGTATCTGACTGTTTGTGTGTGTGTGTGTGTGTTTCTCTCTCTCTCTCTCTCTCTCTCTCTCTCTCTCTCTCTCTCTCTCTCTCTCTGTGTGTGTGTGTGTGTGTGTGTGTGTGTTTGTGTAGGAGATTTCTTGCATGTTCTGGTACAGTCTTTACCTCGCTCTCGCGCCTGTACTGTACTGCACTGCACTGCATTGTACTATACCTAATAACATAAGCTGCATTCAAACATGCAACATTGCAGGTCATTGATAAGCAACCCATTACGTTTAATTATCAGTAAGAGTTTTAAAAACACATCATTTAAACATTGTACGGACTTTTTTTATGTAAACAGCTACAGTATTTTATTGACTTCGTTTTCTTCATTCATATCAGGATATATGAAATACATTGAAAGGTTTTGCCTGAATATGAACTTAATTAATAGCAAATTTAATTTAACAAAACAACAACAACAAAATAACATAAAGCCTAAGTGGTACATTGGAAATGCAAAAATTAGGATACAATGAAAACTAATATATACATTCCCGCGTTCAAGTTCCTTCATGAATACACATCGTAAATACTAACTTAACATAAACAAAATTATATATATTTAGCACAATGTCTCTGATATTTATGTGTTCAAGAGTCGTTTGTTGGATTTGTTTCCTTAAGTAGCTTCTCTTCGACGAATTTCAAAAATCTGACTTACCACAAGAGTTGTTGAAAACACTGTCCCCAGCTAGAGTTCGAACCATTACAACCGCAGACAGTGGTTATCAAAGAGAAGATTAAATTAACATCTCAACAGTATACAAAGGCATCTTAAATTAAGGTTCAGCACACTTGACAATACAACCGAAGCAAACAACCCGCGATAAATGTTGCTGAGATATCAAAATTCTTCGAAACAATCGGATGATGGCAACGAGCATGTTTTTTTTTTCTTTTTGAGGGCGGACAGGTCGGAAAAATGTGAAAAAAAGACGCGGAACTATTGAAGGAACTTCTGTTGCTGTTGCTGTTTGATAGCACATCATATCTTAAGCTGTAGTCTAGTATCTAAGCAGACAATACATTTCATGAAGCGAACAAATTCTCACATGTGTACGTTTTTGCTTGTCAGCATATAATGCTGTTGTTTGTCTGTACACCAGTAAATCACCTTGCTGCGAATCCATGAATTGTTGGATCTTAACGCTTTGTATTTGCCTACTTGCTTGTTTCACGTTATAAACAAAAATGTACGAGTATAAATGTTTAAGCAAGGAGTTCTTGCATTTTCATAGCGTCTTCAACATTCCTTAAAACATTTTTGAGTTAAGACTAGACACCTAACGTAACATAAAGATAACAATTATAAACACACATATACGAAAAGCTGTATATATTAAGGGTTGTGTGAATAATATCGATAAAATAAATATGCTGGTTTACGTGTATAACTTCACAGACAATCAGATGTCTAGCAATAATTTAAAATGGTATAAAATATTATGAAACAATGCTTTTAGGATGAATTGCCGATGCACTCAAACTTTTCAATTTTCAGAATTTTATAGTTACAGCGATCAGAAAAAAAACAAATGTTGCACCATCCGCATAAGGAACTGAAATAGATATATAGAAGCAAACACAGGACTGCTAACTTCATGAAACGTTGTGGCGACGTTGTTTTAACAAAATATACATTATTATTGTAAACTGACATTCTTTTGGAAAGAACCAGCATTGTAAATCAAACACTTTTAGTATCCATTGTTGTGTGTTATCTTTTCATGCTGTCATCTCATTTAAATATATATCACTCAAATGACTTTCTTTCTCAAAGTTCGCTTAAGAGTACATTTTATAAGAATACTTCTTTTATTAAGTTGTGGCGAAATGCTTCTTGTTCAAAGTGTACATATCAAATCAATAACTTCAATTTACGTATATAAGAGTCAGAATACCTGTTTATTTTTTGTAAGCAAACTGATTTTATATAGTTTATATAATATGAACAAAATAGCTGTTGTAAAAAATGATCCTTTGCACAATTTGAGCAGTATATAAGCAGCAATATGGTATGAAACACCATGCTTTTACGATAAAGTGAAATATTTCAGAGCATAACAGCCAACACAGGAAAAAATATCTAAAAGATACTATAATTTTAGGGTCAGATATTTGAGAGAAATAAATAAACAGTGCAGTAAGGAATTTTATCGAAAACCCTTTTTCATCAGTGATTTAAACGTTCGGCCTAGGGCGTATGATTTATTATCCCCCGCCGACGAAATCGGGAGGGGATCTTTTTTTGTCCGTCCAAACTATGTGCCATGATAGTTGTATTTGAATTCAAAGTTTGTCCGTCCAAACTATGCGCCATGATAGTTGTATTTGAATTCAAAGTTTGAGTCATGAGCAGAAATTGAAATACTAAGCTTAAAATCATTTCTCATCTTCCATAATACTAAGTGTATACATATGTATATTAAGCAAAAATAGATTTTAATTGGTTAAAATTACCTCTGTTACGTGCATTTTCGATGTCAAAAATGATAAATTGGTTATTAAAAATATACGCTGTTATTTATTTTGATAACAGACAGATTTTGATAAATCGTAACTTAAATATGGTTTTATATTAAAAAGTATATCTGTATTTATCACATAACCTACCGCGTGAGCTAATCCATCATTGTTGTCCCTTTTGTCGACTGACCGTTCCAGGAAAATAAATGTTCGATTGGCTCTTTTTGTTAAATGACTCATCACTTATTTGTTATTACTTTTACTTTTGGCTTGCATGTGTATACCATTATCCTGTACCTTTTCAAATTTTGGTATATGTTGCAATGCTCATAGGACATTGTCATATATTCTTATGAAGGGTAGATCATAAAACACTTTTTGTTTTAAAATTGATGGACATGTTCTAATCTGTTTGAATACCTGATAAAGAGTTTCGCTATATATAGATACCTTATTCGACACACCTTTTTTCAACATTTTGTGACGGATTTAGCATAAAAGAACTATTTACTATTGAAACAGCTGGGTTTAAGTATTGATTCATGCATGCATTTTTGTCTCGTTCTGGCAAGCATCTGCCAGTTGATTTTTAAAATATTAAACAAGTAAATTGATTTTTATATAGCTGTAGACTATCAACATTATGTAAAATAAAACCTAGAGCATAAAAAAGCCTTTAGAAAGATCTCAAAAAAAGCCAGTGTTTTTTTGCATGTTATGTTTTTCTGTCGTATTGTGGTGTCGCGTATGCCCTTAAAAATTATATTCAGGAAAATGAGATTCGAAAATAACAAGATAAATTTAAATGTTTTATGACCACTTTAAGAAACCATGGAACTTCAGTTATTTGGAACGAAGATGAATGTAAATATGTTTAGAATTAGATAAGTTTCCTAACACCTTGTTAGTGCTGGACAAATCTATTTATTTACTTTCATATTCAATTTCCAGATTTGATAAAGGATGACCTACGTAAATGACATTTTGTATAAATGCAACAAGGTTAAAACTAGGATTGACATCATAGACATTAAATGATCGATAATCGTCATAAAAAGAATAATGTTTCACCTTGATGCAGTATCAAATTTTACTTTACAGTTTAAGTGTCCTATAAAAGAAAAGAGAACACCTGTAAGATCTTTGAAAACCATTATTCGCAAGGTTCGATATAATATTATTCAATGTTTTACGACAACCACAATTTGTACTTCAATATTTCACCTAGTATTTGCTGCTGTTATTCAATTCAACAAATTGTTGCCTGAAAGATTAATTCTCAACGTATCAGGAAGTCTGCCGAATTTTTTTGTTAAATAAATCAGTCAATTTGATTGCCAGCGCACTTTAAATACCTGTTTACTTTTTTGTCAAACACCTGATTTCTGTGTAGCACGTGCTGCATTAATGTTTATATGTCTAAACTTATCAACTCGTAAGCCCTTACACATGATACAAACCTGTTTTCCATTTCTACTTTAATAGCAGCAGCTAAAACAGTTTATCTTATTGTCATTAACTGAATTACCAAGTGAGGGAAGACACAAATTCAGTTCAACCTTTCATACATGTAACAAACAACGTGAAAATTCTTTTTAAATATACAATAGTATCGGAAGGAATATGCAACAGAATAACCCAAGGAGTTCCGATTCGAATAGTTAGGCAACTCTATTTGCATGTACAGATCGCATACTTTTCCGCGTTTTTGTCACCATACATCATCTTGAGAAGCAGTTCGGTTAGTCAATTACTGTCATGATGTAATAATAATGATAATAATTGATGACGGGTTGATCATAGAAGCAATATTTACTATTGAAATAGCCGGGTCTAAATATTGTGTCATGCATTCATTGATTTACATTTATTATGACAACAAAATAAACTGTTTAACCTGTTGCTAGTAAGTTAGAAATAGAAGCCAGGCTTGTAAATTGAAAGGCCCCACGAGCTATGGTAGATTGATTTTATTGAGCTGATTAGTTGAGACATATAAACATTTATGTAGCACGTGCTACATCAATTTAATTCTTAGTGGGGTTTAAATATCTTATTAGAAACGTTTATCTAATGTGTTCTGTGATTTTTTATATGTCCCAACTTGCCACATTTTAACTCATTTGTACTAAACTTGAAGATTCCAATAACAAAGACTGCTAACTATTACAAAATCGTTGCAACTATGCTTTAGATTCCACAGCTTGAGGAAGGCGTTATTAAATTTCTTTCGACGTAATGATTTGATTTTACTGCTTTAAAGAATAAAGTCAGTATGAAGACACGTATATTACGGGGCATAAGCCATTCTGCATTTTTAGGAAACTATTCTTAACAAACTTATAGTCCTCACTTTACTGACATGACCTCTTTACAAAACGGTACAGATGATTACAACACGGGAATCCTTCCATGGACAACATTACTTGCAGCTGACCCTTTTACATGAACTTAGATTTTATAACACGATGATTAGGGAGGTCGTTAAGGAGATTTAAGTTGGCACCCACTTTTAGAATTCTTTGTCTTCATCTCTCCAGTCGTGCGTTATATGTGTAAGGCAACTGGAGCAGCCCCCTTTGCTATGTAATGTCAGATTGCTCGATAGGTATAACGGGAAAGTGTTTGTTGTTGTATACGTCATTTGCAGAAAGATTCTCAACAATTATGTTATTATCATTGGATCTCATTACCTGCAATCGTGTTATAATACTAAATTTTATTAAGCTGGTTAAGACGGTGTTCTGGTGCTATATTCTTTCTTTTCTGCCACTTAAATAATCTCCCTTGTGTCATGCCTTGGGCTGTTGTTTAGTCACATTTACAATAGACTGTGTGTGCATTTGTTAAGTGGTAGGTAAAACTTTAATAAACATGTATGGGTTCAGTCATTCTCATAGAACCTTTTGATATTTCCCTTTAAATTAATGTCAAATGTCGGGAAAAGTTAAAAAGTATATATCAATTACTACAGGAAGCTGGGAACATGAACCATAGATATGGAAGTAATGAGATAAAGTCTAAACAACTGAATTACTACGAAAACATGTCAAAGTCCTATGAGAATTACATCAAAAGTCCGTAAATTTACAATCTCAACTTCATCTCAAAGGTTTTTTAATAAAGAGACAAAATTTAATGTGTAAATGTTGTTTTATTTACTTTTTCTTCGACATTCGAGAAATATTCAGATTAAATGTATTGATATTCTAGGTTCGTGACTTCTGCACTCAGTTCATGTGAATATTATCACGAAAATTCCTGCAGGAAACAGTGTGCACAACATTAATTTTCCTTTGATCCGATGAAAACACTTGTCGCATAATCATATTTAATCGATAAAGATACTCTATTCGCATTATAAAACTTTTGTTGACTGACTGTTACAGCTGGCTTTCCTTTTGGGGTTTTATGTCCCGTCTCTGTGTTCTTTGTCACAATTACATTTACCCTGTTTGCCTTTATCTAGAAAGTTAGAAAGTTTTTTTTTCTTTTTTTTTGTTTGGGGGAGGGGTGGTGGGGTGGGGGTGGGGGCGTGGGAACACTTGATAGGTCATACGGCGCCGAGGTCTAGAAAGTAGTTCAGATTTAAATATATGTGGAAATTCTTATAGGACCTTTTCTTATTTTCCCTGAAAGTATTTAAAAATGTATATCTTGCTTTACAATACAAATAGCCGTTAAAAATGACCTATATTGTTGTCGTTGTACATGTTTAATTCAAGTAAGCCCTGCCAAAACAGATGTCATATCAGATACAACATGTTTTAGTAATTGAAGTTAACGTTTTTTTTTTATTTTCCTAATGTGTATGTGTTTACTTGTTCGGATCTCTGTTGTTTTATTCAAGTGATTTTAATGCCCCAGAAATAAACCAAATCATTAAAGATGTTTAATATCAATAAATGTTCAAAGCATGGGATCAAACTAAGATAATGTAATTGTGGTGTATTTAATATAAAAGTAAACTACACATGTGACAGTCCTTGTTTTCTACCATGTTTGAATTGGAACAGTTTCTTTGTATGTCTTGTCGAAGAAACAACATAAGTACTAGTTACGGCATTAAATTGCGTCAAAAAGTTTCAAAAACTCGGTGTTCCGTGTGGTAACACAAATCATTGACTGTGAGCAAAGCACGCGACAGTTGTGATCCAGAAAGTAATAGCTTCGAGTAATACCGTATTTGCGTTATTTTCATCACTAGAACTACCAAAACATTCGGACACTTTACAACATCGAGCATTTTCATCAATTATTAAACGATTTAATAAATTTAAAGAGATATGGGAATATTGCTGCCTTAAAGAATAACCGTACCTAACATTAGATAGTTGTCACATTTTTCAAAAACTATCAGCATTACAACATCGGTCGCCATTTAAATGACTATGACTGTATAAACGTCTTGAAAAATAGTGTATTGCTAGATTCCAGCAAGACCCACGAGGCCTAAAGGTTCTTTCCAATTCCAAGATCATAAACAAATCTTGGCTATCAGACAGTTTATAAACGGTTTTGATAGTCTACAAATGTTTGCTATAGAAATGTCAAGTCTACCCAGTTATCATGATCCGAGCCTTACGTTGCATCGTAAATAATTCTCCCAGACGTTCAAACAAATGCGCTTTTTCTTGAAAGGTTTGTACCTCGAGCAGATGTAGTAGTAAAACTTTTGAAGCTTTATTTTATATAGTAAATAAGAACAGAAGGCGAAATTCGTGTTGTTTTCTAAATCTATATTACCTTGTTGAAAATAAGTGTAAGGTGTGGTTGTAGTGTTTGTATAAAAATATATATTTAGAAACAATTAGCAGAACTTCTGAACAATTACATGAAACTATCGTCTCTCTGCTGATTTCAATTCATATTTTGTGCATTAACGCATGTAGCATATATTTTTGCAGCCAAAAATATACAGATATTTAACAATGTTTGGAAATTTAATTCGGATATACAAATTCAGCTTCGATGTCAAGGAATTTTAGTTAAAACGGCATATACGTATTCTTCATGATATTTTTTTAGATTTCAGAAGACGAAAACTTTCTTTTGTTTATAAAGTTAAACACTCTAAACAAAGATAGTATATTATTCTATTTTTGTTTGACGTTTCGGTTGACTAACCGGAGACTGAGTATGTTTAAAGCGATACAGTGCTACCTTCATGCATGGCTCTTACAACTAACATGGTACAAAACTTACACTAGTTTCCTGAGACCGGGCCACCCAGTTGTGGAAATACCATACTTATGTACTTGAATACTGTACAATGTAATTGCTGAAAACATTTAACATGTCAAATAGAGGAGCAACAAGGCCTGTACCATCAAAGTAAATGCTGACATAGGTGCCACTTTCAATTACCTAACTATCTGCTTTGCAATCACGTAATCTTGTTCGGTTAACCTTTGTTTTCTCTCTTGTTTTCTCTCTTCCACGTGTCTTGCTACATATATCTTACTCCAGTGTCAGTCCAATTCAAAGGTCTAAGTCATGCTCCTGTCAATCGCAGTGAACTCAACGGAAATTAATGTTTCACCATTCTCATTGAATGCTTTGTCAATCTTGTATAATGTTAAGTGAGATACAAATGAGGCGGGGTTGAGAGGAAACAGAATAACTCCGTATTCTTTTACATTGCCGTTAAACAGAAATTCTAAACGTCTGTAAATTTTTGTCCAACACAACCGTCATTGTCGAGATTGATTGGTAACAGAAATACACAAGAAGTTGGTTCGTAGGAATGAAATTTAACATTGCAGGCAAATCGAGCATTTTCTTTTATTCTTAACTCTATATATCATCTTGACGTGCTGTCACCGAGGAGTTACAGTTACGTAAAATAACAGGCACAAATTTCTCTGCCTTCACTTGCTGTCACCTTTCTGCTTGAAACATTATGTAATAAGTATGTACAGTAGAAACAATCATTCCAAGCTTGACGCTGGGCCCTCCCTGACTGTTTTGTTTCTGTAACGTCAAAACTCATCATTGTGGTAGTTTTCATCACAGTACATCTTACAGATCTTACAGACCTATAAAACGTTTATAACTGCGGTGATGACATGATACAGATTTAAGAAACAAGAAAAAATTAAATGATTTATAAATCTGAAACAGAATCCAAACAAACTTGAAAAACGAAAGATATAGTAACTTTTTCAACTTCAGTTGAATAATTCACACGTTTCTTCGCTAAGTTTTCTTCTTGTAGTGAGGTCAAACATAGAACCAGCTTTAATTTCATTTCCTTGTGATAATGAATACATCAAACCTGAATGCTTTATAACGACCACTACATTACACGATTTATACCTCAGTTACTTTCTTTGTGTTTCATCGATTTTTTATTTTCCAAGATTGTCAGACTCTACAGTATTTACATGGTTTATAAAGTCCAGATTCAGCAAACTTTTAATAAAACAAATCCTCTTTATGACTGTTTTTTACATCTTCTACATGTGATCGTTCTGAAAATGTATAAAAGTATTATTTAGACGTTTGCCAAACCATGTGAAGCACGGATTATATAAAAGGAAAACGTGAAAGAACCATGTATTTTTTTCACAACAATCAATAAAAAAAATTAAAGGAATTTTCGATTTGTTTTATGACCTTATAAGTCAGAATAAAAACAAACTGGTCATATGTGTAAAGAAATCAGACCAGCATTTAGACGTTTGACAAAAGGCCCTTTATAAAATTTAATTTTTCAGTTTATTATTTATTTTGAACATGAATTCTTGTCGTAAAAGTCATACCAGTTTTAAGATACATTTTAATGTTTAATGCCATTTTATGTCCCGCAATATGGTTCTTCTCTGGCAACATGCAGCGCTTCGCTTGTTTTAGCGATATCAAACCTGCTTATATATATAAGAAAACAATTGTTTATACGTTTAAACTGAGAGCATCTGAATAGCAAACTGAATTGTAGAAAACTACGGATATGGACACTCTGATTTATACGCACAGTCGTCATAAAGAAAACTGAAGTAAACAAAAATAAAGAAAACATATGTGTATTTACTAAAGAGGCTTTAAAAAGCATGGTTCCTTTATCCATGTTATAATTTCTTAGAAACATGTAGTTAAAGTTTAGTAATTACCCAAATCACCAGAATCACAGCTTATAATAAAAGATAAAGTATGAACTGTTGTTTACTCCGAGTAGTTAATAGAAACCAAATTAAAATTATTTGGCATGACAGTGTATTTAACGAGAACTCAAACTTGTTTTATATCAAATTATGTTGATGCTGTGAATAATATTAAATCCTCTGGTGTAACAACCTATAGCTACTTTACAGGCACTTTATAATTAATATAAGTAACAGGCAGAAAACACACAGCAACAAAAGTTGCTGAAATTGCAAAAATTCCCAGAATAAATAGGACGATGACATGCTAACAACTGCATATTTCATTTGAAGTAAGGGAAGACGGGTTGGAAAAATGCGAAAAAATCTAGGATTGTTAATGGGACTTTTGTTGCTATTTGATAGCACGTCGTATCGTCTTCATTGGTATTGCAGAATCTTTCCTGCACTCTACATGTACACAATGGATTTCATCTAGCGAACACGTTCTCTCCAATTTAGTTCTGGTAAAGCACCAGATAATGCTGCAGGTTATCTGTATATACATAATTCATCTTGTCTCACAATGTGCAAACAATGTAGATTTTTTATCAGTTTGTTTATACCTGCTGTCTATTAATGGTTCTGTGAGACACCCTACTGACACTTACTACATGTAATGAAGTTGGTAAATCCAGATATGCGGTATCTATTTTAATTGTGTAATTATAATTTTTGTTATCATTTAATGGAAGAAACACACACAGATGACATTACTTAACTTAGGATTCACAGTACAATCTGCCACACGTAACTATACTGTATAGTAATTGTTTCTTAATTGTTTTAAATGTCTATATACCGCTTAAATAATATTAAGTAATATAAAGTAATTTCAGATTTTTCGATTTTCAGCGGAAATTGCCGAAAAAGAACCTGGTAAAGAGAAGTCGTCCTTTGCAGAAATGAGCGATACAGGTACAACCTTATGACCTAACAAGCGGAATGTTTTGTAGATAGTTTTGCTCTATTAAAGTAAAGAAATGCATTGTTGTAGTATGAACTACTCAGGCTCTAAGTATGTACTAACTATTCAGAAAGTGCTAAAAGGTACTTAGAGAGATTTTTAGTGTTTCTTTATGTGTGTTATATCTCGTCTCTGTGTTTTTGTCAAATTTACATTTACACTGTTTGCCTTTGTATAGAGGTAGATTAAATTTAAATATCTGAGGAAATGTTTTAGAACCTTTTCTTATTGATCTATTATGAGATCAAATACATAATTTGACTTGTATGCCAAAAGGGAATGTATAGATCTCGCTAGTATGCCCTCGATCATTGTCTTGTAGTAAAGTCGCTTTAACCGTAACATAACAAGTACATTCTTGTTTCATATCATTTTCCTTTTTGGTATACATTTATGGGAATGGTAATTATTTAAGGCAATAACTGTCGGGTTTGCTCTTTTTTTAAATAACTCATCACAGATTTGTTCTCACTTTTACATTTTGCGTGCCTGTGAATACCTTGGTCCTATGTCTTTTCAATTTTTTTGTACATGCTGCAATGCTCATAGGAATTTGTCTTATATATTCTTATTCATGATCACAACAATATTGCTTGTGCAGTGTGGCGGTCGTAAAGTCTCCCAGTGCATGTAATCTATGTTGTCATTTAATTCATCCTATAAGGATTGTTACGTGCATTTCCTTTGATAGACATTGGACTTTGGTTTCTCAATTCCATTTTCAAATGAACAGGATGCTACAAATTCTTGATTCTAAAAGTTAATTTCATTTACTTTTTTATGGGTCTCCTAATCGAAATAATACATATTTCTCTTCTAAACATGGACATTATTTTTCAATGGCGGCACTACTTTCGTCATAACTTGTCAAACAAAACGTTAGCGCTTGGGCATTTATTTAAATGGATCGGTTTTCTTTTCATTGCTTGCATTTGAGAAACCCACCAAGGAAGTGCGAGGTTAGAGCTCTGTAAAACCGGTTTAAGCACCCCAGTCGGTCCATATTGCCGACTGACCGTTCCAAGGCGGCAACTATCGGGTTTGTTTTTTTGTCAAATGACTCATCACAGATTTGTTCTCACTTTTACATTTGACGTGCATGTGAATACCTTGGTACTGTGTCTTTTCAAAATTTTGTTTATGTTGCACTGCTCATATGATTTGTCTTATATATTCTTATTTAAGGTTTGCAAAAAAGCATCAACTTATTTACTTTGATTTTAAGAACATCGAAGTTAAAATTAAATTTTAATAACAAAACAAATTTGCGTGCGTATGTGAGTGTGTGCGTGTGTGCGTGCTTGTGTGTCTGTGTGTGCTTTTGTATTCTGACAGTTCAAATTTTAATGTGGTAGCTTTTATATGACCTTTTTATATTTTTCTTTAAAACACGTATAACCATTAGAGAAAATGTTCAACAAAAAGTGTATATACAAAGGGGGTTGAATGTACCCTAACCGTATATTTTCTTGAATTTCTGTTGATTTACTTTTTTAAATTGTTCATCGATGCGCTTGTATCATTTACAAATACACGTTTACATGTTCCAAATACGTATCATGGAGATGTTCAACACAAAAGAAATTCATGACTTAAAATATAAAGATTTCTTACACATCTTTATTTTATTTTGCACATCATTGGGTCTTAATAAATAGTATCATTAATTAGCAAATAATATGTTCGAACTAAACACCTTTTATCTTTAGCATAACATTAGGCATTGAAAGAAGCAATAACCCCTTAAAAGACTGCGGCTGGGCTGCGTAGCTATGTTATTTCTGGTTTGTATCAGGTTAAATGAACAGTGGAGTATAAAAGAGCTCGCGCTGATTGGTTCCTGTCTAATACACATTATTTTAATTGGACCCCGTCTTTTCGAAGTTGTTCATTATACACAAACGGAAAACATTAAGTACTAAACAATGGCAGGTATTTCCTCCATTATACACATATCCCTTTTAGAAATAAACATTATACTCCCGAATTACCCACAGACTGTGCATGTTTCTTTTGCAATACTGTTTACTTTCCTTTAGCACTGTCTTACTTTTACTCCCTTAATCTAATTCCCTGTTTCTCCTGGTCACAATTCCTCTTGCCAATTATAACTTGTCATTCAAACTCCGAAGCTAACTTAAACACATTAAGCCATAAAAACATGCCTTTTCTAACGTTGTGCATGCATTTAACGGTTAAATTATAATATAAAGATCTTCATTATATAATAGTGTCATAGAAATAAAAATAAAAGATCTAAGCACAATTCTTTGTCGCATATACCTTAAAAGAAGAATCACTTGCCCTTCAAGACAACAGTTTAACAGCGTAGCTACATGTATGTTGTCTCTGGTTTGTATCAGATTAAATGAACAGTGAAGTATAAAAGAGCTCGTGCTGATTGGTTCCTGTCTAATGCACGTATTGCTAATTGGATCCCTCTTCTAGAAGTCGATCCTGATACACATGCTGACAAAACGTTACGTACAAAACTATGGCAGGTATTTTTTAAATCACCATATATCTTCCTCAGAAAACAGAGTTGGACAGAAATTGTTTTTGTCTCATGGACTTTACAGTTTTTTATTTAGTTAATATAACCACGCTAAGTCTTAAATCTAAGTTGAACAACTTTATCTCAGTCTCGGACTGTTTATTTTCTTTCAATCTCAGCTGCACCTTTTTTTCCTTAGAACCTTTCTTCGAAAGCTAAATCAAACAAAACAATTGCAATCATACGAGTGTCTCATTAACAAGAAGTGCATATGCATGTTACATAAAAGCAAGTGTATGCATCGGCCAGAAACAATAGTAGCTATTTCGACGTCCAGCATTAAGTGATGGGGAAAGGTCCCGCACAATGTTAAGGCTATCCATGTTAAAAAAGCGGTAGTTATCATTTATTTATTAATTATAAGGCAATTGAATTAAATCTTAGCACTCTTGAAGTGTAGCTAATGCGAAATATGCATATGAGACAAATGGATACATACAAAACAAATATCTGCGCTATCTAAATATAAGTTTCTTATTCACTTTCACTCATGTCTTAACCTTCGTGTGGCTATGGTAAAAAGAGAGATTTGCTCCTAAAGGAACTGCCACATTGGTTTCCAATTCACACATCTACATGCAAAAGTATACATACAGCAAAAAGCAAGATTATGACCAGCCCACTTCTAGGCAAGGATCTCACGATTGTCTACTGCTCTATTTGTCGTTGTTTCAATTATTTTGCTCTCTAATGGGTCAGGTCCTAGAACTTATTCTTGGTTAAATTGTTTTAGTACAAACGTATCAGTCTTGACTATAAAAATAACTTTCAAGCTGTGTTTGTGGCTAGTACAATGCTATGTAATATCGGAATAGATTCCTATCACATGTTACATATTCTTCTATTGCTGGTACATAACATTGCCTTCAATGGGGTCTTCAACATTTTGTATATGTCAAATACAAAGAACGAAAGCAAGCCTGGGTTTGTGAGTTTTGATGCATTTCTTGTCTTCTCATGTTTCTCTTTACAGTTATCTGTTACTATGCTAATTGGTAAGACAGCGTATTTCATGAGCATTAAAAATTGTAAGATCTATTTTGATAACGCGATTAATAAAACATAGTCTGGTATAAAAAATTCTGTTCGACAAACTTTGTTAAGCATTTATAAAATGTAACAAAGTACTCTACTGAAATATTCCTGAGTTTGCTTTCTGAATGCATCGTGGTCGCAATGCTACAACCATTTTATTCTAAACATATCTAGGAAATTATCAACTAGCTATTAGCAAGACCTTCAAATATATCTGGTTTACTTATAATCAAGTATGTTTGCCACAAAGTTTCGGATACCCTTGAGATTTATTTCCAGGTAAACGAGAAAGTCGAAAATATTCTGTAAAGTTAAATGCTTTTCGACAACCACTACCGGAAACAATTTGTACCGAAATTTATTTCCTTTCATTTGATGCCAACATGCATTGCAGCAAGCAGTTACCTAGGTACTTTATCTTCCGTGTAGCATTTAACACAAATCAATCAATTTGATTGCCTTTTCGGTTTAGGTACCAAATTAACGTTTGCCAAGCAGATGTCTTCTACTTACCACCTGTTGCATGGCTGTAAAAAGGTTAAATACGCCATCATTTGTAGCTTTACAAATATTCTACTCTTGTATTTTATTTGGTGTATATTTAATTGAAACACGTTAAATCCCACATAAAACTGTTATTTTCTTGATGAAGGTTTTATATTACAATAAACGTAATTTCATCAAATATAACCACTACGAAAATGAGATTAAATTAATGTAATCATAGTATAAATCGTTCAAAATGAAGAAACATGATTGAGCCCATTAATTAATATAAACATATGAATTAACAACGAAACGTCTGGTTTAATCAATAATTTCTGGCTGGCCCTTCTTATAATAATAATAATAATAATAATAATAATAATAACAACAATAATAATAATAATAACAGTTAGTATTTGAAAAACTATGATATCACAAAATTCCATATTTTAACCCATTTTATTTCTGTATCGATTGCATTGTAGAAATTGACACAACCAGCAATCATTTTTCCCGGGAGTCTGCACTTCCCTTTGTTTAAATGTATTATTTTATATGTTACTTATGTACTTAAGGTACACCTACTCGCTTAACCTCCAGAAACTCCCATTTATAAGAACATTCAATCGACCTAAGTTTGGAGAAATGGGTATTATCTCCAGATATGTTCATGGTTACTTTCGTATGCCATAAACAATTAATATTGTAAACTCATATTTTAACACAGTTTAGCAGGAACTTGAATTATGGCAATACATGATGTCAGAAAGGTGTAGTAAACCTCTGACAACAAGGTGAAAAAGAATGGCAATCAATCAATGATCAGCTGAAGCGTTATAGGTCCTGGAACGAAGGGCCTTGTTCTTTCTCTTTCATATTCTCTTTTTAACTAATATTTCTAAAAATGAGCTATAGTTTATGTAAATCGAGCTGAATGTTTATTTCATCGTTATGACATCCACAGCTATTAAAAGGACCATATGTGGCCCCCATTTCAATGTTTCAACACAAATTCTCTATACAAGCTTTTTCTTATTTAAGCATAAAGAAATGGTCATTAACTGGTACCTTGACACTGTAAATTGGACGCTGATTTAAAAGAAAGTGTTGTTCTTAATTTAGTTTTTCCTTGATACTAGCTATTGTATCGTACGCTACACAGAAAGATAAAAACTGCTTCTAATCATTAATTCTCTGGAGACATCCATCAACCATTCAGGATCCAATTGAGCAACTGTTTCATTCATCACCTACTTAGTATAATACCAATGTCGCAAATATCAACCTCAGCAAGCTGTAGGAAGACCTGCTACAGAACCTAATGAAATCTTTCTTAAAAGCTAATTATGCTGTAGATAAGAAATCTAAGAAAAAAGCGCCATTTTAACAAGGAAGTTTAGAACAAAATACATTCTTATTTTTATAAATTAGTTCAATCATGCAAACGTTTTTCCGAAGATTAATGTAAAATTATGACGTTTAACGACCGTATTTTGAACAAGCAACATTGTTGTGAATCTTTTTTTTTCCAACCCACTAGTGTATCTACTGCAAGCCGACTGATTTTCTTAACACAATCCTTTGAGTTACGTGTTGATAACAAATCCATCATCCGCTACATCTGTACATATCCAAAACATGCCCTTAAACATTTGTTAACAACTACAGGTAAAATTAAAAAGCCTTGTTGCAGCAGTGACCTCTGTGGCCTCCAGCTGGAGTAACAATGTAACCAGGCAGGTATGGATAACTCTTTTTGTCAAGGCGTGATATATAAAGCAGGATCGGAAGTAATAAATAATAAAACGTTGCTATCAGAAAGTCTATATCCGGTTGTGGCAGTTTGCGAATGATGTCTATTGAAATGTCAAGTCACGTAAAAGTTATCGTGGATACAAGTTTAACGTTGCATCATTAATAATCTCTTTAGACATTCAAACAAATAGGCTTTCATGAAAGGTCACCTGCGTCATATTTAACGTTCTTCAGTACTAGTCATAAATAGTGAGAATTCCTGTTGTGAAACTGTGAGGAGTTTTCTTTTGGGAAGAATGGTGTACAAGAAATTCGAACAAAAACCGATATATGCTATATAACGTTGCAATGCAAATACAGTAGGATAAATTCTGTATTGGAATTTCTGTGCATGGTATACGAGGATAGAACAAGGGAATACAATGATAAGATAAGCCTGTCTTATCTTACAAAGTTTGACATGATGTGAAATTCAATGCAAAGCATGTGCACATTAAATTAAAATATAGACAATATGATGTTCTTTTTTGTAGTTGTTGTTTGCGGTGGGTGGATGGGTGATCAATTTATCAGTTAATTGTGACACAATTGTAATATCAGATATCAATCGAATATTTGATTAACGTATCAAAATAATATGAACCTGCTCATATCTTGTCAACTTTAAGGAAAAGTAACATATTTCATCTTGACAAATATTTAAATGACATTTTAATTATAGAACTAGACAATCTTTTCAGTAATACCAAGCTTTTTATATACTGTTAGAATATCAGAAGGAACTCACGATTCACAGTTAAGGTTTATTTCTATAGTCCCACTCTCAAATAAAATAAAAGAGATATATAATATAGCAGGTTGAAATGCACACGATAGGATAGAATCTCTAAAAAAAGAAGCAAGATGTCCCATATTCTTGACAAAAAAGGCACTTTTTACGACAGTTTATTCATTTGTCAGTGTCAAAGAACACGAACATGATTTTAATACAAGATCATAATTTTATAAAACGATGTTTATTACCTTCAATCTTTAACAAAGCTGCTAAAGTACGTGTCAGTCATTCCAAAACAGATACTCCTCTGGTAAATCGGGATTTATATGTGTTATCAGATATCCTACAAAATCGTAATAATGAAGCAGGCATCGAAGAGAAGCTTTATTGTCCGACTTTACTGTCACCTTTCTGCTTAGTAACACGACGTTTTACAATTACTAGAGTCATGGCAGTCCCAAGATAACAGATTGCTACTTAAACATCCCTGATGCTTTCCAGAAAGTCAAGAACCCAATGTTTTAATACTGAATATTTTGATGTTACGTCATTACCTTAAATAATTTTCACATGCTAAGCAAGGGAGCTTTTCCGGTAAAGTCATACTTTTGCAGCTGTTACGCGGTTGTTCGCGTTATTGTAGTTTGCCGATTTACAGTTCTGTTTTACCTGTTAATAGCAACCGTATTGCGAAAACTAATCTAAATCTAATCTAAACAAGGTTAAAACATTTAAAGATCAAATAACATCGTTGCTTATTTCAGTTTGTCTTTTTATTTACATCTAAAGGTGTTATTCGACAAAATATTTTAAAATGCGTGGCAATTAGATTATCCGGAAATAGTGACTCCTAAATTCAGTCAATTTAAATGCTTTAGCACAACCATGCAAGAAACACATAGTAATGCAATACATTTCCTTTGATTGTCTGCCAAAATAACAATTCGTCAAATAGTTTACTTTCTGCTTTATTCAAAAGATAACATAGTCTGCGTGAATGAATAAAAGCAAGCACCCTTTTCACAATTGCCAAAGGTGTGATTTCGTCCTGTTAAGTATTTATGAAGCATTTATTTCGTGTTCAAGAAACATGACTTATTGAAGTTTTTGTGATTTTGTGTTACTTTCTAATGACTTCCTCAGTTCAGTATCCATTCAAGTGTTTTATTGGAAAAAAAACATATCAATTAATAA
Source organism: Sinonovacula constricta (assembly GCA_007844125.1). Lineage (NCBI taxonomy): Eukaryota > Metazoa > Mollusca > Bivalvia > Cardiida > Solecurtidae > Sinonovacula > Sinonovacula constricta. The sequence continues at coordinate 24,332,809 of CM017565.1, forward strand.
GCAATCAAACAAGTTTGAAGCTAGGTGGACTATTAACAAGGAAGATTCGTTGTCTATACGCAATATTAATATTAATATATGCAATATGTTTTAAAGAAATTACAAGAATTTGCCAATTGCACGCGTAACAATCAGTCTCTTTTTTAACAATTCAATATAATGATTAATGTATTTAATTTGTTTTGTTAATAAAACAATCAAATGTTTTGGTTATAAGGGACTTGTGGATAAGACTTTTGAAAGTGTTATGGAAAAATGTCAAGTTAAATACCAAATTTTTATTTTCCTATATATCGAACTGATGGAATATATAGTATTTAATATAAACAACGTGCTTAACTTTAAAAAAGTAAAAAACAACAACTTAAAACTAACTCCTTTAATACACTAAATCATTTCAACAGCAAACTGATGCGTACGTGCACTTTACGTGCAGTGCACAGAAAACAGCAAACATACCCCAACAAAGGTTGCAGAAATTATTCCGACTGCAAGTCTGATGATGACATGCTAACAACGATAATGTTTTTATATGAAGAGAGTAGGATAGAGTAGACAAAAGTTCGGATTACTGAAGGAACTTCTTTCGCTGTTTGATAGCTTGTCATATCTTCTTCATCGGTATTGCAGCCACCTTTACGCAAATAATACATTTCACAAAGCGAACACATTTTCCTTTTTTAGGCCCCCAGATTATGTTGTGTGTTATCTGCATGTCTACAATTCATCTTGTCACAAAGGCAAGACATGTAGTTATCTGGATGTCTACAATTCGTCTTGTCACAATGGCAAGCCATGTAGTTATCTGGATGTCTACAATTCATCTTGTCACAAAGGCAAGCCATGTAGTTATCTGCATGCCTACAATTCATCTTGTCACAATGGCAAGCCATGTAGTTATCTGCATGTCTACAAGTCATCTTGTCACAAAGGCAAGACATGTAGTTATCTGCATGTCTACAATTCATCTTGTCACAATGGCAAGCCATGTAGTTATCTGCATGTCTACAATTCATCTTGTCACAATGGCAAGCCATGTAGTTATCTGCATGTCTACAATTCATCTTGTCACAATGGCAAGCCATGTAGTTATCTGCATGCCCACAATTCATCTTGTCACAAAGGAAAGCCATGTAGTTATCTGCATACCAACAATTCATCTTGTCACTAAGGCAAGCCATGTAGTTATCTGCATGTGTACAATTCATCTTGTCACAAAGGCAAGCCATGTAGTTATCTGCATGCCAACAATTCATCTTGTCACAATGGCAAGCCATGTAGTTATCTGCATGTCTACAATTCATCTTGTCACAAAGGCAAGCCATGTAGTTATCTGCATGCCAACAATTCATCTTATCACAATGACAAGCCATGTAGTTATCTGCATGTCTACAATTCATCTTGTCACAATGGCAAGCCATGTAGTTATCTGCATGTCTACAATTCATCTTGTCACAAAGGCAAGACATGTAGTTATCTGCATGTCTACAATTCATCTTGTCACAATGGCAAGCCATGTAGTTATCTGCATGTCTACAATTCATCTTGTCACAAAGGCAAGCCATGTAGTTATCTGCATACCAACAATTCATCTTGTCACTAAGGCAAGCCATGTAGTTATCTGCATGTGTACAACTCATCTTGTCACAATGGCAAACCATGTGGTTATCTGCATGCCTACATTCATCATGTCACAAAGGCAAGCCATGTAGTCTTTTTTAACGTTTTGTATATATGTACTGACTTTTTCTAATGCTAAGATATATGCATTAAATACATATAAGATTTATGCATTTTGAGGCAGTAAAAATGTGGATGTATTTTTTGTTTTATCACTTCTTGCTATGTACTCACATAAAGAACATACGTTACTTTGTACGGTCAATTATATTTTTCTGCCACAGGCGACTTAATTGTTTGGTTAATATTATTACCTATTAGTTAAATGAATAACTAATGTTTTTTAGGTTATCGAATATTGAGTATGTTTGCTTCATCGTTATAACCCATGCATCTGTAATACAATATATCAGATCGACAATTAACTGGTTAAAAATGCTGGCTTACAAATTGTTTGATAACAACATATTCATACTGTTTTATTTAAACAATGTAACACATTTATATCTATATGACAGTGGTACATTATTAGGAGTTGTGTCGTTGAACAAACATGACACATACATGTGACAGGGATTCTAACAACAAGTCGACTTCACATATGCAATATAACACATGCCCTTTTTCTGCAGAACGCAGAACGGACACATATTTGACAAACCTTGAATTTACAATAAGGTAAAACAATAAAGTACATAAGTCACACAGAATGAAAGCGTGTAATGAACATGTGTCAAATGCACAAATATGTTTACATTTCTTATGTTATTTTATCACAATTAAAGTAATCCTTAACGTATCCCAATAGATTGTTTGCACAACAAAAGGCAATGTAAATGAACATAGCAACGTAATAAATCTTAACAACATGCTGCTGTCACTTTAGAAACAACGTTTCTATCGTTGACGCAAGTTATGTTCAGAAAATGTTATCCAGAGGTGTGAATGGTCAAAGGGGAATATGACTTAGTTTTTTACCATTAACTTTAAAAAATGACATGACAAACTAAACATTTATTTATTTATAATTATCGAACTTATTTACGCAAACATATAATTATCAAACACATTTATGCAAACTTATATTTGATTTTGCAAACACATGACCAAGGTTCATAAATACGAAAGTCAGCAAAAGTCTCGGTTGAATAATGGAAACCTGCCCCACCCCCACTTCCCACCAAAACAACATAAATGTATGTGCTATAAATAATATACAAAATGCACTGATTCGAAACCAGATAATGAAATAAATTAATTACTGTAAAGCCTCTAATCACTAGGTAACATATTCAACAAAACGTGTGTCTAAAAACAGGGTTCAATGAAAGTCATATTTTATCAGAAGAACATATATTATCTTGTTCCTGTCTTAACTCATGTATCAGTTGTGAATTTATGAATTGCTACCTATCACAATTACACGTGTGAATATGTGATTCAGTTATCTTCATGAAAAAGGTATTTAACGCATTTATCCATACAAAACAATTTTTGCTCGAGTGGTTCTCTAATTACAGTATATTGACCTTTACAACAGTGTCATAGGAATAAATATGAAAGATCTAAGCACAATTCTGTTTCGTATAAAACCCTGAAAGAGAAAAAAGCAATAACCTCTTTAAAGACATCAGTTGGGCCTCATAGCTTTGCTATCTCTGGTTAGTATCAGATTAAATGAACAGTGAAATATAAAGGAGCTCGTGCTGATTGGATCATGTCTATTTCACGTTGTGTAAATTGGATCCCGTCCTTTAGAAGACATTTCTGATACACATGCGGACAAAAAGCGTACCAACTCATCTATGGCAGATATTTTTTTCCTTTATACATGTATAGTAGAAATGCACTAATGCTCCTGAATAACTAGAGAATCTACATGTTTCTATTGCAACACCATTTACATTCTTTTGACTCAGTCTCACTTAATCCACGAAATCTTATTCCGCTTTCTTTTCTTTTGATCTCGTTCTTAATGCCATTATTTAAGCATTAATATAACTTTTTCTTTCCTTTAAGCCCTAACGCCACTTTTGTTTTAAAACGTTCAAATTCTATTCCTTAAAATGTTCATTCAAACCCTACCGCCACTTTAACGTTCCATTCAAACTCTAACGCCACTTAAACGTTCCCTTCAAACCCTACCGCCACTTAAACGTTCTATTCAAACCCTACCGCCACTTAAACGTTCCATTCAAACTCTAACGCCACTTAAACGTTCTATTCAAACCCTACCGCCACTTAAACGTTCCATTCAAACTCTAACGCCACTTAAACGTTCTATTCAAACCCTACCGCCACTTAAACGTTCCATTCAAACCCTACCGCCACTTAAGCGTTTCATTCAAACTCTAACGCAACTTAAACGTTCCATTCAAACTCTAACGCCACTTAAACGTTCCATTCAAACTCTAACGCCACTTAAACGTTCCCTTCAAATCCTGACGCATATAACGTTTCCTTTAAACCCTTACGTCATTTAACGTTCCCGTCAAAACAAAACTCCTTCTTATTTCAAGCTTAGCAAAAACAAAGACTTATTTTCCAAATAAAAATTAAAGTTTACTACGCAGTTTTTACAGTAGAGATATCTCGTTACAAATATGTATTACTATTTATTGTTGCAAAGGAATAAAGTCAAACTGCAATACAATGCTTTCAAGTTAATAACAAATTAATAAGTATAACCCTTGATTTAAATGCCAAAAACTATTAACGTTTTCATCTCGTTAATTGTAAACGGCCGTCAGAAATTTAAACGTTCCCTTCAAACCCTACCGCCACTTAAACGTTCCATTCAAACCCTACCGCCACTTAAGCGTTTCATTCAAACTCTAACGCAACTTAAACGTTCCATTTAAACTCTAACGCCACTTAAACGTTCCATTCAAACTCTAACGCCACTTAACGTTCCATTCAAACTCTAACGCCACTTAAACGTTTCATACAAACTTTAACACCACTTAAACGTTCCATTCAAACCCTACAACCACTTAAACGTTCCATTCAAACTCTAACGCCACTTAAACGTTCCATTCAAACTCTAACGCCACTTAAACGTTCCCTTCAAATCCTGACGCATATAACGTTTCCTTTAAACCCTTACGTCATTTAACGTTCCCGTCAAAACAAAACTCCTTCTTATTTTTCAAGCTTAGTAAAAACAAACACTTATTTTCCAAATAAAAATTAAAGTTTACTACGCAGTTTTTACAGTAGAGATATCTCGTTACAAATATGTATTGCTATTTATTGTTGCAAAGGAATAAAGTCAAATTGCAATACAATGCTTTCAAGTTAATAACAAATAATAAGTATAACCCTTGATTTAAATGCCAAAAAAACTATTAACGTTTTCATCTCGTTAATTGTAAACGGCCTTCAGAAATTTAAACGTTCCCTTCAAACCCTACCGCCACTTAAACGTTCCATTCAAACCCTACCGCCACTTAAGCGTTTCATTCAAACTCTAACGCAACTTAAACGTTCCATTCAAACTCTAACGCCACTTAAACGTTCCATTCAAACTCTAACGCCACTTAACGTTCCATTCGAACTCTAACGCCACTTAAACGTTTCATACAAACTTTAACACCACTTAAACGTTCCATTCAAACCCTACAACCACTTAAACGTTCCATTCAAACTCTAACGCCACTTAAACGTTCCATTCAAACTCTAACGCCACTTAAACGTTCCCTTCAAATCCTGACGCATATAACGTTTCCTTTAAACCCTTACGTCATTTAACGTTCCCGTCAAAACAAAAACTCCTTCTTATTTTTCAAGCTTAGCAAAAACAAACACTTATTTTCCAAATAAAAATTAAAGTTTACTTCGCAGTTTTTACAGTAGAGATATCTCGTTACAAATATGTATTACTATTTATTGTTGCAAAGGAATAAAGTCAAACTGCAATACAATGCTTTCAAGTTAATAACAAATAATAAGTATAACCCTGATTTAAATGCCAAAAAAACTATTAACGTTTTCATCTCGTTAATTGTAAACGGCCGTCAGAAATTTAATCCGAATAGATTAGATGAGTTTTCGTTCTAGATAAAAAGTGACATATTTATGTTAATGGTCTTGTAAACTCTCGACTGAGGTTGCAAGAAACATCGGGATGTAGAAATTGCTTATCTTCTTTAAGAAGTTCAATTGGTCGACCCATGCATATTCGTAGCATATGTTCACAAATTTGCTATTGGAACGCTTGTGGCTATACGGTTCAACTCATATATACAATCTTTACTATTGATAATATGTAACGAGTAACCTGGAGCCGGCGCTCTACCGATTACGCCATCAGGACAGGACCACTATTTGTAACTAAGGAAGGAAATATATAGTTACATGTAAATATATAATTAAGTTGTGTATGTACAACTCTAGTGCCACAAGCATGCACACTGTTTCTCTTCTAATTGTTCTAATGAACGTTATTTGTTAAAGAGAAGATGTCTTTACAATAAATTCCCTTGCCGCAAAAGTACGGCATCACATGCTAGGACAAGATCATTTTCACTACAATATTTCTTTTTTTTCAGTTAAGCATTTTGTATTTGGACTATCACAAATAAAAAGTTTTGAATAAATTGATTTAAGGACGATTTCTAAAATAATAATCCTTTCATAGAATTTTCTAATTTTTGATATCCGTAGTAAAATTCAATGGCGAGTTCGAAAATGAAAAGAAATGGTAAGGTATTTCTGGCTACTTTTTAAGTAAAAATGAAGTTTCCATGGTAACCAATTTGCGAAAAACTGTAAAAAATAACAAAACTTCTTTTTATATATCTAGAATTCATGTAAAAAATAATAAAACTTCTTTTTATATATCTAGAATTCATGTTATGTCTTGCTCACTTAATAAGACACAAAAATAGCACAAATTTATCTCAAAATATTGAAAAATAATATTTCTGTGTTAATTTTCAATAAAAATAGCTGTTTCTATGGCAAACATTTTTGACAGAACAGTAAAAACAGCCCACAACTTTAAGTTAAACAATTACAATTACTGAACAAAATAAAAACACAAATAGCTCAGTTCTCGCAAAATATGTTGTGAATATCAATTAACAGCTGTTTCCATGACAACAATATAACTTCAAAAATAAAAATGTGTCAAACATCAAACAGTAATGTTTCACAAGTACATAATAATTTTGATGCGAAGAAATCACTACCGAACACGTCCTTAATAGTATTTTATACGCTAGTGCTTATCCAAGCGGTGATAGTCCACCCACTGGCCATTATTTGGGCTGGAGTCAAATATCTGCACTCGGGAAGGCTTTTACGTAAATTATGGTTTATAATCTATTTTGTACAATTTTAGTTAATTAACATTACGCTCGCGGGTAGATTGCTCCGCCCACCGAGTCACGTGACCTACTATCTGATAACCTTGGACATCTTATCGTCGATCGGGTCAATATTCTATTGTCAACGGTCCTACAAAACACTGCAAAAGACATGCAAAGACACAACAAAGACACCACAAAGACATACAAAGACATACAAAGACACCACAAAGACATAAAAAACGATTTTAATGTATATATGTATTCATATATTACATAATATATATCAACAATTCGTTGATAGGGGCATAAATAACAATAAATATGCGTCAATACAATTCACATCATCTCCAATGAAAAATATTATTGCATGTTCTAAATATTGTGTGCGTTACTTGTATGAAATATTAAATGTAAGATATGAACATTTAAACATAAATTACAAAGCACGACCAATGTATTATCGTTTATGAGCGAGATATGTCAAATAATTATGACAAATAAACACAATTAAAGCGATAAATGTTTTCTATGTTTTGTCGGTAAGAAAATTGAATAACACAGGTGCAGTTGAAAAGAATGCATTGAAAATTGAAGTGGTTATTATTTGTCTTGATCAAAACATGTAATTAACACCTAATGTGGAATATCCATAATAACAAAAGCGGGAGGTTTAAAAATTAAAGCAATACATTTCGCACCTATGCGGCATCTTCCTTGTTGAAAGGTAAGTGGAGCAAACTTCAATAATTATTGCAATTAACACCAGATTTGAAATGCTATAAAATGTAATGTTAAAGTATACTCTGCATCATATTTTAATCGGATGTTTATCCTAGTAGGACCCATTGTCAACAAACATGGCTGCCTGTTTAAGCGATCTACCAGCGAACTTTGGTGAGCATTTATGCTAAGAAAATCGTCACTTCGGCAAAGAATTCAAGCCAGACGATACGCAAATGAATCTTACATTCATTCAGTCAGGTTGACTTTTAGATCGAAGGAAGAAATTGACGTTAATTCTAGAGTTTTCCGATCACAACGAAAGAGCGAGAAGCCACACAGTGTGCACACGAAGATCGGCCTAGATTCCGTTACAGACGCATACTGTTCGTGTAAATCCGGGTAATTTTCATTATTACATTAAATTCACGATTTATAAATGCAGTTAACCTTTGATAATGTGTTTATTATTTTTGTTACCATATATCACAACGAAATCGTCCGATGTTACTCAAGTTAAAGGGGATCTATTTCTTTGATCTGAGTAGAAGTTACTGCAGTAGGTCATAACAAAGATGGAATATATACATATATATTAGAGGAGAATGCGTTAGACGATACAAGTTGTAATTTCCGTCGACTTTTTCAACATTCAACTGGTGGTGTTCACGATAACACGATTTTATCCATTTTTTACATTTGTCCAAGTTACGTTTCGGCTTTGAAAATGGAATAAACACGATGCCGCCTGTCAAACGTTCCGGATATCGACTATCTGAATCACAGAGGCCCCACTTACATCTTTTAACCATTTTCTTCTCGCTTTTTTGTTACTAAAATCAGAATTATTCCTCCGTTTCTTGGTCAACGAAATGCACTCAGCTTGTCCAAGGAAAATGGCGACCGAAAACAAAAGAATCACGTGACCAAATGGAGCGCGCTGATTAGCTAACGCTAGGCGTCTTGTCCTGTCAATCAAATTTCGGCGTAATGTTAATTACCGGCGTCCACCGTTTCTTATTGTCTAAATAATAACGTCATATATCTTGTATCCAACACAACTTGTACACTATATTGTACCTAATCCGAGTTCTTAATATTTCTTAGCATATAATCCTCATTGTACGAGAAGATTAAGATGTTCCTGATGTGAAATTTATACCCTTGATAAGACCTCGACCCTCGCATGCAGACTTCCCGCCAATTCAACCCATTCAATCAATCGCAGCGTGAAGCCAGGAACAAGAATGTTAATTTGATGTGTTTCCCAGAAATTCACACAACGTTTTATACAGTTTAACATGCAGCGTAACGTATCATTAATATATTTTTGCGTTAAACAATCTAACAGGATAATTGGCATATACTTATGGACTCTCGTTTGTTTTTTCTGGTGATTGACTTATTCGTCCATGTTTCTACTATAAAAGTCACATCAACGCTATTTTATTTTATTGGAGACGGTGTAAACTCACAGAAGAAAAAATGATGCCTTTATGTGAATGCACATTGAACATTTGACATGATACTATATTCATACGTCACGGCACCATAGAAGAAACCAGTTTCATAACAACGTTCGCATATAAGCATGATGAACTTGAACAGTGTTATTCTCATAAATGATATATTTCTTGTGCATATTGAATTATTATTTCTTGCGTTCATTCGACATTTTTTTTTAATTTTCTTTCAAAACATATCCGGAACGATTTGGTGGGACGGAATAATCTGTCAAAACAATAATACGGACGAAAGAAAATGCAATAGTCGCGAATTGTTGGTCTAAAAACAAACCTTAGAAATATTTATGCATTTATCAGGTTGCAGTTGTACATTTTCCTAATTAATTTAATGATTCCTTTAACTTCTAAACGGGTTTTATAGACATTCAAAAATAAACAGTGAGCGAACGAAAAAGGTTTCCACACTGACAGAAAGTTTGCCCCTCTTAACCTATGCGAATGCTTTGAAAATCCTTGACAAACAGAGGACATCTAGGTCAGTTAATCCGAAATAAAGTCGGTCCTCCCTGGGAAATGGACTATTTCGAGACTAACAATAGTAATTGTTGCAGTGATATGCTGTTGTTATACAGTGTCTATAACTATAACAAGTACCAGGAGAAGGATTGCTTATTCAAACGCTGCGGTCTGGTTCTTGTAAAGCCACAACTTTGTACGGCTTTAGTTTTTTTAATCTTAAAAGTTTTGTAAAATAAACTGTATACGTTTGGTTCTCAATTTCATTAGGATATATCGGATGCATCCATTCGCAGTGTTGCTATTAATAAAACGATTAAATCAACACCTCGAATTCATAGTCCTTTCGTCCAAGACGTCTATTTTATTCAAGTCTCTCAACATCAAGACCTAAATGCACTCGTATATAAAAGATAAGTTTTGCTTTCTTTTAAATCTACATGGCGTCATCTTCATTTTGACACCACAAAAAAAGATTATTTTCAAAATAGGAAATTGGATGACAGAACATAGCAACAGACTGTTACTAAAGAGAATATGCCCGTGCCACAGGTTCTACGTAAGGTCGGTATTTAGTACTATAGTATTGACAATTAAAATGGCGGACCATTTGTAAAGTTGTGTCTTCTTTAGGCTTCTCTTATAAAGCAAAACAAAATAAGGGTCAATTATTTCGTAATTACATGATTCATTACACAAAAATTAAGTGAACGGGGATTGGGCAATTTTAGAGACACAATTTAAATGGTAATCTGTATTTAAATTTAAAAGCTGATTTTTTATGCAACTGGTTTTTATTTATGATTACAACCGTTTTACGTGTGCAGTGTGGTGGTCGTAAAATCTCTTCTTCTATGTATATATCTTTAGTCATTTAAATCCTCCTTCTCAATTATGACATATATTTTCTTTTGAGGTCTAAGGTTTCTAAGGTAATCTTGAGGTTTCTAACTCGAATACAGCATTCAAATAATTGTCCCAAATTACTTGAGGATATTTTATTTTATGGCGCTATGGCTTACTTCTAAGCTCACGTCATCACTTGAACTATTGCGTCTTGGCATAAATCAAAGATTTGAGAAAGGACTGAAGTTGGAGTTGTTTACTAAAGACTTGATACCACTCCAACTTCGCACCAGGTATATTACGAATATTATTGTAACTTCGGGCCATGAGGGTTATTATCACCTGCAAGCAGTGCTCTAGGAGGGTTTAGACGTGGGTTAAAAAAAAAACAACACTCTTTGTTAATTCTTTTGGCGTCTGATAATGAGCCAAATTTTGTAAATATTATATCGACGTCCTTTTATGACGTTCACCAATGCTATCTTTGTATTTCACATTGATACCATTTTTTCTCTGTCTGTGTTTGAGAAACCCGTTTAGCACCCAGGTTACCCCTTTTGCCGACAGACTATTTCAAAGAAGATATGAATAGTTTTTCGCTTTTTTGCGTAATGCCTCGTTACAGCAGTTAAATTGATGTTAAATATCAAACTGAAACATTTAAACAAATTTATTCTTATGTAAAATCACCATACCGGAAATGCATTATGACTTGTCTTGAAACACTTAACATCCATCTTAATTCAGTCATTTATGTGGCATGACTGCATACTAATTGGTACCGACAGTTTAGCTTAGTAAATGGTATTTTTTATGTTTTTGTATTTCAATCAAAACAACTCTGAAAAGCAGTTGGTAGGGAGAGGCAAACGTTTTAAAACAGAATTTCGTCTGATGAAAAATCACAGGTGACTTAATTTTTCAGTGTAGCATGCAGCCAACGCCCTTTGGTCTCACCGATTAAAGTTTACATGTAGAATAACATGGATCTCGAAAAAATTGTTTGGTTTGGTTAGATTACTGATATAAACGGATTTTAAATTATACCAAAATACACACATTGTACATGTAAATGTGCCACAAGAAATGAAAGAAATCTTTTTAATAAATACATGCCCCCAAATAATACATTTTCATACAATTATTATAAATCAACATGCTATGATACTTTTTATTCATAATAAATGTCACTGTAATCATTATTGCGATATAGCATGAATACAGATAAATACAATAATCATATATATGTTATGCGATCACGAAGGTTACTTTCTATGCATGCATCTTAAATATAGATATTTTAAACAATGCATAATGTACGAATTTATATATAATTTTGTCACGAATGCTTTTCACAATTCAATTAAGTTAAATGTGAATTTCGTGTATTTTGTAAAACTTTTATTATTTGATTTATCTTGATTATTTATTTATAATGATCACTTCATCGATTGCGAATTAAGATAATATTTCAATAGTCCATATTGTGTCGGTTTGCCAGTAAATGTCTAATTATTATCTCCATTAAATCTAAACGATTTTTCATACTCAATGTTGTAATTTATTATTTCATGTCATTAATAATATAACTCGTATTATTGATCTATAATTGGAGTAGCCCTTTTACCGAGGATAACAAAACGTTTATATTTGTATGACTAAATTGTTCTAAATGATAATAAAATGGCATAAGCTAGAATATTTATCCGATTAATTATTTTTTTTACATATTAACGAACGCAATTAAATGCACCGTAGTAAGCGGGACTTAAATATATGTAAAGAGAAAATGTTTCACCTTTCTATGCAAATAACACATATTTCAGAGATAAAACAGACAAAAAAGACCGAGTTAACAGTGTTACAACCTCGCACTTCCTGAGATTTTTTTTAGATTTTCGGATACAATGTTAATAAATATATATCATCAAACTGAGACACCTGCCAGTAATCATCTGCATCATTTAAAGCAAAAATAATATTATTATTTAAAATGTAACAATAAATGCACTGAACCATCTTAAATGTAGAAAACATACAACAAATCAAATGCATCGGCAACTTAACAGTTCCTAATGATTTAAAAGATATGAAAGTTTGTAATAAAGCAATCCATGCAATGACGTTTGCTTAGACCCAAGTTATGACATCAAAATACCATTGGATTTCTTGGAAAGAATGCGTAAAACACGAAGAAAATCCTTAAGCAGAAGCTAGTAAAATTGGAAAAAGAAAAATCCCCTTAACCAAGAAACAAAGTTCAGTATTGTTTATAAGAAGTATATTCTGCAAAACTGTTAGACGACGATTATTTTACGTATAGAGTTCATGTATTTATTTATGGAGGGACATGTGAAGAAATGTGCATTGTTAAAACACAAATCAGCCGATTTCGAAAGAGGTAATATATGCAATTACAATGTATATGTATTATAAAATTAACTGTAGTCATTTTATTATATTTTTAAAGTTTAATGATTTTGTTGCGATCGTATTTTGAAACAAATATCAACATATGTTGTGTGTTGTTTCCTGGCCATTTTGAAGTATTACATTGACAGTTTTACACTCGATGGCGGAATTTTGTCAGCTGCATTCTTAAGAGACACATAAACAATGGCGCAATGCTGTTTCCCGGCTGGTTACCGTCTGTTCGTCCTCATCACTCTTCGACCACCAAAGAGAACTTTACAGCAATGTCGTACCGTAACCATTCTTTTACTATTAAATGTGCAGGTGTTGTAGTTAAGGGCGGATTCTGTCAGTTTGGTCTCAAGGGTCGTATAAATAATGATGACTCTGTTATCACGTCACCAGTTGTTGATTTTATCAGGTAATGCTTCAGTTCTAGACACAAGACCCAGGTCTTTTAATACGACTACAATAACTCAGTGTTGTTAACATTCAGTATCTATCTAGTCGGAAGAAAGAGCTTTGGCTATCTGTTATGAATTCTTCTTTTTTACAGGTAATTTATATTCATTGTCAGAAGAAATACGGATAATTTAATAAAAATAAATAAATAAAAAATAAAAGCTGTTAAATTGTATCTTTTCCTACTAATACTTTTCCTTGTGTGTAATTCATAAAAATATATGATGAAAATTAAAATTGATTATGTTTACTGAAAGGATTCCTGCATGTTAATATTTTATCCAGAAAAGTAAGTAAAGTATATTGTTTATACGTGATGCACCACAATTTACTGGCATAAAATATCAAAATATTCACCAGTAAGCACAACACTATTTGATAAATTAATATCGTAATTCAAGAATGTCGTGTTTGTGTTAGTTTTTCTCATCAAATAACTTAGTGTCTTTTCAGAGAATTATTTAAGGAACGAACGATAGATACTTTGTCTTTCAGTCAGGTTTTTTCCCTTGTGTCTGTGTCTGATGTCTTTACAATAAAACAAGTTCAAGTTCAACAAAAACAAAAGTATTAACTTTAGTTTCTCACTTATAAAAGCGTTACAAAATAGATATGCTGCAGGAAACAGGATGCGATTTTAGACTTGAGAAACACTAATTCAGTGAGTTAGTATGTTATACCATCGCGATATTGATAGTATATAAATTATAACTGTATTTAGCTGTATTGATGTACGTAGTGTACTTAGTATATTAAATATTATTAACTGATATAGGCAAAACTGATGATTTTCACAAAACTGTTAAATTCCATTCCAAGCATATCAATATCTGGCCTTTTCGTCATTGTATTACAATATTACATCATTCGGGTAGAAAAAGATACGCGGAAACGTAATAAAATTAATGAAAGTATGTTGAAAAAAAACAAACGAGTTAAATATTATGGTGTACTTTTTTTTTAAGTTAACAGAAGTGCAGATTTTATTAATCCAAGGTTCTCCCATAACCTTTGAAGTAAGCCGTCCTATTACATGATAAAATATAGACGCCGTCACCTAATGCTAAGTGTAAAAATATTGTTGGACTTTGCTATAACGGGGGTGTGTTTTACAAGCACGGATTTGAATTGATGCATTCAAAATAAACATATCTGTTGAGCGTGCTTTTTTGTTATAAGATTAATGTATCACGTTCGTCGCGTTTTATGGTCTTATAATGCTTTATAATTATTTACAATATTTATGATGTTATAATTATGTTCTTAACTTTCCATTTTTTACAAGAAAACGTAACGCGAACCTGTGCGATTCTGGCTTTCTTCACTTGTGTTTGTGGAGTCTATCACTTAAACGTGCATTTACACAAGTGAGATACAATAAGAATATATGACAAAGTCCTATGAGCATTGCAACATATACCAAACTCCGAAAATGCACAGAACAAAGGTATTTCACATGCAAGCCATGCGAAAAGTAAGAACAAATTTGTGATGAGTCATTTAACGAAAGAGCAAACCCGACAGTTACCGCCTTGGAACGGTCAGTCGGCAATATGGACCGACTGGGGTGCTTAAACCGGTTTTACAGAGCTCTAATCTCGCACTTCCTGACGAGTTTCTCAAATGCAAGCAAGGAAACGAAAAACGATCTATTTGAGTACAAAATGTCCATGCGCTGATATCTCCTATACGTTATGACGAAAGTAGTGACGTAATTGAAAATGATGTCTATATGAACGAACATGTAGGTCCACCAGAGTAAGACTAGAGTAACAAAGTGCGATAAAAAATAAACATCAAATCTAAAAAAAAATAAAGGCGACAAGAGTCATTAAAGTAGCAAACTCGGTCTTACACGCTTTTTCTTTTTTTTTAACTTGTACAAAATATCTTACAGATAAGCCATGTGTACCTCGCCGTCTTTATATTTCTGTCTGTATTCCACAAAATATTAAAAAAAATCTGGCTTGAAACAAAAATAACTTAACGAACTGATAAACAGTGAGCTAAATGTTTTACGACATCGCTGTCTGAAAATGGGCCGTTATCATAATTATTTCAAAAGAAAACAAGAAATTGCTAATCATATCTCAGAATCGGGAGAAACTTGCCAAGATAATTGATGTTTCAAACAAGCTGAAAACTTTGCTAGAACGCTGGCAGTTTTATCCCCAGTTGTAAAACCATTCACAACTTAAAGCCTTGCAAGACAAATAATATTGTTCCGTATCTAAATGCTCTTAACATTAATGGCTTGAAGATAGTTTTACTCTATTGGAAAAATAAAAAGAACTGCGAACAAATGCCACAATCAAGACAACTAAAAACAAAACATAAATATATGTCTATGTTCTATTGTATATAATCTTATGGCTGCCCCCTTTTTTCTTGAGAGATTGAGTTTGGTTTTGTTGCATATGATGCTGCAAGAGATGAAAAACGGCTTAATATTAATGAAAACGTTTGACGTCAACTGCAAGCTTTCATTTGATGCAAATTCGTTTTAATTTAAAAGAAAAGCCTTATTTATTTACTTTAAGAAAATACTTATTTATTTACTATAGAAAATCCATTTAAATCTTGAGAAAATGACACAAATGAAGCACATATTAGCGTTGCAATAATATACAAACTTTAAACAATCAGAATGGACTAAAAAAAAATAGAAAAACAGCTTTCGGAAAAAGTATCATATTCTGGACTTACAATTTAGGGATAATTAATATTCTCAATAAAAGCCATTGTTAAAAACCTTTTAGTGAATCTATAATATATCCTAAAACAGTTATTAAAACCGAGTACGAGTTAACACACGGAGCCTAAGAAGAAAAGCAGCCAACATGTAATCCTTTATCACCTTCTCAATCTTAATTAAGTATAAAACATGACAGAGGCAACTTTACACGCAGGCTATTTCTGTTGTTCAGGGTATGGTGAATAGATCCAGTAGAACAGTCTATGCTCTTTAATGTAAACGCATACGCTGTCCATACATTCCACGAGTCTTGCTCCACAAATCAGTTTCACATAACATCGTTTAATTCAGACTTGACTTCTTTATCCAAGAAAAAAACCTACATAGCTACAAAAATATTCAGCAAAAGTTAAGTTAAGGAGTAAGATGGTTAACATAATGGACCTAATTTTCTGTGAGGAGTTATTAATATCATTGGAATACATGTTTAAGAATTGTAAGCTCGAAACTATTTTCCTTCTATTTATTGTTATTGAGGATTTTTGGACTTTGTATTTGCATTTGCCATTTTTTGTTTATTTCATAAAATAGATATATCAGGATGAACATTTGCATCAAAATGCAATGTCCACTATTAAATATTAAATTCCAGTCTTACCAATACAAGACTCTTTTAATTCAATATACTACACAATGCATTCAAATAAATTAAAACTTACTAAATAATAACATGATGATTATGTTTATTTATGAAAGAGTGGATGGAATATAATGCTTAGCTAAAGTATGTCATATACTTCAGAGAATTTTAGGAGACGAAAGGTTTAACATCCATATGCCAAGTGATATTTCATTACATACACAAAACATGGACATTGGATTATTTGGACATTTAGAGACAGTGTGGATTTCCTACGGATGGCAACAGTTAATTAAAAAGAGTGTCAAAACGCGTTATGATATCGGTATCCTGGTTATATATAAAGTATACAGGTTGGTCTGCAAACACTTTTTACAAGCATTTTATTGAGTAACTAAAATCAAAGTCAAAGAAAAAGCGCATACTAAGAAAACTGGGAAAATTACGCATTTTGTGTCGTATAATTTGGTAACTCTTTTGCAATGGAAACTATATACATTGCGCGTTCTTTAAAACATATATCACCTTAATTTTGAAAAGAAAACATGATTTTATATATAAATAGATACAAAATTTAAGAACAAATACTTTAAAACATTTATATATAGACTAATAAACTTATGGGAAACCTACATTTGCAAAAGATGTATTTTCTATTTTCAATATCATTTTTTTAAAAGTGCTTCGTTAAAACTTTTTGTACGGTTTCTGTGGCCATGGAATCGTTCTTTCTTTACGACAGATATCATTACACGCATCACGTAGGCATTTTGGAATACAAGACTAAGACCAAGCACTGTTCCATTTAATATTGAAAAAGTCATTGCAAGCATATCATATATTACGGTTTATACCCTTTTATCTGCTACATGTAAATATGCCAACCATACTTAAACATTAGTCAACAACTGCAAAACCAAACATCCGTGCTGCTAGAGACAAGGTTCTAGACAGTGCAGACTGTGACCGTTGTGGCCTTCAGTTAAACTAACAATGGAAGTTAGCTGTTCTGTATGCCACGTTTATCAAAGGACTTACAAATATTAGCAAGATTATAAATATAAATATAAAACCTTGCTATCAGAAAATGTATACGCGTTTTTGATAGTCTTCAAATGTTGTCTACAGAAATGCCAAGTCTCCCGAAAGTAATCGTAGATACGAGTCTTACGTTGCATCGTAAATAATCCTCGCTACACATTCAAACAAATGGGTTTTCTTGAAAGGTCACTTATGTACTTAACTTTCTTATGTACTGGTCATAAATATTGATAATTTCCTTTGTGAAAGTGTAATGAGAGAGTGATTTGTGATATTAAAAATTACGAATTATGCTGTACAGGATTGCGAACAGAAAGCGATATATGCGAATATAACGTTTCAATGCAAATACAGTTGGATAAATTGTATGTAAGATTTTCTTGACATGCTATACGAGGATAGAAGAAAGGAGCACGATAATAATCATAATTAGAGAATCTTGTCTTGTCTTACAAAGTTTGACATAAAATGAAATTTAATGCAAAACTTAACAATTGACAAAAGTGTGAATTCGTCCTGTTAAGTACCTATGACACAATTATCCAGTAAATTAAAATGTGTGACTTGCTCACTTCTGTATCTATTCAAATAATTCTTTGAACAAAACAATTCAATAAGGAATCAAACAAGTTTGAAGCTGGGTGGACTATTGTCAAGGAGGATTCGTTGTCGATACGAAAGCGATTTTATTAAAGTAAATAAAAGTTTAATTAATTGCACATGCAACAAGCAGTCCTTTTTAACGATTCAATATCATTCATGATGATTGGTGATTATTTATTTTGTTTTGTTAATATACCAGTCAAATGTTTTGGTTATATGGCCGTGGGGATATAACTTGAAAGAAAGTGTTATATATTAATACCCAGTTAAATATTTTTAATGAAATCGTACAGAGAGCAAATAATCAACACGCTTATTTTAATAAAGTAAAAAAATAAAACTTCTCTTTATATACTTAATCATTTTAACAGCAAACTGACGTGTACGTGCACTTTACATGCAGTGCATGGACAACATATTTTACAGCAAACATGCCGCAACAAAGGTTTGCAGAAATTATTCCGACAGCAAGTCTGATGATGACACGCTAACAACGATTATGTTTTTATATGTATGGGAGTAGGATAGAGTAGATAAAAAATTCGGATTATTGAAGGAACTTCTGTCGCTGTTTGATAGCTTGTCATATCTTCTTCGTCGGTACTGCAGCATCTACGCTGCCACCTATACGCAAGAATACATTTCACGAAGCGAACACAATCTCCCCGTTTTACTGTTTTGCTAGGCACCAGATTATGATGTGGGTCATATGCATGCCTATGCCTTAAATTCATGCATGTCACAAAGGCAAGCCATGTAGTTTTTTGTCATGTATATACTTACTGACTCCGAATCGGATGTATGTTTAGGCATAAATACAATTTTATTATCACTTCTTGCTGTATACTCACATAAAGGTCATTGCGTTACGTTGAAGGGTTAATAATAGTTCTTGCCACATGCGACTTAATTGTTTTGTTGATATGATTACCTATTAATTTATTGAATAATTAATGTCCTTAGGTTATTGAATATTGAGTGACATGGATTCTAACAACAAGTCGACCTCACAATGGCAATATTTTCTATGCCGAACGCAGAAGAGACAGTTATTTAACAAACACCGATTTTTTAAAGGTAATTTAATAAAAAAAACTACACAAGACACGTACAATGGAAGCATCCAATGAAAATAACGAATACAAAAACCTGTTGACATTGTTTATGCTTTTTAATCAGTATTACCGTAATCTTTAACGTATTTCAACAAAGTAATTGTTTGCGCAACAAAAGGCAATGTGCATAAATATTGCAAAGAAAAAATAAACAACATGCAGTTGTCAATATAGAAACAACTGCGGTAAGTTACTTTCGGAAAATCTGGTCCAGGGGGTGACTGTGCAAATGAGGAATATGACTTGTTACGACCGGTGTTGCTATGTAAAATTTATTTATAAAATGGCACGTTTACTAAACGATGAAATGGTGTAACAGAAAGAATAAGCCGACAACAAGCTAGTAAATAATGTTTTATTTTAATAAAAAATAAAAAATCTGTCGTAAGAAAATAATAACAAATATATCAGACAAAATTTGAGAATGCAAAATTAATGTTAGCTTACAGTTTGTCCCTATAGGAGATGTCCCTTTAATAGTCCAATTAATAATCCAATGTCGAATAATCCTGAAGAGTTTACGGTAGAATGTCCTTGTAGATAGGCAAAGTTGAAATAATCCAAAGACAGAACAATACACAAATGTAATCAATATAAATCTAAATCCAACACTTAAATATTTATAGCACTGTAGAATATAATAAGTCCACGTAAGTTCCAACACAAAAAGGTTTAATATAGAAGCTGCAAGTATTTCCAAACTATATGTCCAAACTAAAACTTAAATCGGCTAATAAGCCCTTATAAAGACCCAAAGAATTTCTAGAACGCAGAAGTCTCCAGAACATTCACGAAATCCAGTTAAAAAACAAATGAATTTTCTAGCATGATCTTTTCTTTCTATCTGCTACGCGAATGCATAGTCATGCGAAATACGCCATTAAAACTACAACGATAAACAACCCCTTAACGTGACTAGTGTAACCTTAAACGCTGGTGTACTACTGTACATAACAGACTGTAATGACTAAATTTTATAACCTTAACTTTTAAAGATTATAAGAAACTTAGTATATATTTATTCATAATTATCGAGCTGACGTTCGCAAGCACATAATTATCGAACAACACGATTTACGCATACACACAATGGATTTGCAATCATGGGACTTTCATAAAACCATATGATGATTCATAAAGTTATAATATATAATAGATCTAAACACAATTCTTTATCGCATAAACCTGAAAGAGAAAGAAGTAATAACCCTTTTAAAGACATCAGATCGGTCGCATATCTTTGCTATTCATGATTAGTATCAGATAAAATGAACAGTGAAGTATAAAAGACCTCGTGCTGATTGGGTCATATTTTACACATTGTGTTAATTGGATCCTATCCTTTAGAAGTCATTCCTGATTAACATGCGGACAAAAAAAGTACCAACTCATCTATGGCAGATATTTCCTCCTTTGTACATCTATAATCTTTAGAAATGCACAAATGCTCCTGAATTGCCAGAGAATCTACATGTTTCCATTGCAACACCATTTACATTCTTTTGATTCAATAGCACTTAATTCCTCAATCGTATTCCTGTTTTCTTCTTTTTCAATCTTCGTTTTCATGCCATTATTTAAACAATAATACAGCCCTGTTTTGCCTTTAAGTTATAACGCCACTTTTTGTCCTAAAACCTCAAAATTCTTACTCCTTAAAATGTCACTTCAACCTTAACGCCACTTAAACGTTCCCTTCAAACTCTAACGCCATTTAAAACGCTCCCTTCAAATCCTGTCGCCTCTTAAACGTTCCCTTCAAACACTAACGCCACTTAAACTTTCCTTGCAAACTCTGACGGCACTTAAACTTCCTTTCAAACTGTTGCTGCATTTAAACGTCCGCTTTAAGCCCTGATCCAACTAAACGTTACTTTTAAACCTATTTTACTCCACTTAACGTTCCCTTTAAACCCTTTCACTACTAACGTCCCCTTTAAACCCTTGCACCACTTGACATTTCATAAAACCCCTACCTCACTTAAGTTTCTTTAAAATCCTGATGAATATAATGTTCCCCTTACACCACTTGACGTTTCCTACAAAGCCCTACTTCACTTAAGTTCCCTTAAAATCCTCATGAATATAATGTTCCCTTTAAACCCTTACACCACTTAACGCTCCCGTCAAACTCCTCCTTACCTCTAACTCTGCAATACCATATACATACCTTCCATATAACAATTAAGTTTAACTACGCAGTTTTTACAGTAAGATAACACGTTACAAATATTTATTATTATTTATTGTTACAAAATGATGAACTGAAACTACACTACAATGATTGCAAGTTAATAACAAATTAATAAAGCCTAAGATTTAAATGCCAAAACTATTTACATGTTCATCTCGTTAATCGTAAACGGCCGTCAGAAATTTAATCCAAACAGATAAAAGTCTTCCCTCGTTCTAGATAAAAGGTGACATATTTATGTTAATGTTCTTGTTAACTCTTGACTGAAGTTGCAAGACACATCGGGAAGTAGTAATTCTTTATCTTCTTTAAAAAATTCTTTTGGTCGGCCCTGGCATGCTCGTAGCATATGTTCACAAATTTGATATTGAAACGCATGTGGCTAAACGGTTCGTATCACATATATAATCTTTTACCACTGATATATGTAACGAATAATGCTTTTTAAATGTAAAAAATATTCTTTTTTTTTTAAAAAAAAAAGCCAAGTATCTAATAGAAAGTGGTTTTACTTTTAATCTTTTGTAAAATTATTTTAATATAAAAGATCATATTTGTGGGTTTTTTTCCCAATGTTTTTGCTTGAATCACTTCGGCCGTTAATTATGTTACTTTCGTGTCGTCCCTGTCCAGCCCGGGGCCTTTTCGCACCTGGAGCCGACGCTCTACTGATTGCGCGATCATAATTTGTAACAAAGGAAGGAAATATTTAATTAAATGTAAATATGTGATTAAATTGTACATGTACAAAACTAACGCCACAAGCTTGCACACTGTTTCTCGTCCGTTTCTTTTCATGTTTCTACGGCACCACGTGCCAGAACAAGATCATTTTACAATATTTTCTTCCATTTTTAGCATATTATTTATAATTATAAAAAAACGTTTTGAATTCCTTGTTTTATTATTCTATTTATACGGTAGTGCTTATCCAAGCGCTGATAGCTGACACACCTGCCATTATTTCTGCTGGAGCCAAATATCTGCACTTGGACATGTATTATGGTTTAAAATCTAATAGATTAGATGGACTATATTGTATAACTTAAGTTATCTGTGTTTTGAAACATTATTTTTTATACAAACCTTTGCTGTGTTGACTGGTTTCAATGCAAACTCTGAATGAAGGAAAACATTCTGAAAATTTTCAATGGCATTTTATCACGCCCTGTATGATGAATTTTGACGTCATATTCGCCCCTTTCAGCGCATATTAAGCATATCAGTCCCTAGTCAGGATCATTGTGTTAATTTTTATTGTAAATAATAATAGTTTGTGAATATTAAAAGCTGTGGGAGGTATGGTACTAGACGTCGGTGAGATATGTGACGTCAGATCCATTATTCTACAAGCGAATCAGCGCTCAGTCCAGCTCCACAGTGTATTATTGTCTAAATAATGACGTCACCTATCGAGTATCATTATCCAGTATCGCTTGTACATTATCTTGTACAAAATCCGAGTTCCTATTTTCTCCAAGCAAATAATCCTCATCATACGGGAAGATTAAGATGTTCCTGAAGTGAAACCGTTACCCTTGGTAAGACCTCGACCCACGCATGCAGACTTCCTTCTAATTCAACAAATTTAATCAATCACAGCGTTGGTACAGAAACAAGACTGATAATTTGATATAATTCCCAGAAATTCACACTACGTTTCGTAAAGATTAACATGCAGCGTAACGTATCATAAATATTATTTTTCGTTAAATTAATCTAACTGGATAATTGACACATATTGAAGGAGTTTCGTTAAGCTTTACCGTCCATGTTTTTATGAATATATTTTTTTTTCTGAACTGCTGTAAAGTATTTCTTCTGTAGAATAAACGTCATACCAACACTAATGGGGACGGTGTTCATGCACGAAAGATAAATTGCTGACTTAAGTGTTACAGTTTTTTTGTGAATATTTGGAAAAATCCAAGTTATTTCATATGTCATAGCACCATTAGAACGAGTCCTATTACAACGTTTGCTTATAGGCAGGTTATTTTTATATTTGACGTGCAAATGACGTGAATTCATATTTTAAGGTTTCATTCTACTTTCATCATGAATTGTTGGTCTAAAATGCAAATTAAACTGCTCCATGTATTCATCAGGATGCATAAGACCATTTTCCTAACTTATTTACTAAATCTTTGATCTTTCTGTGTGTTCTAAACGGGTTCTAAAGACATTCTGAAATAAACAGTGAACAACACAGTGGCTTCCACATTGACAAAATCCTTGCCCCCTTTTAATCTACTTGAAGGCTAGGACAATCCTTTACAGACAGAGCAGATCTACATAAATTAGTTCTAAATGGAATCAGTTTTAGTAGGAAATGCACTATATCCAGACTAGCAACAATAATAATTGGTGCAGTGATATGCTGTTGTTAGCCAATGACTATAACTATAAGAAGAAGGAGTTCCTACGTCAAACGCAGCGGACTGGTTTTATCAAGCCACAACTGTACACAAGTAGTGTTTTAATCTTAAACGTTTTGTAATATAAACTGTATACGTTTGTTTAGGATACATCGGATATATCAGACCGCAGTTTTACTATTAAAATAATTATTCAATCAACTCCTCGAACTCACATTCCCGAAGATGTCTATTTTATTCAAGCCTTTAAACAGCAATGCCTAAATGCCTAAATGCAGTTGTATGTAAATATAGGTAAATAAGAAAAGGTCCTAACAAAATTTCCAGATATTTAAAATTTTATATACCTGTAGACAAAGGCATACAAGGTACATGTAAATGTGACAAAAACACAGAGACGAGACATAACACACCAAAAGGAAAACCATCAGTTACCGCCTTGGAACGGTCAATCGGCAAAAGGGCCGACTTGGGTGCCTAAACCTCCTTTGTGGAGCGCTCCAACCTCGCACTTCCTGAAGGTTTTTCTATCAAACAAACAGTGTAAATGACAATATCTCGTCAAAGTGAAACAACTAATAGTAAGCACCTGCATCGGGAGTTAAAACAGATACAATGAACTTATATACATACATAATATCTAGTAATAAAGTAAACTTTCAACATATGTACAGAAGATAAAAGCCTCGGCAACGTAAAAATTCCAAATGAAAGAGTAGTTTAAAATAAAAACAGCCCAAGCGTTGATATATAATAATATCAATTTAATTATGGCATTCAATGCCATGACGTCATATGCCAAAAGTGTCAAAAGTGAAATGTAAAAAATACGAAAGAAAATATCGAATTTTACAAAACAACCTACCAACAATATAAAATGTAGTTTTGTTAAGAGTTAATAGGTTTAAAAAAATATCATAAAAAGCCGAGGATTTATCGCCAATTGGCATATAATATATAATAAAGGTACCAAAAGTCCCGATGTTATACCTACTGTGCAATCTCACGTAAAGGGTATGGAGACTGCTTAAGTTGTCTCACCTATATAGGGCACGACCTGAGAGATAAAGAGACAGGAATTCCAACAGAAACTGTCCAATTATGGCTTTAAGTTACTGTTTTCATATAGTCTCAACGACCTGTCCGGTCATCGTGTACTTTAAAAGCAATGGAAGTTCTTGACTGTAAAAGGGTCAATAGCAAGCAATGCAGTACAACAAAGGATTCCCGGGTTGTAACCGTCTGCAATACAGTTTCTGATAAGTTTTGTAAAGTGGTCAGAAAAGTTATTGAGACCCTTGATTTTCTTTAACTTGTATAAAACATTTCCATAAAATGCAGGATGGCTTATGCCTTTCTGCATAAGTGTTATCATACTGCTATTATACTTAGAAGCAATAAAACAATTGCGGTGAAAGAATTTTCTTAATTTATAAAAAACGAAAGCCTTGCAGTAACAGTTTAGAAGAAATAAACCGGTTTCTAGCATTGAAATCTTCTACTTTAGTACAAACTCGTGCAAACCTTGTAAGTTGTGATATGTAAATACCATAGGAGGTAACACTAGGTATTTGCTTTATTAAGGGTAAGTTCTGGAGGGTAAATCAGATGGATCATTTGAGAAAAGAAAGGATTGTCGATAGTTAGAATATTGTCAAGATAGCGTGACGTTAAATTGAAAGCCTCTATAATGTGGCTTTGGTTATAAGGGGATAACGTTAACATGAAATCATGTTCAAAGCAGTATGAAAACAAATCTGCAATTCATGGTGCACAGTTGGTTCCCATAGGAATACCAATTACTTGTCTAAATAAAGTGTCACCACAGTTTAGCACACCCGTGCATTGGGATACGTATTTTGTTTTTAAATAGCATTTAACCATTCATTAATTAACGTGTATGAACCTACAATCCCTGTAGAATGTATTGAAAATGATGTATAATGTATAAAATACAAGTAAGGAGTAAAGACATAGTTAATCCCTTAGTCTAACTGCGTGGCATAATTAACTAGTTCTGACTGGCAGCATTTATACATAAACAATTAGATGTTTGTTCGAAACATTATAAAAATTAAGTAAAAAAGTGTATTTTTATTTACATCGGATACTTAGTTATATTTGTATTGCTCATTATCATAAAACTGGGTGTATATGCACATATTTAAGGTGGTATGTCCGTTTATGTCCTGTCGCAAAATTCAAATCTAAACAAGTATTGGATAAAGATAACTTAAAAACGCAGAGTTCATTCTATGGTATTAAGTTATGAGGTTTTCGTGAAATAAAATCACAGTGAATACAACCGTATCAGTAGACGTTTATATTAGATACAATGCTGGAGAACACATTTCTTTTTTTTCTAGCAACATATATCTGATCCGTTAGGTTCCTGACTGACTTAGTCTGCTTACTAAACCACACTCTTACCTACCAGCGTGATCTCGTTTTTTACATGACACCGATAAACTCCATCATTGTATTATCTCCAAAACGAAAGCCACTTTCCGGATATCAAAGAAGACGCATGCAATTATAAATGCATCCCATCTCGCAAAACGACGACTGCACAGGCAGAATGCACTAATATAATTGTCAGCAATCGTTATTATAACATACGTCTTCATACATGCATTAACTGTTAGTTGAAAGTTTTTAGCAGGATTCATTTATTAGCGGAACTACGTAAGAAATGATGCCGCCATGTTGCAATATTAGATATTAGTTGAAATAATGTTATAGCTATATCTATTGTCGGGACAATTTTCCAATCTGTCTGTCTCATAATTATTTAAATACTCCTAATATTTCTTATACAGCCCTTACACTTTGCTGTTAAATGATGGAACTTTAAACATACAATGTAACTAGCGAAACATCTAGTCTTTATTTTAAAGTAGACATAGTCGTGGGAAACCATTGTGTAAACAGTTGGTATGGCGGGTCATTTGTAAGCGTTTTGTTATCTAAAGGCTTCTCTGATTAAACAAAAAAGTAAGCTTCAATCATTTACTAATGGCACGAATCATAATAGTGAATCAAGTAAACGGCGTACAGTATTTTAGTAGATGTCTTTCTATGTGAATCTGTATTTATATTGAAAGGCTTATAGTTTATGATGCTGGTTTTTATTAATGATTACAATCATTTTACCTGTACAGTGTGGCGGTCGTGAAAATCCCTTCTTTTAGTTCTAGCTAAAAGTCATCGTCTGTTTCTCTGTCTGGAAAGAAAAACTTGCTGACCATTACAAAAAGATTCTAAATTTTAATTCTATATATTATGTACATAATAGTGCCAATAAACATTTTCAGTGTGTTTGGGTGAATTCGTGCTTGCACGTATACGTGCGAGCGCGTTTGTGTGCGCGTGCGTGTGTTTGTATGTCTTATAGTCATTACTATTATATGTTTAGCGTTAAACGTGGAACGTGCCATTTCTAAATTAATCTTGATCTTCCCAATCAATATATATCTGCTTAATTGGTATTAAAATCATGTGGCAACATTTTAACAATTTGATTGACCGAGATGTAAAAGCACCACAAGGGAATTATTCCCGTGTCATTAAGTACAGGCAGGACATATACATACCCCTCTTAATTCAGTCATTTATGTATCAAGACCGCTTACTAATTAGTATTGACAATTTACCTAATTCAGTGGTGTATTTAATAATGTTTTTGTATTTCAATCGAAATAGCAACTAAGGGCAAGTATATTGGGAGAGGCGAAAGTTTGTTTATTGGGTTTATCGTCCCACTAACAGTATTTCAGTTATCTGGAGAAGGTGTCCACTTAAAGCAGATAAAGTGCTGCCTTCACTGTGTATAGCATGCCGTGAGCACCTGGCATGATACCACACCCAGTCACATTATCCTGACACCGGGCCAACCAGTCGTGGAACTACCCTTATATTTGCTTGAGCGCTAGCAAGGGAGCTATACCACTACCATTTTTAACGACTTTGGTATGTCGCGGCACGGGATCGAACCCGGGGCCTCCCGTACCTGGAGCTTGGAGAGGCGAAAGGATAACGTGTGTACGACGTGATTTACTGGGTTCTGAACATAATTTTGACTGATGACAAATCGCAGACGGATTAATTAAATCAGGGTTGGCATCAAGTCATTATTTTATTTCATGCCAGGTAAATCGCGGTGCGACACACATATTATTATATTATTATATTGTCATATATTCTTACGTATAAACATTATACATTTTTTGCTTTTCTTAATTCTTAACATTTTTAAAACGTAAACAATTTTAATAGGGTTGAGTTCTATTTATTTAAAGCTTTTTTTCTCAACTGATATATTGATAAATAGCACACTCAGAAAAATAAGAGTTTATAAATTAATTATACACAAATGTCGAGGGAGATATATTTTTAAAGCTTTAAGTGACTGTTTCTTTTCCTGTTAACATAAAGCCTAAAGTTTTTTACACTGTATATAAATGAACTGTAAAAAGAAGCGCATATAACAGCTATCAACAGCTTTTTATATCGACTAGATATTCGTCCATGTATGTTAACAACGTGTTGTTTTATTACAAGAATAGGTCTAAAACTGATATAATCAACAACTGTTGGCATGATAACAGAGCCGCCCTCCTCTATACGACACATCAAGCCGACTTACAGAAATCTGTCATCAACAACAACTGTATATGTAAAAGCGCAAGATAATGGTTACTGTAAGACATGGTTTGTATGCTTCCCATTGGTCGAAAGGTGATGAGGCCGAACGAACAGTAAAGAACCGGTGAACCAGAATTGCGTCATTGTTTATGTGACCCATTAGAATGTAAGTGATAGAGTTCCGGCTTCGTATACAAGAACTGGCAATGTATTACTTCAAGATAGATGACGGTAAACCAGCATTGCGTCATTGTTTACATGTATGTAACCCATAAGAATGTAACTGATAGAGTTACGTCTTCGTATATAAGAACTGGTAATGTATTGTTAAACTGTTCCAAAAGAATATTCAAGCAAACTATCATAATAAAATATTTAAAATAACCTTGCAGTTAATTCATGGACACTTCATACAAGTGTTGCTCTTTGATATACTTGAATAAAAACAACGCGACCAGCACATTTTTGGAAGCTAAAGACCATTTTGAATCAAATGCTCCTTATTGTATTTTGTTTAATAACATAGAGTTCGCTACTTCGTACACTAGAACATTATTTTACATCATTGTTTCAAAAACTATTTTGGCACGTAACGCCGTTAGCTTAAAACGTCGCTGCTTCGGTCGCTTTATTACAACATAATATTCATTTACATGTGCGGGGTGTGGAAGTTCTGGGTTCTACTCCCTAAACCGGTTCACGATCACCAATGGGTCCGTTTGGCTCTGAACATTCCAGTATTGTAACTGTTGGGTTTAGTCTTTTTTGTTTCATATCATTTCTCACCTCCCATTGAAACATTAACTTGTTTGTCTAGTGCTAGTTTATACTTTGAATCGTGTTGCCATTCGCAGAGAACAGTGTCATATCTTGCTATAAATTGTTCACATGTATATAATTTACACTTCCTTACACTTTCATTTAATAATGTTCGAAAATATGGCACAGAACCACTTTGTACGTCGGATAAATATACTAACTAATGTCATTTTTCATTTTTATTATCAATAATAAAAAAAATAACGTTTATGTCACAAAAGACATAAACACTTTGTGATCCGTTGTTAAAAGTGCAATTAGAATGATAATTAAGTAATTAATGTCACAAAATTATTTACTATTACATGACATAAACCGATAAGATTGGGTTTGAGTAAACGTATGAATTCTAAAAAAAAATTCACAGACTTCTGGTTACGATCACTTTGCGAACGGTCACGTGATATCTTGGCAAAAAGCTACAATATTACCCTTTCCTAAATTTTGTCTTTTGTATGTCACCATATATTGAAACACATCCGTGACCGAATTATATAAAGATTCGTATTGCTTACATTATTTAAAATGCCTTCATTCTTGAAAGTAAAACAGTTTTAATATTATTAAATTTAGATATTTTCACGTATTAAACAATGTTTACACCTCAAGTAGATCTATAAAACACAAATGCTTTCCGGTAAGCATTAAAAATTGTCATTACTTGCATATCAGTAGCTTGACATAAAATTGCTCTATTCGGGTGGGTTTATGTTACGCGAAAATGTAGTAAAACGAGCAGATGTATGATGAAATCAGACGAGAACGAATTTGTGGTGTAATCTTAATTGAGGTAAACGATATTGCAGATATTAATGAGCCGAGGTTCCCCCATAACCTTTGAAGTAAGCCGTCTTATTAAATGATAAAGTATATTTGCCGTCATCTAATACTAAGCGTACAATAAATATATCGTTGCACTATGCTATGAGCGGTGTTGTGTTTCACAAACCCTGATTTTAATTGATGTATTCAAGATAAAATAGTGTCTCTTGTGCGTAATGATATTTGTTTTAAACTAAGGCGTACGCTTTTGTTCTGAGGTTTATGTATAATTATATTCCCCTTTTATCATGTATGCCTTAACTTTTCCTTTTCCACAGGAAGGCAACGCAAAGGGTTATACGTGGGTGACTTTACTCGGTTAATTCTGTGGCGTTTTCCTTTAAGAGAAACAGTCGTCATTATCATCACAAGCTTGTCAATAGTAAACAAAAGTCAATTTACCTAACGCAGATATAGAACATTCATGATCCGACATAAATGGTTCCCCACAGTAAGAGTATATTAAAGTTTTTACAATGTACAGATCACATCTAAGAAAAAAGAGGCGATTACAGTCATTACAGAAGCTACCCCGCTAATACAGACTCAGTCTAATAGGCAAATACAGGAATGTTTGGTTCTTAAAACATGTAGAAAACACGTAACATATATGTTATATGCACCTTTGCCGTATTCCTATCTCCATGTTACACGAAATCAAAAAATCTTGCTTAAATCAAGTATGACTAGACGGTCTGATAAACAGTGAGCTAAATGCATTATGACATTTCTGTCGGAAAAATACTTCTTTATCGTGATTGTATCAAAAGAAAACAAGTAATTGTCAGTCATGTCTTAGAAACGAAAGAACTTGCCAAGAATTTTTATGTTTATGAATGCTTCAAAATATGCCAGAAAACTGAAGTTTTATCTAAGACATACCCAGGAGTAATATTATTTATCACCCTAAAGCACTGCATGCCATATTATTATTCTTCCGCATCTTAATTCTCTCAAAACTGAAATGAATTTGAAGGGCTTAACTGTATTAAAACATGAGTATCAATTTCGAATAATAATGATCAATATAAAATTAATGAATATTTGACTAAAATATGTCTAATGAATATAATCTTATGACTTTTATTCAAGATGACCATTTGTTTTTTAGTTGGATATGATGTTTAAGGTATTGCAAAAAAATACATGAAGGCGATATAACTAAATGTCTTAAATATCTATAACGTTTTAAATGAAATATAACCTGTTACTTTGTGCAACTTTGTTGTAATTCTAGAGAAAACATTTTCTACAATGAACTTTTTCTGTTAAATATCCAGCAAATGTTGCAAAATGAAGAATAAAATGGCTTTGAAGTACAAACTTGGAACTTTTACTGAGACACAAAAAATATCGATCTAACTTTAGACATAATGGATTTTAACAATAATGAAAGGTAGCCTCTACATTCTTTGATAATCTCTAAATTTTGAAATTAACATACACATATTGAATTTTCTTAGGAACAGCAGTTAAGAAACACTTTTTAGTGAAAGCATAATATATCATAAAACAGTCATTGAAAGCGGGAACTAATTTATACACGGGACTTTAGCAGGAAACAGATTCACGCGAAATCTTTTATTCTTTACCCTCACTTCATTTAGTATGAAACAGGACAGAGGCAATTTTACACGCATGCCATTTATGTTGTTCATGGTATGGTGAATAAAAGCGGAAGTCTTTTGTTATTAACACATACTTTCCCCGTTCTATGCCCCAAAAGCCATTGTCACAAAAGATTGATTATTTCAGACAAGCCTTCTTTTTCCAAGAAAATAACATATAATAAATATTTAGCAAAACTGAATTAAGCTAACGATCATGATTGGTGTTATAATGGACATAATTTCATGTCTGGAGTTACTAATTACTTGCATATGTAATAGAAAGAAATGCATAATTGGGTTGTCTTAAATACATATACCAAAGACATTTTCTCTTCTATTCTTAGTTGTCTTGTACTGTCTGTTTTCTTCTTTTATTATTTGTATCTCATAAAATAGATATATCATCATTAATATTTTTTATCGCATTCTGATGTCTACTTATAAATATAAAAGTCCAGTCTTATCAATACATAAAAGTGTTGTCAATTGTATTAAATTTACCACAAAAATGCATTTAAATGAATTCATATAGTAATAATACATATCACAAAAACAATCAACACATATGAAAACAATTAGTTAATTAATTGGTTCCCTCTAAAAGATCGATATTAATTTTTTGGTCAAAATGTTTGTGGATATTTTTGACAATAATTATCATTTCTAAGTATATACGTCAAATGGAAGTTTCAATTCATTCACATAACAACCATATTGGAAAATAAGGGCATTTAGATTTTAAAATTAAGAGATTAGAAACGGGGGTTTCTTAGCGGATATAAACAGTTAATTAAAGAGAATGTCAAAACGCTTTACACCACTTCATAAAAGTAGGACAAAAAGGCGTATCGTTCGTATGAAAGACATTCATATGTCAGCCAAATGTAAATGTGAAAAAAAAAGCTGAGACGAGAAATTACATTAACTAAACCAAACCCATCAGTTACCGCCTTGGAACGATTGCTTAGCAAAAAGGTCGTGTATCAAGCCCCGAAAGTAGCTCCCAGCAAATATTTTGTTCATGGTAATAACAGGATCAAAATTTTGCTTCCAGTTCTTATTACGTTCTTCAAACCTGCCTCACCAAATTCCCAGACCAGATTTTAGTCCCTTTTTCAAAAACATGTTCCACATAACAAACAACACTGTTGCCACATGACTCCTAAATGGACCCGTTCTTTCCTCAAACCACAAAATGTCATATTTTGATTATCTCCAAGTGAAAGTTTCTCACCGAAACGCGATTTAGAGCAATTAAGAATGCATTATACAGCGTGAAACAATAATCCCACAAGCCAGTGCACTAATATAAATGTCGCACTAATATAAATGTCGGATTTCGTCCATAAACCCAATATCTTAATAAAAAGACGAAAACTTAACTGGAATATCTTTTGTTTATATTAACTTTGTAACAATACGCGCGACTTAGAAGGAAACCCTATGTTAATAGTGACTTATTAGTGAAAGAATATATTTTGTTGTTGTACATCAAACAACTATGAGAAATATTCATAAATTGATTTCTTTTTCCAATAAGAAACAGCATATATTGTACTTATTGTATAATGGCAGGTGTTCGTTCGCGCATCAGTGCGTGTTTGCAAGTATGTTGTCCTGTGTGCGCGTGTATGAGAGCAAAAGCTTTTCACAAGCATTAAATTAAGAAACTTAAAAAAATCAAGGTCAATGAAATAAACGTAAACTAAATATAAAAGAACTTTATTTAAACTAAGCATTTTGTGTCGTGGTATTTGGTACGACACGTTGAAATGGAAACAATAGACATCGTTTACTTTCGTTAATTATATTAGCTAAATAGTAACATTCATGTGCGTTCCCGTTAAAACATATATTATGTCATTTTGCGACAGAAATAATTTTGTATTTATAAATACAACATTAAAGAATAAGCGTTTAAATGTACAAGATGGAAAGTTACATCTGCAAACGGTTTAATTTCTATCTTTAAACTCCAGTTACAAAATCGTTCGACACCTTTTCTACAGTTTCTATAGCCTGCTGTTAAAAGACGTTTTGCACAATTGGAAAATCGCTCTTTCTTGACGACTAGATCTTCATATGAATCTCCGGTTCATTAAGGAATACAAGACTTAGACAAAGAACATAAAATAATGAAAAAAATCCATTGCAAACATAAAAGTGTTACGGTTTAAACATAACAAAAGCAGGTGACAGTGCAGATTGTGACGGCTTAGCCTTCAGTTAGAATGTGGTTATTAGTTATTTTATTTAGACTTATTGTCTTGCCAATATCATGTAAATGTATCCTGATCTTCTATTAATATATATTATATTAAGTATATTAAAAGTCCTAAGATACTAGAAATAACCCCTCATGATAGATTGAGTATCAAAGCAACTACAATCATTGTCTCCCCTTTATGTGTATGTATGCGCTTGAGGAAATGCATCCTCTCTAGGTATGAATGTCTAACCCTGCCAACTTTTTTCTTGTTTATCATGTTCTGGCATTTTGTCCTAAACATGCTAAATTCAAGTTAAGGAGCACAAAGATCAGAAACAACAAAATAACGGCCGTAGTAAGTGTCATCTCTCCGAGTTGTGCAAACCCGTTATGCTGCTTTACGTGCAACACCAATCTGCCTACCTTAAATTTGTTTGCCTTCCATTTATTCCTTCTCGAAAAGTACCACCTTCTGTACTCTTTTATTTGTCGTTTAACACAACTACTTCAACTGTGTATATATCATTCCAAAATATGTACTTCCCTTATAATTACGAACTTATATATGTAAACCTGCATCGTTTTGATGAAGCAGTTTACGTGTACAGACGATGACAGAAACTTAAATTTACCAAGGTGTGCTCAATTGGTCCTTTTTGTCGTCAGGTTTGTGACTATGTGTACAGAATTTGTAAAATAAGAAACAATTTAAAGAAATATCCAGATGTCTCAGAAAAATATATTGCGCGAGCTATTCTTCTTATTGTTGAATGGCATTTTGAACTGAACTTTCGATTGGTTATGTTAAACATTTAAATAAATTCAGACTGTTAAACAGGTTCTTAAAATCGAGCTGAAATTGCTAGTACATCAAGTCATAATTATGCCCTGAACAATATTGAATCGTAATGTTATAACAACTAACGTGCAGTGCATGTACAACCCATGTGACAGCTAACATGCCGAAACAAATGTTGCATGAATTAGTACGAATGCATGTGAGATAATGACATGCTAACAACGATCATGTTTTGTTGGAGGTAGAGGAGGACAAAGTAGACAAAAACTACTGATTATTGAAGGAACTTCTGTTGCTATTTGATAGCATGTCATATCTTCTTCATCGGCAGTGCAACATCTACGCTGCCATCTATACTCAAAGAATACGTTTCCCGAAGCGAAGAAATTCTTCCCATTTTACTTTTTTGTTAGCCACCAGATAATGCTGTGGCTTATCTTCGTGCCTACAATTCACCTTGTCACAAAGGCAAGCGATATAGTTTTTTTGTCATTTTGTATATACCTTACTGTCTTTTTTATACTAAGATACATGTAATTGATACTACTTTTACGCCGTCCGGTAAATTCTGGATGAATTGCCATCTGTTTGGTTTATTAAATTAATTATTTTCATAAAAACAATATTACCACCTCTCTCAATGCACTCACACAGAAGGGGATATAATACTTCCTATGGCTAATACTTATTCTTGCCACCGACTTTAATGTTTGGTATATACCATTTTGTTTTTGTTTTAAGGAGCTTCTAGGTTATTCGTATATTTAAGTCTTTGTATTTGCTTTACCCGTCTGACCAATGCATATGTGATAAACTATATCTTGTCTACAACTAAAATATTACAATTAGTTTACATATAAAGCTTAATAATTTTACTGACGTTCATACTTTCGAGCCTAAGCCACAGTGAGAGCAAATTTGGGCGACCGACGTTAACAAAGTATGTAAATCAATAAAATGATATTATATCTCATTTGCCTTATTTACGCTTTTAAGAAACCATCAACTTTTGTGCTATAAATAATATGCAATATACACGATTTTGAATTGATTTAATAAAACATAATCAGGGTTCATATTAAAAGGAAAAATAAGAAAAGGGCACTTTGAGAATTACCATATTTATTTATTTATTGGTCGACCCTTGCAAAATCATAAGCGAATCATGCTATCTGGGTTTTTTTAAGAAGTGGGTGTAATACTTTTCTCAAAAGTACGCTTTATCATTTTCATAAAACAAAATTTCTAACAAAACGCTTTTTCATCTTATATATTTTGTAAGATTATTTTAATTTCTAAAAAGTTCTTTTTGTTTGTTGTCTTTAAATGTTTTGCTTTAAGCAATTCGAACCTTAGCTTTGTTAGTTCGAGCCCCAGTCTCAATGTCATGTAGAGATGTAGTCAGTGTTTTTACATGTAATTATGGGGATAACAAGCCCCAAAGATAAATGTGACTGTTGCATAAGTTTAACTGTCGTCACCGATTAGTAAACTATCTTCGTGCATTCATTATTGAATAAATGGGGATTTTATTACATGATGTATTTTTGTGATGCATAATTCAGCACTTCCAGTAGGGTTATTTAAGTTGTCTAAAT
This sequence comes from Sinonovacula constricta, assembly GCA_007844125.1. Classification (NCBI taxonomy): domain Eukaryota; kingdom Metazoa; phylum Mollusca; class Bivalvia; order Cardiida; family Solecurtidae; genus Sinonovacula; species Sinonovacula constricta. Next base: position 24,369,330 of record CM017565.1, read on the forward strand.
CTATCTTTTTGACATTAACATCAATTTAATTACCCGATGAAATGTTTGTGAGAATCACGATTTTTAAATGGTCGACTCAATCGATTCGAACATAAGCGTTGTACACATTGATGTGAACCTAGACCACCTAAAACATATTCACTAAATAAAAATAAAATGTTGCCAAACGGGCTAGATTTTACATTTGACCAGCCGCCTTTCGGTCAAACAAAACATGCAAATATATGTTCGTTAATTCACGTAAAAATAAAGTCTTGGTGAGTGCTTTTTAAAATGTTGTCTTCTTAATTTTCTTTATGAAATTAATTAATCTTTAATCTTATAGACATTTATTGCGGTTATGTTAGGTTGAGTTATAGAAAAAGGATAAGAAGCAGAAGTCTTTTCGGACGCTCGACTTAGTAAATACTACCCCCCCCCCCACCCCCCCACCCCCAACAATTATCTTCTTTAACAATATGGTACTTCGTAAAAAGTATTGTTCTCTTTTGATGTTTGATTAAGACATAAGACATATCGGTGAAAACGTTAATTAACAATGTTAGTGCATTCCGCTGGCGCGATTATTGTTTTTGCTCGGTGGAATGCATTTTTAAGTGCGTGCGGCGGATTTTGTGTGAGCGTGTTTTGTTTTTGGCGATAATAAAATGATGGAAGGTAGTGGTTTCTGTTCAGACGAGTTTGGACGTCATGCTTGGTGGTAGCAATAGGGTTTTGCAACAGAAAATTGGGAGAGAAAATAAACGTTTTTCTTATTGAATGTTCAACAGTGTTTAAATATTTTTACTACTCTACTCACTCGAAAACAAAAGTTAACATTATTACGCTAAATGACGTCAGTACTTTGATCTTAGTGCACGTCGCTAATTAGACTGTGAAAAAAATGTATAACATTTTGTATTAGAAAGAACAAATAAAGCCAGTGAGAGATTCTTTTTCAGATACATTGCAGCGACGAGTTATGATTATTATAGCAACGTCCAGCTTTTTGGTGGAGGAAGACCCCAGACAAATGTCTAAGTGGAACCACCGGCGCACCACAAGTCAGCTGGAAGACCTTCCCATATTAAGTCCTTCGCCCCGAGCCGGACTCGAACCCACGCGGTGAGAGGCTTAGCAGTCTGTGGAGTTATAAATCGGCGACTCTACCACTACGTCAAGGGCGCCCCCACAGGTTCCGGAAACTGGTGGGAGTACCACACGTAGTTAATCGCTTTATCAACCGAATGCTCCAAGACACTTATTGTTGTAGGTTTTTTTCTATTTGTCTGATGTCCCGTCTAAGTGATGTACTTTTACATTCAACTTACCTGCATATTCCAGGTAAGGTTAATAGGTTGTAATTATATTAGGACCTTGTCATTCTGTATCAGAACAGTATTAAATGATAAATGAACTCTTATTAACATCGTCATGGCAAAAACACGATCCATTATTATTTTCTTATAATAAGCAGTGTAAACCACAATGCTAATGTGAACTAGTACCTACAATTAAAATTATATCAATGTATTGATAATAACTTATTTTTGATATACTTTAAAACATGTTATAATTAGTTTATGACATGATCTTGTATTAAATTATGAGATTCGTTCATTTTGTTTGGTACGCTATGATATTTAGAGCAAATCTGATTGTTTGAGATAATAATTTAAACAATGAAATAATCCCAGGCTTTTCTGGTATGGTAATTAGACTTAATGTCCAATTGTTAAATGTACATTTACGGTGCATGCATTGTAGTAAAGACGTCGATAGTAAGTTCAAATCTTTTGTTTCGATGAAAAAGCGATTTTAGAATATGAAAACCTATAACGCCTATCACAAGAAACATTTAATGACTTCAATTAAAATTGCCTCATTTGTAATATAAAACAAATTATAATATGATTTTTTTCTTATTGGTAATGATGTGGTGATTTGTTTGTTGTTGTTTTGTTGTTGTCTTTGGCTTTCTTTTCTTGCTTTCATTAAATTAAATGTGAATGTACGATGTATTGAGCTTAAACATTGTAAAACGTCTGCATTGTGCATTTTATGCTTTTGAAGTTAATAAACAAGGTTACGTGTTTGCAAAGAATATATTAAACCTTCATTGTGCACTTACTATAACAATAGTGGTAATAATAATAAAAATAATAATAATGATAATAATAATAATAATAATAATAATAATAATAATAATAATAATAACAATAATAATAATAATAATGATAAATCATGCAAACATAAACTGGTACTCTTGTAAAAAATGTAATTATTAAAACCATGTTCATCGTTTTGTTAAACTATATGTTTCACATGCTAAAACATATTTACATGACAAATACCATTCATACATTTGGACTTAATTGTCAGTCATTATTATCATTCATATGGAAAGCTGGCAATAGAAAAAAATAACAAAAACAGAAAATCATGAAATTAAGAAAAGAATTACTTTTAACTTTTGCAACTTTAACTTCTTAAAGCAACATTATCAGATTTTACTGCAATCACATACTGACATTGAAGTAAATAACTAAGCATGTAGATGTTAATCTCGAAGTCGTTGGCATATTCTTTTAAAGATGCATGCTTGTATCGAAAAAAGTAAATAACACTTCATTCTTGCTGAGTTCAGACTTTATTTTTTATTACTTTCTGGTCGTTTTCTTAATTTTGCAATGCAATCTGCGATCTGCAATTTGAGATTATTGCGTTCTTTCGAAACCATACAAAAGATGTTATTATTTTCCCAAACTGTGTTTGATCAAATCTAATTTAACAAAACTTACCTACATAACACCTACCATGGTGTTTTTTAATTACAATCATACAATAAGATGCATTATATCACCAGTCTAACACATTCGCTTAATTAAATCCTTTGATCAGTATTTCTTACAGAAATCTTTGGAATGAAATTAATAAGATTATGTGTAAACAGAATAGGATATAAGCTTTACTGTAGAAATACTTACCATGGAATGAAAACAACAACGATCAGCTTGTTAAGTATCGGTTTTGTATCATACTAAATGACAAGTCGGTGGGAAATACAAGCACGCCTGCGGACTGGTTTCTTGTTTTCGCACCTGTGTTAATTGGTTCCCAGCTTCCAAGGCAGTTCTGTTGTAAGGTCTGGTTCACCGGTGGTTTTTCTTAGTTTGAATAGTATGTGCTATCTCAGAATTTAAGACTTAATTAAAACATAGCTTCTGATTTTCCTACCCATTCCTAAAATGCTTCCTAATTTTCGTGATTTCTTTTGTTTTAAAGTTAAGCTTATGTTAGTATTTAATTGGAGTTTCCAAACTTTCCAATGTGTAAGTTGCAAATGTGTGCATCATTCTAACTGCACCATTTCGTATTGTTTTGATCAATATTAGTGTTTCTTGGTAACATTTTGAGACCATTTAGATATGGAAGAGAATAATCGGGATGGATCATTCTTTGAATCTAGATTCATAATAGATTATGTTAATTATTTCATTTGTAAAATGACCTAAAATCATAAATACACATTCTTCACATAGTTCATGGCTAAACATATTAACATTATGTTCATGAAACGAAAACCACTTGTTATCTTTAAATATATTCAGTACACTCATGTGTAGCTTAATCGAATTGTATATTATAAGAGTACTGGATTTAACGATCTGAGCTATTGTTGACTTCAATAAAGATTACACTTTAAGATTGTATTTATATAAACATTAGTGTCACTTTATGATATGAATAGAAATATACCATGCTTATCTTTACATTTATCATATGAAGTGCACCAAACAGGTAAATATGTAATGGCTGATATTGATATGTATGCCAAAGTAGTGTATCTACACATGCGATTTACAGATCTATACATCCTTTCATAATGTAGTCAATGTGCACAAAACAAACCCATTAATTGGCGGTCAAATTGATTAATGCAACAGTTCACTAACTGTACACACTTATACATATTTGTAAACAGGTAATTAAAGACTGACTTTTAGTCATAAGTTATAAACTTGTACCTGTTATTCAGTTAATTATGTTTAAAATATTTTATATGTTTCAAAGTATGATTTTGTACTCTATTATCTCATCGACAGTATAAAGAGCAATAAACAAAAAATAGCGGTTCGTAATTTTGAAGATTTCTCTCTACTCAAAAGAAAATTTAGTTAGCGGCCTTCAGCAATTCTCCAAATACCGGCTTCGATTATAGATATGCGTATTAATACACATATCATCAACCTAGAAGTAAATATACACTAATGGCATACATCTGTGCGAAATATAATCCAAGATGATAAAATTTTTACTTCTCTTAGATAGGAAATGACAATTGATGTAAACGGTATTGTTCAATCTTTACCTAACGTCTTATCTGATTCCAGAAGTTTAATTGGTCGGTCCACTCATAATTAAAGCGTACTTTCGCCGATAAAATCTGCGTCAGTACAGCAAACTTATTGCAAGCATAATACTAAAAATGTGAATGGAATTACATAATTTTGCGTGGGTTCACAGAGAAGGTAGCGTATTGATTCAAAGCATGAACCTGACTGCTGTTAACATACATCTGCGTGCATACAATTTACGTTCCGCAGTTCAACATGGTGACCTTCGTATATACATTTATTCACCTGTAAGGGACTCGAACCTTCGATATGAGAGGCCGTAAGGTTAAACTGCTCACTTATCAGTGCTGATGATTACTGACTGAAAGGAATCATTACTATATATTGTTTACCTCTTAAAACACATTTTATAATTGTTTTGCTACTTTTTAAGTAAATAAAAAAGACTTATTTAAGCAATCATATTTTATTAATAATGCATAGCTATTACATGCAATAAATTTACATGTGTCAAGAGATAATGCATATAAATCAAGGATTAACATTTGATGAATTATATAACACCTGGGTCCGGATACCGGAATTGTTTATCTTGACATTTGAATGCTTCTAGCAAAACAAGACGGCAGTGTAAAGAACAGCAATGCTCTCAGCAAACGTTCTTCCATTTTAGATATAGTTGGCATTTCCTTGTTTTCACTCGATTCAATTACGATAAAAACTAATATTCAGATAGAACCTTAAGTCATCCAGCTCAGAATTTATCAGTTCGTCTAGTCATATGTGATATTACCAAGAAAAATGTTTTCAGGTAATATAGAGATCGGTTAAAGGTCAACTACACGTGGCTTATCTGTTAAATGCTTGATATCTGATTACAGTCTAATAATTCTTCTGTTTAAAAGACGTAACTTTTTTAATCAGCTAACAGGTTTGTTCTTGCATTGATTGTAATCGCCGTTCTTATTAAGGTAGGTGGAATGGATACATTTCCACTAACACCTATCATTAGTCTAGTCCTACTCAACCGGATCATTTTTGCAAGTTGTTCTATATGACTTTTAAATTTGTTTGATATGTTAATTACACTGACGCAATTTTAAGCCACAATGGCTCTCTTACTGGTGAACGAACACTTAAGAAAAATTTCTGAGTTAAACCATGGCCGCACTGCAATGTTATCTGTATTTCAAAGAGGGTTTTAAATACAACATTGCACTTAAAACTAATATGGAACAACAGCGGAACAAACTATTATCTTCAAAACAAAAATCCTGTTCACAAATAAATGGGTTTTGTCTTGAATGTATCAATTAAAATCGGTATTGAAAACATTGCACCTTTCAGAGCAAACGACAGCGATTTATTGTATTCTTAGTATTAGATGACGGCGTATATCATTCATCCTTTGATAGGGCGGCTTACTTCAAAGTTTAGGGGGAACCCTGGCTCATTAATGTCTGCACTATCGTTGACTTCAATTAAGATTACAACATATGATTGTAGGTGTCTGTTTTCATCATACATTCACTCGTTTTACTTCTTTTCTACGTATTTTATTCCCACACGATTGGTGAAACTTTATCTATTTTATGCGAAATTGTGTCTAGTTACTGAAATAAGCGCAATGGATGTTTTAACTGTTTCAAAGAAGAAGTTAAAATTTTTCATATATTACCTTCCATTCGGGAGGTTGGGTTCGTTTGCTGCATTACTACTATTTTTAATATGAAAACAACAAGAATTATATGAAAATACCACACTTTAGATGGCAGGAACAGGTAACAAACGTGTATCAAGTGATTTTTTACACATTTCTAGAAGAATATTCTATGCTCTCTAACTCTTTTACACGTTAAATTACGGTGTTTTGAGTGGATTTTTCTTTCGAACAACCTTTGATAATATGTTATTTTCTGTATTTTCTGTGTGAATATGCTGCACAGATCTTGATTACTGTATGATTTAACCAAGTGGCAGTGGTTACGAGTGATAGAATTTTAAATCTTATATGACGAAAAATAGACGTAAATAGGATAGCATCTTATAAGCCATATTTACACTGATTATTGATACGATAAACTGAAACGATTATTTTTATTTATAGTTTTATACAATTATATGGCATATTATCAGAATACATTACATTCTTTGCCTGCAAATGAGAACTGCAATAAACCAGAATCGTTTAAATTATCGCGCAGAAGTGTGTTTTTAAGCTTTTTGTTGGTCATTTGTATATAGCCTTAAGAGCAAAGGATATTAGATTGTATATTTTCTTGAAAGTACACCCTTCAAACTTTCAACAACTTTATCATGGAAAATATATTACGTTTGTCTAAATTTTGTTTTATTTTAACTTTGAAATCGATAAGTTCTCCAAGTTCTTATTACGTGTATATTTCTGAAGTAAATGCCTTAATTTATATTCGTTTGTATTGTACTTAAAAAGTTCTTCCTATCAATTACAAACGCCGTCGACCTAAAACTTACTTTCACCTTTGGGATTACGATTCTTAACAGCCGAATATTATCTGCAAGTATACGCCTAAAATGTATGACCAACTCGTTGGGCCAGAACATACATTAGTAGTTAGCAATCTCAATTCATTTGTTGACTGTTGACATTTTAAGCTGTATCCAGTCATGTTAGTGTACCCAAACATGTTGTGTTCAATTGAAATATTCGAGCTATTAGAAGCATTCGGTTCTTGTCAATCCGTTGCCATCGTCTACAAATAATGACATATACAAGTGTTATACTTATAACTTCAACTTGTAAGTTTTATTAGACTGTCTAGTCATATTTGATTTAAGCGAGAAAATTGTAATATTTTGTGGAATATAGAGATAGACACACAGAGAGGTGCACATTACTTATCTATAAGATGCTTTCTGTATGTTTCAAAAATCATAGATATCTGTATTAAGGTGTTATACCGAGTTTGCTTCTGTAATGAGGGTAGTCGCCTCTTTTCATTTGTTCTATTATTGATATCTCGTTACTCTCGTCCTACTAGGTTGGTCTATACATGTATGTTAGATCATGTGTATCTCCTATTTGTGTAAACACACAATTGCTTAATACTGACACCTGCAGTATAACTAAAGTCATCACCGCAAAGCAGATTTAAAAGGAATATCTATTCGCGTTAAGTTTTTTGCATAAAAATGAAGATTTATTATTTAAAAAAACATTAAAAGAATCGAAGGAAATGATACATAAAACTTAGAACAAAAGCATAGTTCAGAGTTAAAGAACACTCTTTATTACGCAGAGAATATTTTTATCTTAACTTATGTTAATGCACATTAAAGTGACTCCACAAAAATAACTGCATAACAGGTTCGCGTTACGTTTTCTGGTGAAAAAATAAAAGTTAAACCTGCATTATAAGAACATAAAAAGTGGTAAACATGATACATGAATCTTAGAACAAATGTACGCTCCGAAGATATGGTTATACTGAATGCATCAATTCAACTCTGTGCTGGTTAAATACGACCACATTATATCAAAGTCCGTCGATATACTGTACAGTTAGGCCTAGTTGACGGCATGTTTATTTTATCATTAAAAGGACGGCTTAACTTCAAAGATTATAGGGGAAACGGAAACTCGGCTCATTAATTTCTGCACTATCGTTTATTTTAATTAAGATTACACCATAAGATTGCACACGCTTGTTTTCACCATCCATATTCATTTTACTACTTTTCCGCTTATCGTATTTCCACCTGAATGGTGTTATTTTGTTTTATGGTGACAAAGAATGCAGCTACTTATGTTTGCAATGGATTATTTTCCTGGAAATCACTCGCTTTGCTTATATCTATTATATCTATTTAAGGTAAAGTTCGCTAAGTGCCTCAAAACAACTGAATAAAAAAATGGTTTTCATAGTTTCATGATGTTAAATATAAATTGGATGTAAACTGTACTGAAGAAGCTAATTAAAATATAATGTTTACTGAAAAAATAGGTTCTATAAAAATGTTAGACGACGAGTATTTTGACTCGACATAGCATGTACAAGGAAATGGACTTCAGGTAAAATACCAAAATACACTAAAAACAAATATTCAAATGCTCTCAATACTCCAAGAAGGTACTGGTATGTTGCTTTATTTTTGGAGGAGCAAAGGTTCGTGTAAAAAATGTGCATTCTTTGCCACAATAAATAGAGCTTTGTCGAAGCAGGCAATATGTGCAATTATAAATGTTATTATATTAACTATAGTAGGGTTATTTTATTTATTTATTCTGCTAATTATGTTGACATGGCCTTTTGGAACAAAAACGACATCTGATGTGCGTCGTTGCGTGACCATCTTGAAGTATTACATTAACACTATGTATACCGAATGGCGGAATTCTCTCAGTTACATTTAAAGGGTCACATAAACAATGGTGCAATGCTAGTTTCCCGGCTGGTTGCTGTTTGTTCGTACTAATCACTTTTCGACCAACGAGAAGCATACGAATCACGTTATACAGTACCCAACTTCTTTTACTATTCAATACACAGGTGTTGTAGTTGACGACGGATTCTGCCAGTTTGGCCTCATGGGTCGTATAAATAATGACGGCCCTGTTATCACGTCACAAATTGTTGATGTTATCAGGTAATAGTACAGTGCTAGACACAAGACCTTGTTCTTGTAATATAACTACAACCACTCAGAGTTGTAAACATTCAGTATCTATCTAGTCGGATGAAAGTGCTTTGGCGAGCTATTACAGACCTTTCTTTTTTACAGCTAATTAATATCCATTGTAAAAGAAATAGTTTGAATGAAGACATTGTTAAAATATAACTTCTTCTATGATTGTTTATACCTTAAAATACCTTTTTTCGTATGTGTGTTATTTATAAAATATATATCAATGAAAAGAGGATTTTTAAGCAACAAAAACTCAAATGAAATTGATTAAGTTTACTAAAAGGATTCATGCATGTTACTATGCATGCATGTTCAGAAAAACAAGTAATGTACATTGTCTATACGTATCACAACTCAATTTACTTCCATAAAATATCGTAGTATTCACAAGTAAGAAAAACTTTTATTTGGTTAGTTCCGATATGTTCATTTCAGAATGTTGTAACCTCAGCTTAATATCTTTGCACAGAAAAATTTTAGGCACGATTAATAGATGCTTGGTCTTTCAGTCAAATTTTATCCTCTGCGTCTGCGACTGTTGTCTTTACAATAAGACGGGTTCAATGTCAACAAAAAGCAAAATTATTAACTTAAGTTTCTCATTTTTAAAAGTTTAACAAAACAAAAGTGTTGCAGTAAACGGTTGCAACTTTATCAATAACTAAGTGCGTAGTTATTACAATTAACTATCGTGACAAGGATTGCCTGATATGCAATATTCGGTTTTCTTCCAATATATAAAATGAATAAAATGGCCCAATACATGTTGATTATGATAATGCAATGGTAAATGTGCTAAATTGGTGATATATTTACCGAAATAATACATTTACTGTGTTTTATAAGAGTACAGTGTTTATCTGTTGACTAAGCTTAATGCTAGTTTATATCACTAAATTATCTTACTTAACTATTGCTAAACTATTTTTCTACATCCTTGTTATAATACATGCAGACCTACTTACTCAGGCCCAGTGCGTCGGATGCATGACAAGCACGATTAAATTAATGCGTCTGTGTTTGTCATCTGACGAAAATCAGTTTCAGCACCGCGTGAATCACATCGTTCCTACGGCATCCGTTGGCCTCTCCCAAAATATTAGAAAGCATAGTTATTTAGATTGAAACATGAAAACATTCATAATAACCATACCATAGAATTAACTTAACTGTCGGCACCAATTAGCAAGCGGTCTTGATACATAAATGACTAAGCCAAGAAGAGTTTTTATATGTTGCACATCTCAGAATGCCTGATTTAGCCCTTCCTGCATTATGCTATTACATCCAGGCCAATCAAATTGTTAACACGTTTCCGTTCGATATTAATACCAATAAAGGCGTTATATATTGTTTGAGAGGATCACGATTTTGCAATTTAGAAGTTACATATCCTACATACAATGTATAACACAAAGCATAGATTCGTGGACACATGTACTGACTATCACACACACAAACACACGATTGCGCGCATATGCAGAAAGAGAGATCATTAGCCTCAAACTTCAGGAAGGGTTTCTCAAGATAGATAATGAACGAAATGTACCAATATGAAATAAAATAGTCTCCAAGCGGTAACGCTCTCTGTACCTAGAACTATACAATGGCGTCAAATATAACGTTAAAATATCGTTGAGAAAATAGTGTCGTCATTTGAGACGATAATGTTGATTGTGCATTCGATTAAGGGAAATAAAGAAGTTACATGAAATTTTACGACTGCTTAAATTTGGTTTGTGGAGCGCTCCAACCTCGCACTTCCTGAAGGTCTTTCTATCAAAAAGCGTAAATAAATATATTCCATCAAAGTAAGGCAACTAACAGTAAGTACCTGCACGATAACTGTTTGGTTTATCTTAAAGGAACCTTAAGATAACAAGACATTTACACATGGTCCACCGTTTCACTTATCAGCACACCATTAAGTTCACTGTACAAAAAATTAACAAGTTTTGTAACTTTCATTGCATGTTTAAAGGTTCTATAATTTAACAATAACTTTAAGGATTGTATGAGGGTAAATATTTCAATAATCGTTAGATTGCAGACGAAACTGACAGACCAATTTTAAAATTTGACGCGACAATAGGTAAAGCCAGGACACCAATGCAATATTTTAGCATTAGCTACTATTGCAACATCCTAAATGTCATCCTAAGTGACGTTTTTTCGCACACATCAGACGAACATGTATTAAAGACATGGGTTTTAATAACGATTGTTGACAAGTAAAATAATGCATTTTGCCAATGCAATCTTGGTTTTTAGAGGTTTGATGCATTTATAATTGTCTGCGTAGTATTTGACTTTCGGTAAGTGGTTGTCGATTTTGCAGTAATACAATGATGAGATGTGGTGTTGTCATGTAGAAAAACGAGTTTAAACAGTTTTATGATAATAAGTAATACCAATATAACGTTTGATGAATAACGCATTCGAAGAAATTGTTTTTTCTATGTTTAACAATGTTAAGCAGACAGATAAGTATTTTTTAAAATGCAACAAATCACAGAAAATCAACTTTGCCCACGCATTTTAAGTAAGTTAACGTATTTTTTACTTTAACTGGTCACATTGCCATGCATTTTAAACAGTATACGTTAATTGTATAAGAATATAAATTAATTGATTATTGAACACTATTATAGTCCTCTTTCTGCAAATGGACGGATGTGTTTGTTTTATACAAGTGCGTTTAGGTCTTGCTGTTTAAAGACTTGAATAAAACAGACATCTCCGGACGAAACGAATGGGAGTTCGGGGTGTTGATTGAATCATTATTTTAATAGAAACACTGCGGATTGATGCATCCGATATATCTTAAACACATCGAGAACCAAACGTATACAGTTTATTTTACAAACTGTAAATAGTAATAGTTGTGGCTTTACAAGAACCAGTCCGCTAGGTTTGAATTAGGCAATCCTTCTCCTTATACCTGTTATAGTTATAGTCATTGGCTAACAGCAACATATTATTGCAAAAAATTATATTGGTGTTAGTCTGGAAATAGTGCAATCTCTTTAGGTGAGAATGATTTATTTTTGGACTAACTGATCTAGATCTGCTATGTTTGTCAAGGTCGGACCAATCAATTACTATGGTTAAGAGGGGTAAGACTTCTGTCGATGTGAAAGCACTTTTCGTTTACTGTTTATTTTCGAATGTCTTTAAAGCCCGTAGAAAGTAAACAGATTCAGTAAAATAACAGGGAAAATGGTATTTGAATTTTGAAAAAATATTGAAATGAAAAGTGAATGATTTTAATGTGTGTTTTGTAAATTAAAAAGAAAACTTCACACGGGTATATTATTAATCCGTATATAATTGTTTTGGAAGAGTGTTCCGTCCAACTAAATCTTTCCTGTTATGTTTTGAAAGAAAGTAAGAAAATGTCGAATGAAAGCGGCAAACATTTATTCACTCAGTACGTCATATATAATGTTAATAAATGTTATTTAAATATTGTTAATAAGAATTACACAGTTCAAGTTCACCTTACTTACAACCGTACGTTGTTCTGGGTCTGGGTTGCCCGCTATACGAAATAGCGTGGTATCATGTCGAACGTTCATGTAATGCTATCACACCGAACATTTTACTTTCTGTGCGTGCACACATATGAATGAAATACTGTTGCTTTAGGTTTATTCTACAGCGGAAATATTATATAGATCTTCAAGGATTATTACATTACTGCATAACATGGATGAATAAGTCATCACCAGTCCTTAAATATCTGTCAACTTTACAGTTAGACTGATTTAATGAAAAATAATATTTATGCTACGTAACGCTGCATGTTAAACTAGATGAAACGCAGTGTGAATTTCTGGAAAGAACATCAAATTAGCATTCTTGTACTTGATCTCACGCGGCGATTGATTGAATGGGTTGAATTGGCGGGAAGTCTGCAAGCGTGGGTCGAGGTCTTATCAAGGGTATAAATTTCACATCAGGAACATCTTAATCCCGTACGATGGGGATTATTTGCTAACACAAAATATGAACTCAGATTATGTACAATATAATGTACTACTTGACGTCATTATTCACACAATAATACACTGTTTAGCTGGGCCGAGCCGTGATAAAGATTTGCCCGCTTGCAAAATAGCGCATGGCATTCCTGTCTTATATACGTCTAGTACTACAACTCACACCGCCTGTGTGACTTCAAATAATATATGTTTTTACCAAAGATACTAATTCAACGATCATGACATGATATGGCTACTCGCGCATTGATACGGGCAAATATGGCGTCACAATTTATCAAACTGGCCGTCACAAAATGCCGTTTAAATCCACAGAATCTGTTGTTGTTTTTCTAGTCAACCTTTCTATTAAAATTAGTTAACAGAGTAACAGTTTATATACGTGTATCTTGTATCATAACACGGGTTACTAAAATTAAACATTATAGCTTAGGAACTCTTATATGAGTTGTAGCTAGTCCGAGAACTGATAATTGTTCCGAGCCCAAATAATGGCCAGCGGACCATTTATCAGCGATCGACTCAGCTTTACCGTATACTATTGTATAAAGAGAATATTTACACTTTGAAATCAAACGTACTTTTTATGATAACCACAAAATAATTGCCTATAAAATAAACATGTACAATGCACTTTCATGTGGTTTCATACTTTGCGACAATTTGTGCCAATAGAAACCTTTTTTTTTTCCTTTTTAAATAACGTTTCAAATGTCGTTCAGTTTACACAAATAAAAAAATAAACGGTATGGAGGAGAGACACTCTGCTAGCGTGTGCCGTTTTTTCGTTGTTACAAATATTGGTTGTAAGAGCTTTGTTGACAAGAAACTATGTGCTCAAAAAGTTCAAATCTGATGCGGAAAGCTTTGGCTTTGCGTATTATGTTGTCAATAAGTAAAATGATAAATAGCTTTCTACTCAAAGTGTACGTACATGTATATTTGCTATGTGACTTTTGTAAGTACACATAAGTTTTATACTGACACACTTATGGTGATAATGACAATATCTTTCTCCTTCATCTGGAGGAAAACTCCACACAAATAACTGAGTGAAGTCACTGTCGACATACAGATTAAAAGGCAAACCCATTCACGTCAAGTTACCTGGCAAAAAAAGGAAATGTTAAGGCGTGCACTAGAAGAACTTTAAAGGAAAAAAATACTTTAACATCAAAAGATTACGTCATAGTTTAACGCCACTATCTATCAAGCACAGAAGAAAACTGTTTTATTTTTGAATGCATCAATAATAAATTATTAATAATCAATATATTACAGCGATATATTGTACAATTGGTGTTAAGTAAAATAAGATATTTTATCATTAAATGGCACGGCTTACTTCAAAGGCTATGGGGAGACCTCGGCTCATTAATATCTGTACTATGCATTACTTCAATTAAGATTACAGCATAATTCGTTCTCGTCTTATTTCGTAATATATTTGCTCATTTATTACAATTTCGCGTATCAAAACCCGCCCGAATTGAGTAACCTTGTCGGTTTTATAGAGACAAAGTGTCTAGCTACTGATATATACGCAATGATAATTTTAAATGTTTCCCGGAAATCACTCTTGTTTCATCCTTTTCATTTGCTTGGCTCACATAATAAATAAATATAGCTAGCAGAATAAAATTAAAACTGTTATAACTTTCACGAATGTCCCTTTAAGGCATATAGACATGTTTAAACAATGTAAGCTGTATTATTTTTTTATATAATTTGGTCAAGGAATTTGTCGTTTCTTGATGACGTTGAATATGTCTTTTATGTTAACTTGTATGTAGACATTATTTCATTACGATTTTTTAATTTATTTTCATGGTTCGATTTGTTACGAGTTGTGTTGATGTTGTTGTTGTTGTTTGCAGAAATCGTTTTCAAGTCAGGCGATATTCGGAAAAGGTTATATAGTGGCTATTCGCCAGTAAAATATCACGTGTTAGTTCCCTCAAGGATTGTAACCGGAAGTCAGTGAACAATTTATTTGCATCCACAAGAATAAACATTACACAATCTTATATAAATAATTTATATCATGACATAATTAATGCCTTTGTGGGATAAATAATTATCATTCTAGCTGAACAATTAACAGGGAATCAATTAAACGTTGATTACTTTAAATACACGAATCTTTGTTGTTTTAAATATGATGATTTAAATCTTGGTTAAGAAGCAACATTTTTGACCTTTTATCTTTTAATTCTGTCAACTTTTCGGAAAAAATAGCCAATGGTGTCTGTAGTTTCTTTATTATTTGTTTTAAAGTACTGATATACCCGATAGCTTAATTCTGTCAGCTATATTCTAAAGCGTCACATTAACAAATGCGCAATAGCAATTTACCTGTTGGTTACTTTCGTTTGTTCTTTTCTCTTTTCGACAAACGAGAAGCAATTGAACCGCTCATGCCTTAACCATACTCTTCCACTATTCAATATACAGGTGTTGTTGCTGTTGACGGATTTCTGCTAGTTGGCATGATGTGTCGTATAAATAATGTCGACTCTGCCATTACGTCGCCACTTTCTTGTTTTATAATATAATGAAACAGTTGTGGCCTATTTTTGGTATTCTAAAGTATCTCGTGATACATGTGATTACATACAAATCTATCTAGTTGTAAAGAAAGAGCGATTGCTTGTGCAACCATCCCTTTTTTGTACAGATTAGTCAGGTAAACATATGGAATTTGTTATATATATGAAATAATTAATAAATGTATAATATTTAGAGCACATAGTATTATTCTTGTCATAAATAAAATAAACTCGTTGAAATGTTTGGATTCTTTTATCTATTTTATCTTGTTTGTGTTAAAAACTACAATATATTAATATTACGCTTGCAAACACAATATAAACATACTTGTTTTACATGGAATATGAACAAATGTTAACATTTAGTCGATCATATTCATAAACATTCAAATAATGTTGTTTTCACGTGAAAATGTGTTGCCCAGAAACACTGAACTAAATGAAATATATCAACTCTTTCATATATGCTTACTTTTGATGACTATCAATTGCATTTTTTAACAGTTGTTAAGCTTATCGTTAATATTCCCAAAAAATATCTATGTTGTTGTCTTTCCTATTTAACATACTTTAAAGAAATGAAAATTGCATTGATTGTAATTTCTCACCTAAAGGCAGAGACAAAATGACGTTTTCCTGAAAAACTCCACGTCTAGCGTTTAAAAGTAACTCATTCTGAAAGGTGTCATATACACCCAGTTATACTCAAACGAACTGAAAACAAAAAGAAACCAACAATATTGATGTAACATAGTCATAATGTATTGGAATCTAATAATATTTGGTAAAGATACATCAACTACTCTTTATTAATATTGAACAAAATATTTATCTCTATTTTTGTTGAGGAATCATTTATTATGTTATTATAAAAAACAAAACAGTTAAAATATTATTCCATATTTTGTTTGACACGCAATGCAAACTTTTATTTAAATAATCAAAATGAACAAATTGTATTTCTTGTTTCGCTCCATCTAGTTTTAATGTTTGAAGAAAATATATCAAACGGATGACTTATTGACATAAATTTAAGTTGTTGTCTTAATTATTTTTCTCAACCGTGTATCTCTACGTTCTATTCCCAAGAAGATGTTTTACATGTAAATGCTTATCCATATGGCCTAATATTTCGGCTACATGCTAACATTGTTTAAATTAGGTCTTTTGTTCGAAGTGAACCACCCCACACATTCACTATTTTACGTTAATTTTCCATGAGATTTCTTGCATAGTTATCTCGATTGAAAGCCTTAATCATTATTAAGTGAATCTAAGATATTAGCCCAACTGCCGGCACCAATCAGTTACCTATCTACATGCATACATAACTGAATTAAGAAGGGCGTGTGTATATTTTGAATGGCTTGACACGTGATTCTCTATTTCCAGTAGGACATGGTTTTTTACCTCCTGGTTTCTTCTAAGGAAACGTGTTTTGTTGTCTTAACTTGAAATTATTTCAGTTATTTCAATGTTGGTGATAATCAAAATTACACCCTAAAATGAAATATATTCGAAGGAATTGTTCGAAGATATGCCTATACCTAGTTTGGAATAGTTGGACACAGAAATGCATCGCCATACGGTTATGCACAAACTCACAACTACAAGCATTGACGCACGAATATATCAACAAATAATGCCATATGCAGTATGCATGATGTGTGGTATCTTTGTTTTGAAAAGCGCACACATAAAGAGCTTTTTTCTACTCAATCTGACATACATTTATTCAGTCGAATTAATTTGATGATTTTGATCGACGTTAATTAGGATCTGAATAAATCAGGTAAACGGGATGTACATGGAAGTGCGGACAATTCTTTGTGGGTCTTTGGCGACCCTTCACCAATCTCTCTGCCATCGGGAGACGGTGTTTACTTGTTATAAATATATTAAATTACGTTGGTAACACTTGAAATGATAACATACACCATCAGATTGCATAACCCAAGGGCAACCAGGACATAGACCCTAGTGTAGAAAGATGTCATATACATGTCTTGTATTGGATTCCAAATGGTTGGAGCACTCCACAAACCAGGTTTAAGGTCATTTTCCCGGCTGACCGTTCCAAGGCGGTAACTGCTAGTGTTTTCTATTTGTGAGCTATGTCTTGTCTCTGTGTTTGTATCACATTTACACCTGTATGTCTTTGTCTAGAGGTACTTTAGATTTAAATATTTGTAGTGATTTTGATAGGACCTTTTCTTATTTACCTATTAACTGCTGGGGACATTGCAAACTTTTCTTCCTTTTGGTATAATGACAAGGGCCATTGCCTTAGATGATACTTCAAATGACGCATTAAAATGACATCTTCAAGAAAATAACCTCTTTGCAGTTTTTTGCATGCTAACGGTATATGCCTTAAATAAAAAAAATACTGAATACAAAAAAATATTTGTTGACTGAAATATGTACAGTTGGGCTTGAACAACATCAATAAAAAGATATACTGACACACACATATTCTATTTCTTAATCTGCCTTTTGCTTATGTAGACGTACCGTATCTGCTTGTATTTGTTAAATGTACATGACAAGTTTGCAAGCTCATCTTGATTATTTAAATGTCTTCACACTTAGCACAATTATGATATTTATGGCAACAATACGCTGTTGATGCTGAGGGACAACTCATACAAACGTCTTTGCAGGAGCACTTCACACCAGAAATATACATATCATATGTACAATCATTTTCTCTCTTATTTTAGCATTAAATCAATGACTCATATTTTGTGAAATTCACAAAATCTTTTCGACACGCGCGATACATCTAAGTGAAATTATATAACATAAACACTTTGATGCAATGATTAAATATGTATTTATTTACTTGTGAGATAGCTGTGATATCAAGCTAGCAATAACCTTATTAAAAGATAGTATGCGGAAGCTGTTGATTCAACAACATTAGAGCACTAAATGTTTCTAATAACTTCACATCTGGGTAGAAAGTTAATGCTCTTATTATCATATAATGCCTTACTGTTACCATGGTAATTTAATATGACGTTTAAAAATTGAGAAATATTCGGTCTACCAAAAGTGACTCTACATTATAGCCAAGTGCGAAAATGTTAAAATATGACTGCCATTATGTTGGTGGATGTTAATAAATATGTAAAATGAATAGAAGCCAATTTGTAGATCAAGTTGGAAAAAAAAATTCTTTGCTTTAGTTTCATTTTCGACCGAAATGTATGAAAATCGTAAACATTTAGGAGAATGTGCATTTTATTATTCGATTAAGTAAAGTGATATTTACCACTTAGATTTTAAAACGGTATGTGACTTTTTTTTATCTGAAATTTAAATTAAATAAATGAAACAAATAAAAAATAATAATAATATATATAATGTGATGCAGAAATGGTAACTTTACTGGTGATGGTAACTTTACTGGTGATGATATTGCGATAAAAAATATTTCTACTATAAACGAAAAATAATATTTCATTTTTAAAATTTATTAAACGATATCATGTTGTCTTGAAACTTTCTCACATGTCTCACGTTTCTTCTTTGTTAGTTTTAATTTGATAATATGAACTTCAAAAGTAGAAACACAATAAAAAATCTTATCGCTGGTTCCAGTACTTCGAGATTGATACGATTACACAAAATCCAGAGCAGAGAACCAGGTGTTAAAATGATAAGCAGTTCTGCAGTCAATGCTTTCATGTAACTTCAGTGGACGATCTTTTCTTGAGGAATTTATTTTCTTGAATTGTTGAAGTCATTTCACCAAACGCATCAGTTTAAGTCAATTCACCAATAGTATCTTTCCGCTAAGGGTACGATGCTTATCGCCCAGGTTTAAGTCACCTCACTAATTGTAACATAATGCTTAAGGTTTCACCAAATGTAACATAACACTAAGGACCTGAAGTTTAAATCAGCTCACCAAATGTAAAATAATGCTTAGGGCCTGGGGTTTAAGTCAATCCACCAAATGCAATATAATGCTTAGGGCCCGAGGTTTAATTTAGCTCACCAAATGTAACATAATGCTTAGGGCCTGAGGTTTAAGTCAGCTCACCAAATGTAACATAATGCTTATGGCCCGATGTTTAATTTAGCTCACCAAATGTAACATAATGCTTAGGGTCTGAGATTTAAGTCAGCTAATCAAATGTAACATAAGGCTTATGGGCCTGAGGTTTATGTCAGCTCACCAAATGTAACATAATAGTTAGAGCCTGAGGTTTAAGTCAACTCACTAAATTTAACATAATGCTTAGGGTCTGAGGTTTAAGTTAGCTCACCAAATGTATTTTAATGCTTTTGGCCCGAGGTTTAAGTCACCTCATTAAATTTAACATTATGCTTAGGGCCTGAGGTTTAAGTCAGCTCATCAAATGTAACATAATGCTTATAGCCTGAGGCTTAGGTCACCTCACCAAATGTAACATATTGCTTGGGGCCCGAGGTTTAAGTCACCTTACCAAATGTTACATAAGGCTTATGGGCCTGAGGTTTAAGTCACCTTACCAAATGTAACATATTGCTTGGGGCCCGAGGTTTAAGTCACCTCACCAAATGTAACATATTGCTTGGGGCCCGAGGTTTAAGTCACCTTACCAAATGTTACATAAGGCTTATGGGCCTGAGGTTTAAGTCCCCGTCCATGTTCCTGCTGAATCAACGAGAGTTACATTATTTGTTTTCAAAGAAACCATGATGAATAAAACCAATGTAAGAAATAAAACATTTTTTATTTTATTTTTTTTTGACAGTATTTAAATGTTTGATTAGAATGTATTTTCACATTAAATCATAATACGTTGAGGAAACAAAAAAAAAAACGATGATTACAATTATTGGTAAATATGTAAAATGTTGAAACTAATGAAATAATGTTCACAATTTACTCAAACTATATTTTTAAAATGTTAAAATTAAAATGAACATCATTGATGCATTGAGATTAAATTGCCGATCCGTTTTGTCAGCAATATGTTATATGTATACTAGTAAATGGATAAAAAGGTGAGAAAAAAACAAAATTATAAAAGAAAAAGAAACTTAAGGGGTGTACTTTTTCTCAAGCATCTAGTACTCTGTTTTAACTAGAAATCGACAAATATGGAAAACAACATTATAGCAGTATTCTTATTCATTGCTGCAGTCATTCAATGAATTTTGGGGGGCTATAAGTTTTTTTTCGAAATAAAATAAGCTTAACCTAATAACCCAATTGTTGACAAATATTGAGTTTTGGAGCTCGGCTCGCGAAAGGAAAGTAAATAACTTGTAATTAGAAAATATGATATACTATACACCATTCTATGTTCATTGCCACAGTGTGTGTACTATACACTATCCTGTGCCCATTGACACAGTGTGTGTACTATACACCATCCTGTGTCCATTGACACAGTGTGTGTACTATACACCATTGTATGTCCATTGCCACAGTGTGTGTACTATACACCATCCTGTGTCTATTGACATAGGGTGCTTACTATACACCAGCCTGTGTCCATTGACACAGTGTGTGTACTATACACCATTATATGTCCATTGCCACAGTGTGTGTACTATACACCATCCTGTGTCCATTGACACAGTGTGTGTACTATACACCATCCTGTGTCCATTGACATAGGGTGTGTACTAAACACCAACCTGTGTCCATTGACACAGTGAGTGTACTATACACCATCCTGTGTCCATTTTCGTAGTGTGTGTATTATAAACCATCCTGTGTCCATTGCCACAGTATGTGTATTATACACCATCCCGTGTCCATTGACATGGGGTGTGTACTATACACCATCTTGTGTCCACTGACATAGTGTGTGTACTATACACCATCCTGTGTCCATTGACACAGTGTGTATACTATACACCATTCTGTGTCCATTGACATAAGGTGTGTATTAAAGACCATTCTGTGTCCATTGACACAGTGTGTATTATAGACCATTCTGTGTCCATTGACATAGAAAGTGGCCTATACACCATCCTGTGTCTATTGACATAGGGTGCTTACTATACACCAGCCTGTGTCCATTGACACAGTGTGTGTACTATACACCATCTTGTGTCCATTGACATAGGGTGCTTACTATACACCATCCTGCGTCCATTGACATAGGGTGTGTACTTTTCACCATCCTGTGTCAATTGACATAGGGTGCTTACTATACACCATCCTGTGTCCATTGACATAGGGTGCTTACTATACACCATCCTGTGTCCATTGACATAGGATGTGCATTATACACATATTGTGTTAACCAATATTTAACCCAAGGCATATCTTGAACTGACGCCACCTTTTGGATATACTTGTATAATTTAAATTGTGAAGAGGTATCAATTATTGATTAAAATAACAATACGCGCTTTTTGTCACCGGCAGACCGGCTTTAAGTTACTTCCAAATTGTAATTACCATTATTGCAAACGTGAGAAGAGGTTCCCTTTGGCAATTATTTAAGTAGAAGCAGACTTGTTTAAAATTTAATAAATCTTGAATCAGTGAAAGACAATAAGAGCTAAAGATAAAAAAATAACTATGGCTTAAATTGCCGCTAGATGTTGATTTATTCGCGTAATCTATGTTTTATCCTTTGAGATGACGACTAACTTTAAAGACTAGTTGGAACCGTGGCTCTTTTATATTCTGTATTATTATTCAATTAAGATTAACCTATAAGACTATAAAGTATGTGTCGCTTTATAATAAAACACTTCTTTAATACATTTCTGCGAACCAGATCCCACCCTCACCCCCTCAATCGAACGGTGTAACTTGATCTGTGTTTTGAGAATTGTTGTCTAACTTTTGATTTGCTTAAAATTAGATTGTTTAAAGTATATTTCCAGTATAAGTGGGATCCTTTTTATTTCAAGCTAGATCCATGAAATAAATAATTCCAAATAAGAACTAAAATAGATTTATTTTTTTACTTCACCAAGGTTTTCTATGTATACGTTAGACGTGCCAATCACAGTTATACTAAATGTGAACGTGTGTGTAACTAGTTTAAGTAAGCATTTCTGTACATCCGTACAAGATGAATATCTTTCAATTTTATTATAATGGAAATACGTCAAGGCCCAATGATAGATATGTTATATATGTAAAGGAAACAATTAAAACTTTGTACGTTTTTTCAGATGTTTAGAAAATTTAGACAAGTAAACAAACAGCTCAACTTACGCGTTAATTTCGAAACTTTAAATCATTTTCATTTTGAATCATTACAACACACTTTTCGCCTCCGTTCGCCAGCAAACTACAATTCTATGATGATTGTCCCATAGACACAACGGACCCCACAAGGGAAGAGGAACAAAAGAGACCTGGCGAATGAACGTCGACAAAGAGCTGAAAAGCAGGCGATTGACCCCCGAAACAGCCCCCAGGACAGCATCAGACAGAGCCAAGTGGAGATCCCTTGCTCTCGCCTCAAGCACCAGACGGCACAAAGAGCACTGAGTGAGTGTCACTTAAAGAGAATAGACCCATAGGAATCGCATATAACTTTCATTCCCCACTGTCAGCGAAAAGACAGACACATTTCTTTATTTCGATTTAGGAGTCTATCATATTAAATAATCAATTCGGGAGTTGTCGTGACCACTTCTTAACGCCTTGCACAGTAAACGAAGAATAAATAAGAATAAATATAGCCACTCATGTCCATAACTGGATTGGAGGTTTCGTACGGAGAAATTTGTTAAAGGATTGTATATAACGCGTCATAATTTCGTAATGATGTTTACATAAAGGCTCGCCATTTGGAGATATTATGCAAGTAAATGCAGGTCATGAAATAAAAAGACCACTTTCCAAACTGATTGGAATATTTCGTATTGCGACCAGAATAATTTGGAAATAAAAAAATTAAATACTGTTAAACCTAAAAATGTAATAAGTATACAGTTAATAGATATATTTAAAAGCCATAATACACCCCCAAATTAAATTTATTAACAGTTACCTTGAGGATGTAAATCCAATTCATATACATGTATACTTGTATATCTTTCAGTTATCTGGCTCAAGGTTTTATTCTGAATATTTGAAATACATGTAAACATTTACTTGTTAACTTAAATCACTGATCCAATGCGTCAGTTACATGCTAGTCATAATTTATTTAGTCGTCTGGGAATTGATATCAGAAGGAATACTTTATCAGAACTAAGTGTATCACATACTTCATTCGTACTTTCTCTGCCTTTCTGCCAAGAGGCCGTCATTCATACATGTACATGATCTGTCATGTATGGTTCACCTGAGTACGACAAGATTAACGAAAGGGTGCTTAAATAAATTTACAAAGTACACACCACATCTAAATAATAGAGGCGACTTCAGTCATTACAGAGCAAACTCGATCTAACACGTTTATAGAGAAACGGTTGGTTTTGAAACAGCCAGAACGCATCTAGCAGATAAGTCAAGCGTGCCTTTGCCGTTTACCTGTCTCTATGTTCCACGAAACCAAACAATCTTGCTTTAATCAAATATGACTAGACGATCTGATAAACCGTGAGCTAAATGAATTAGGACATTGATGTCTGAAAATAGTTCTTTATCATAATTATATCAGAGGTAAACAAGAAATAACCAATCATGTCCCAGAAACGGAATAACTTAAATAACCAAAATGTTTGATACTTAAGACTAGCCGAAAACTCAACCAAGATACTTGTAGTTTTAACTAATATTTCTCTAGGGGAAAATATTCATGACCTCAATGTCATAGAAAGTATATTTTCACTCCTTATTAGTTTATATTTAATTACTAACAACCGCATACATATATGAGACAACGAGGAAAAGGATGTAAGCAGCGGACGATGCATGCCTTGATGTCACACCGATTTTACTATCACTGAAGCTGCAAAAAGTTGTGCAACCAAAACAAAATAAAAACAAAACAGAAGTCGTCGACCTAAACGATAAGGTTTTCATATATGTACGTTATTGGCTTCTTAAAATGTGACGTTTTTTCAATATGATACACACACACCCAGAGACTTGAAGGCAATTTTATTCAAGGCTTTTATTATCTATTAGATTGAAATCAAATGCTACCTTTGTTATTATCTACATATTTATATATCTATAATTATACTTTTAAAACTAGAGCAAACGTCACTTAGTGAAAACAATACGTCTATAAAGACTTTAAAATAATATACAAACTTGCAACTTTGTTTTAAAAACAAACCATAAATGCATAAACTTTAGACAATCAGTATGTATTTAAAAATGATAAAAAAAGGGTTTCGGTAAAGTCACAGATTCTGGAATACATACTTGTCGTAAAACACCTATTAAAACCGGGTACTTATTTACACATGGCACTTTAGCAAAAAGTCAGTTCGCACGTAGTCTTTTATCCCCCACCATCTCTTAAATTGGTCCAAAATAGGACTGGGACAACTTTAAATGCCGACCGCTCCTGTTTTTCAGTTAATGGTAAACAGATAAACTTTAAAAAATCACATTTGTCCTTGAATGTTTACACATACCCCCGCCCTTGCTATTTCGCCCGGGAACTTTGCCCAAAAATCACTTTTACCAAAGATGGTTAATTCAGACAAGCCTGCTTTCTTCAAGAACAATTTACCTAGCGTCCAAAATATTCAGCAAGGAATGGATACAACGAATGAGTAAGATTGATACTATTATGTATTTTATTTTACGCCGTGGATTATTAATTAATTACATAAGTGATACATATGCTTACATCTTTTGCAATTTTAGCTACAAAAGTCGAATTCTCTAATGTTCCTTTCTACATGGTTGAAGTGTTGTACTTTCTTTTTTATCTTTTCAAGTGTGTTTGTTACACAGAAATAGAAATATCTGCAATTACATTTAAATCGCAATTTAATGGCCACATATTAATATCAAATCTCAGTCTTACCAATACATGAAAGTGTTTATTAACACATTTACAAGATTATGCATTAACATAAATTCGTAATGAAAACACGAATTTAAACAAGCCAAATATATCAACATAATCAATCAAATATCAGATAAAAAGGTTGCAGTAAAAAGTACATATTGATTTATCACAAGAAATTATTGAGATATTATAAACAGTATTTAAGACGAAATATTTGGATACCATACCTCCAGTCGTAATTATAAGGCATGCACAAAACATGCACATTGAACAATTTGGACATTAAAAATTAAGAGAGAAGAATTTTCTTTTAATTCCTGCCAACAGCTTATTAAAAAGCATGTCAAATTGTTCTATAATCTGACATCAAAGCTGCCCAGAAAGCGTAAAAGTTGCACTGTCGTTTCGTATCAAAGCCTTACGTAGTCACATATCTAACAAATGTAAAGGTGCCAAAACTAAGACGGGACATTACATAAAAAGGCAAGTCCTTCAGTTACCGCCTTGGACCGATCAGTCATACATTTAGTCCAAATAATAGGCACCTGCCAATATTTTATATCTAAATAGCAGGGTACATATTTTGTTGGGAGTTTTTATGAACTTGACAATGTTTTAATGAACTTGACAATGTTGTCGCTTGACCCGTTCTCACTTGAAGCCACCAAAAGACATAGTTTGATTTTAAAAAAAAGTGAAATGCCCTCACAGAAGGTCACAGTAGTAACTAATTAAGAAAGCATAACTTTGTATGATGTATACCCATTGACTAAAACTTGTTCTACAATAAGAATATATGACAAAGTCA
The DNA here is from genome assembly GCA_007844125.1 of Sinonovacula constricta. NCBI lineage: Eukaryota > Metazoa > Mollusca > Bivalvia > Cardiida > Solecurtidae > Sinonovacula > Sinonovacula constricta. The sequence continues at coordinate 24,395,583 of CM017565.1, forward strand.
TATGACACTGCAACGTATACCAAAATTTGAATAGGCACAGTACAACGGTATTTACATGCAAGCCAAATATAAAAGTAGGAACAAATCTGTGATGAGTCATTAAAACAAGCAAACTCTTAAACACAAGTTTGTCCTTGAATATCATGTTGAATGTCATGTTCCAATAAGAACTTGCATATATTGTTCTTATTGTTTGCGTGGTATGTGTGGATGTGAGGTATGTGTGGAATAGTTTGTCCGTGAATGTGGGCATGTATGTGATTGGAGGTGGGTGTGCACTTAAATGCGAGAGTGTGAATGCATGTCATCGCATTTATCCTGTGTCTGGACAATCGTTTTAAATATATGTTGTCTGTAAGGACGTTTTTATGTTTACAAGCAATAAAATTACTTCGTAGACCATTTTCTTATGTTTTGTGGCATTGCTCGAAAAAGGCTTACAATTAGCAATCCCTCCTTCTTGACGACTAGATATCCTCATGTGTACCATCAACATATTTTAGAATTCAAGATCTAGACCAGATGACAGAGCCGTCATTACTTATACGACACATGAGGCCAAGCTGACAGAATTTGAAATCAACAGTAAGGACACCTCTGTATAAGTGCTAGTTAATGTTACGAAATGACATGGGTCAAATACTCGGTCTTTCTTGTTCGAAGAAATATAAGGACCCACGAACAAGGTCCCTCTGAGAGACCATATACTTTATCCATCAGAACTTAAATTACAGATTTTCTATATCAAGTACACACAACATAATACATGTACATTTCATGGTATTATTTTAGACAGTCGTTACGAAACAACAAGAACCAAATGATTCGAACAGCTTGAATATCAACAAAACATATTAAATGGTACATTAACATAATATGTTCCTATTTGTCATAAGGAATTCGTATATAACACGATAAGTTTGTATTTGCGAAAAAACTTAAAATCGCAATGTATAGAATTTAGTTTTAGGTCGACGACTTTTGGAAATGATAGGAAGAACGACTAAAGCACGATACAATTAAATAGTATTTAAGGCATTTTCTTGATATACAAACATGTTATATAAACTTCGAACTTAGTTAAAACTTGATACTGACTTTAGACGTATGAGTTCGAATAATAACTATATTTCGATATATAGTTATATATATTCCACGAAGAAAAGTGTTGAACGTTTGAAAGATCCGTTTACTACATACATGTACATACGACCAGCGAAACGCATTGCAAAATCATATACTATACAGCCCCCGTGATAATTTGAACAATTCTGGTTCATTGCAACTTGGAAATTATATAGTTATATATCGAAATATTGTTATTATTCAAACATTGAAATAATGGCACAACAACTGGCAAAGAATGTAATTTATCCTAATAATGTGTCATAAAATAGTATAGAACTACAAATAAAGAATCATCGCTTCAATTAATACCTTGCTAGAGGCATAATGGTTCGAGCAATATTCAGATTTATTAGGCTTGCTTCGGACCCAGAAAAAATATGACAAAAAGTTTCAATATGGCTCATAAGATGCTACTCATATTTACGTCTATTTTAATAGTTGTTCTGTGCGTATTTCGTAAAAGCTGTTTCTTAAATAACCACATGTTTGATATTGATACTTTAATAATGTGTCAATTTTTGGGACTGGTGTTGGTACATGTAACTATTACCATTTTAGTTGAACTATATATTCATCAATATAATGACATCATATTCACACACAGAAAATAACATATTATAAACGGGTCAGTGACAATTACACAATCATTCACAAAACCCTTTTCGAACGTTTACAACAGAAGACAATATGTCAAAATTTGCAGAGAATATAATAGTCTTCTATAGTATTAGTCAAAAAGGCACTCTGTAAACTTTTGTTACCTGTTCTGGCCTTCGAAAAAGTTAGCATACATGTATTTAGTTTATTCTTGTTTTATTTCTTTTCAAAGTTGTAGTAATGCACCGAACGTACCCAACCTCCCGAACGGAAAGGAATAAATGAAACAAATCTCACTGCTCCCTGGAAACAGTTAAAACACCCATTGCACTTATTTCAGTGGCTAGACACCATTTCACATAAAATAGATAAAGTTTCACCAATCGTGTGGGAATTAGATACGTGAAAAAGTAGTAAAACAGTGAATGTATGATGAAAACAGACACCTACAATCTTATGGTGTAATCTTAATTGAAGTCAACGATAGTGCAGACATTAATGAGCCAGGGTTGCCCCTAAACTTTGAAGTAAGCCGTCCTATCAAAGGATGAATGATATATGCCGTCATCTAATGATTATAATACAATATATCGCTGCACTTTGCTCTGAAAGGTGCAGTATTTAAAATACCGATTTTAATTGATGCGTTCAAGATAAAACATATTTTTTTTCTGACAAAGAAATGTTTTGTTTTGAAATTAATCGTTTATTCCGTTGTTGTTGTGTTTTGTTTGGATTTTATTTTAGTGTTGCTATTTCATTTCTGCCAGACATTTCCTACGGGGAATCCAGATATCATGGTAGTGAGTTGTTGGTTTGACTCGTATGTTTTTCGGATTATAAGACTAGAAAAATAAGAAAATAAGCTCTCGTTCATGGGTAAGAGAAGCATTGTGGCTCAAAACTGTTTCAGTGTAATTAACATATCAAACAATTTAGTCAAATAGAAGAATATGCAGCAATGGTTCGCTTGGCTTGAGTAGGACTAGGTCATCGATAGATGTTAATAGAAGTATATCCATCCCACCTAAATAAGAAATAGAGGCGATTACAGTTATTGCAGGAGCATATATGTTTACAGATGCTGAATCAAAAATGTTTCGTTTTTTACACAGGAGCTTAATTAGGTTGAACATCAGGTAGTAAAGCATTTTGCAGATAAGCTTCGTGTATTTAACATTCTGCCTATATCTATATTACCTGAAATGAAAACACTTGTCTCGGTCATATCAAATATGACTAGACGAGCTGATAAATTTTCAGTTGTTGAATTAAGGATTCTCTATCGGAGTATTAGACCCTTTTAATAATTATATCTAGTGAAAACAAGGAACTGCCAACCATGTCTCAATTAAACGGAAGACCAGTGCCAAGACTGTTGCTGTTTAATAGAATGTCGTCTTGTTTTGCTAGAAGCAATCAACTGTCAAGATAAACGATTCCGGTAAACATGAAGTAATATGTTGGAACGGATCCAGGTGTTTTTAACAACATACTTCATAAAATGTTAATCTTTAAGCAATATGCTTTATCTCTTGACCCATGTTCCTTTGTTTTATATAGTAGCAATATGACATTGTTAATAACATAATTACGCTTAAGTCTCATTAATTTGCTTACAAGTGCAATTTTACGAGAAAAATGTAAGAGACTTTTATATCCTTGGTTCGAGTCCCAGATGGGTCAATGCTTTTAAATGTGGAGGTCGTCTTGTTGAAGATGGCTTTTTGATGGTACGCACACAAATGTATTACACAGAAGTCAGATTCATGCTTTGAATCAACACGTTACCTGCTCTGTGAACCTACGCTAAAATTTAATAAGACCTTAAGAATTTTAAGTTTTATGCATGAAATAAACACGCTGTATCAACGCAGATTTTATCGGGGAGAAAGTACGCTTCAATTATGTAAGAGCCGACCATTTAAACCTCGGAAATCAGATAAGACTTTTTAACTTCCAGACATTTCTTGCTTTTTCAGTTGAGATTGAACAAGACAGTTTATATAAATATGTCGTTTCCTATCTAAGAGAAGTGACAATTTTATTCTCTTGGATTATATTTCGCACAGATGTATACCATTAGTGTGTATTCAGCTTTTATGATGATGATATGTGTATTACTACGCCTATCTATAATTAAAGTTGGTGTTTGAAGAATTGTTGAAGCACGTTAATTAAAGTTGGGTTTAGTAGTGGGTAAACTTAAAATTAACGAACCGCTAGTTTGGTTTATTGCTTTACTTACTTTCGATGCATTAAAAAGTTGTGATAACAGAGATTACAATCTTAATATAGAATAGGTAAAAGACTTTTGAACATAACCGATTAACCGATTAATACATGCATATATATAATTCATTACTTAAATTCAGTTCTTAATGAACGTGTATTAAATAATTCATGGCTTGCACAATTTATTAAATGCTACATTAAATTATTTGACTCCCGCTAAATTATTTGTCTAATTTATAATAAATGAATCAGAAATTAGATTTATTATTGTATATATTTAAATCACGAGTTTAAATAGGCTATTTATGCGTACATCTAAGTCATTACCAGACTAAAAATATTTATTAAAAAATATATCTGTTTGATACAATAAATATGATAACAGTATCGATAAGCAAAGTTGTTCGATGCATAAAACTCAGTGATACTAATGGTCATATAAAATATTTCCTTTGCTGTACAATAATATACAGTTTGATTAAGCTACACATGGATGTACTAAATATTTATGTCAAAATAAAATTGTATTTTGTTTCATAACGATAGTGTTTGTATGTTTAGCCCTGGCCTATGTGAAGAGTTTGCACGAAAAGTTATTCATTTTATTTGACAAACATTAAATTGAAGTTATCAACAAAATTTTTGATGAACTTTGCATCTCGATTATTCTCTTTCATTACAAAAACAGTGCTCTTAAAATAGAAGTACTTACTAATAAAATGATCCGAAATACTATAAATGTTGCAATTTGAACAATATTTGGAACTTGGACCGACACATTTTTAAGTTTGGACGTCCCATTTTGAAGACAACATAATTTCAACTTAAAATTAAAAGAAACCACAGACTAAAGAAAAATTGGAAAGCATTTTAAATATGAGTAGAGATATAAAAAACTATGTTTCTAATTAAGTCCCAAATTCTGGAGATAACATGTAGGACTAAAACTAAAAAAATCCACTGTGAACCAGTCAGTGTTGTGAACCAGACCTTATAACAGAACAGTCCTGGAAGCTGGGAACCAATTAGCACATGGTGCTAACGCAGGAAACCAGTAAACTTTTATCTTCTACCGAATTTTCATTAGTATGAAGTAGAACAGAATGGGCTTTACAAACTGATCGTTTCAATTCATCGTAATTATTTTTGTAAAAAAACGTATATCCTATCAGGTTCTGTCATCGTTTAGCAGGTTTTGCGTGTAACATCTACACTCATTTTTTTCAATGCCGGAATCAGTTTACATCACCAGTAGCATTCGATGGATTTAAGCAATAAATGCTACCAAAGTTGAGCTCTCTGTATTATTCTTTTCCTTCATGAGTGTATTTTTTCATTTTGAATAGTTTTCCATATGTTTTTTTCTATATAAATAATAATATAGACTGATCAGTTGAGTCCCAATCTAACACTGATATTGTTTTATAGTTTTATATAAATATTTGAATATACTATTTATACTTAAATTAATATAAACATTGTAATGCTTACCAGGTATGTGTTCATGGTTTATACTTTTATTATTTACTTTTATGTTTAAGCATAATAAGATCTTGATAGTTGACACTTGATAATAAACTGTACACTCACGATAATTCCTTTGAAAATGGTAAAACCATTAACAATTAGAATAAAGTGTATACATATGAACGGCAAGATTAAAAAAATATTAAATTAATATTATGCTAGGTTTTATCGGTTTTATCTGTCGTCACTTTTATTATTTCAGAAAGTTAATTTCATTTACTATCAACCATGTTTTTGTAGGTCTTCTGATCGAAATTATGCCTAGCTTTCTTCTAAAAACTATTTGGACATTATTTTTCAATGACGTCACTACTTTCGTCATAACTTAAAAAAAAACGTCAGCGCTTGGACATTCATTCAGTTGGGTCGGTTTTCTTTTCATTGCTTGCATTTGGGAAACCTATCAAGAAGTACGAGGATAGAGCTCTGTAAAACCAGTTTAAGCATCCTAGTCGGTCGATCCATTGGCAAACGGTCGGTTGGCAAATGCGAGCGATGTGATCAAACCTGTTTACAAAGTTGTTACCGTTCGCTTGCTGTATTTTCTTATCGAATACAAACAGGGGGCTTTTTTATTGACAATAATTTTCAATAAGAATATTATGACAATCCCATCATATATTATAATTTAAAATAGCTAAGGCTTAGTGGAAAGTGACAAAGACACTGCGACATAAGATCTCGCAAACAGAGAAAAACTAACAATTACCGGGGACCCCAGGTGTTAATCTATGCCATGACAGACATGTTTTCAGTCTTAGGATTTAAGGCAAGTTTCGGGCATACCATAGTGCGACTACTGTCACAGTAAAGGACTTCATCACCGTTAGTACTTTAACACAATAAAGAGGAATGTTTGAAAGGTTGTTAAAGAACAGTTTTTTTGTTCATTGAGCACCCTGTTACTGGGTTCATGGAGGTCTTTACTTACGTCTAATACAAAACAATGCTGCTACCTGCTAGCTTGACGTCATAACTCGTTCTTACCTGAGACCACAAAGTTTTATTTTTTATTAATGCCAAAACGAAAGCCCCTTGCTGAAAATCAAATTATACGCACGCAATTAAAAAAGCATCACACAGAGCAAACATATTAATCACACCAGCCGAATGCACTTATTGCTATCGTTTTTATAATTTATGTCGAAGTGCAAACATAACTAGTGAACTAAAATAAGGTGTGCTAAGATTCATTTATTGAAAGAAAATCACGTGATGTTGCGTGATGCCATATTGCCAAAATAGATAATTGGCTAAAAATGTAGAACTACGTCAAGCATCACAAACAACTTCAATAATTGGTCTATTGATTCTGCTTCTAATCCTTATTCTCCAATTCTAGACCTAACCCTCACATAACCGGATTGATTGACTACAAACCTATAATATTATACGGTCTAAAACAAAGAAATTAATAGCATCACACGTTGTGGCATTATTGTAATGTATACTTATCGAACATACTAAATCATGCCTTGATGACTGGCCAAATGTTAAATCTTGTCCCGTCTAAAGACACGAAATGCTTCGATACCTCCATAGAAGCTGTTTACAGAGCTTTGGCCGCGTCAATGTGTACAATGAATATGTTCAAATCGACCGAATCGACACTTTACAAAATCGTGATTCTTGCAAACTTTTTATTAGGCAAATAAATTAATGTCAATGTCACAAGGAAATATTTAACATATTTGATAGAACCGGAAGTTAAATAAAACCTACATGAAGTGTTGAATCACGTGTGACAAAAAAACAAACATATAAACAACCCCATTGATTCACTCAAGTTTGCACGAAGATAATTCCCTAATTAGTGCGGACAGCTTTACAGGCTATACAGGTACGTTTATTTTTGTTTGTGGTTTGTTCTCCAGATAATAGTCCATGACATGACATTTCTTGGGAGAAAGAAAGTGGAAATACGCGTATAGGATGTGACTCACATTGTTCCGAAGCAGTGCACCGTCTGATGACTAAACGTAGGTGACGCAGGCGACTAACTAAAGGAAGGTTATCAAGTAACTAACGTCATGGATCATAACGGTTTATGTTTAATTGTTTTTTAAATACTCGAAATAAAAAGTTCAGCCAGATAATTATATCATGTGTGGTATAGTATGGCTATTTATAGTCGTTATTTCTTTCTTAAATGATGACTCATTATGTAAGCGTCACTACCCAAAAGGACGCGCTGTGTACAAGCTTTTACCAATTTGTTCACTGTAAAACGTCCAATCTAGTAATATACATTGTATATGTTGTGAAGTTACAACATTTACATTTATAAAAACATAATATTTATGTATCAATTTATATATGCATGTACAATCCGTGAAAACTTAAGTCTGGGGCCCAGTAGGTAAGAGTACATTCGGCGAAGAGATTTTAAAAAATGGAGAGAAGACTGATGGCAAATAAAGTTGCATGGAAACATTAACTGCGGAACTGCTTATCATTGTAAACACCTGGTTCCCTGATCTGGATTTTGAGTAACCATATCAATCTTGAATTACTGGAACCAGTGATGAGATCTTTTATTGTGTTTACACCTTTGTAGTTCAAATAATCAAATACAATACATGAGACAAGTGAGAAAACATTCATAAGATAACTTTAAATACATTGCAGAAATAAAATGCTATTTTGTGTTGATAGTTTTTTGAGGATTCTATGGCGACTTCGTCATCAGATGTGGAGAAGGGGGTATTATTGTAAGGACAATAAGAAATAACGTTACTTCTGAGGTCACACGGCGCGCTGGCGCTCCGTAGCGTAACATGCAATACAGTGCGTTTCCCAACAGCAGAAAAAGGAATGGTCTATTGCATTGTTCACTTAGAGAATCCTACATTTCAAAAGTTACTGGGAGACATTATGACTCTTTACCATTTTCGACAATAAATTTGTATATTTTTGACATTCGGAATTTTTCTCAATGTAAGAAATAGTTTGTAACAAAACATTTTAATGGCTATGTGGTAAAACCAACGAAACATAACCTTCGAATAAAATCCACATTATGATACATATATATGAATAGCAATCTCTTTCGGTCAGAGTATAAACTAAAGAAAGAAAGCTAAAAAGTTTTAACTAAATATTTATCTTGGCTTCTATTAAATTTATGCATTTATTAACATTCACCAATGTTATAAAAGTCATTTCTCAGACTCTCTCATGTCGATTTTATTAGACCGTTTCAAAATAATTCCCATTATTATTAAATGGCATATTATATCACCCTGGTAACAGTAAGACATTAAATGATAATCACACCATTAACATTACACTGACATGTGAAGTTATTAGAAACATTCAGCTCCAATGTTGATAAATAAACACCTTCCACATACTATCTATTAATAAGGTTAAATTTAGCACTCTATCACAGCTATCTTGTTTAACGGTATATAGATATTAAATCGTTTCATCAACATATTTGTTTATTTTATATAATGTTGCTGTTGATGTAGCATCCGTGCCAAGATGATGGTGCATTTCTTGTAAAAGTATGTGTCACCGATTTGATGCTAAAGTATAAATTGAGTATACATATAATTGGTATATTCTTGGTGTGAAGTGTTTCTGTCAAGATATTCATGGGGGTTATTTCTCGAGCATAAACAGCGGTATGTTGCCATAGTCACCATAATTGTGTTAATTGTGATGTAAATATTCTAATGATAAAACTAAACTTGCAACTACCTATGTAGATTATTTCAATTCCAATCAATTTAAGCATAAAGAACATTGGAAATTCATGAGAATAAAACTGTAGGCGCACCAGCCCATACTTTCTTAATTTTTTGAAAGTAATACATAAATACTTTAAGCAATTTTTAACACTGTCCCACAAGACAAATATAACAAGAAGCATTAGTGTCCCTTTCAATTTTAAAAAAATTAACCTAAATCACTCATACAATTATTTTAAAAAGAATTTGTCGGCATACCAGGGCGAGACATCCGGGAAGTCTGCCTCTAATAATGGAAGTATTTGTGATTACGCTTAACACATAACGACACCAAACTTTGACGCGATTGCGCAAAGCTGATTTATGGCTTAACCTACTTCTAGACATTTATCTAGAATCTTTCTACATAAAGTTCCAAGTCTGGTTGACTTGGATCTCTAAAGGGACGTCAGAACCCCGCAAAAGATGTTTCTCACTTCTCTGTGCATCCCTCTCACCTGATTCATTTTAGGTTGACCTTGAGACACAGCATTCTGATTGTGTATGGTACTATTTCCTGTGTTCAGGTGCTGTCAACGTATTTAAATGCACCACTGTATTTGTTGCAAGAGAACCCCGTCTCCAGATGACTGAGACTTTAATGTTGGAAGGTCACCCCAACTACCTCACTTCTCCAAGCATCCGTTTACGTGACTCAATCGGACTACAAAACAACGCTGCTTCTAGCATGACGATTAAATGTACTAACAACCGTATCTCACATGTTGCTTGTATGTATGTGTGTGTGTGTGTGTGTGTGTGTGTGTGTGTGTGTGTGTGTGTGTGTGTGTGTGTGTGTGTGTGTGTGTGTTTGTGTGTGTGTGTGAGTGTGTGTGTGTGTGTGTGTGAGCGCGTGCGCGTTTGTACGTGTACGTGTGTACGTGTATGAGTGTGTCCGTGTGCGTGCGTGTGTGTGTGCGCGCGAGCATCCTTATGCGTGCGTTTGCGTGCGTTTGTGTGCGTGTGTGTGTAAAGAAGTTCAACCGTTTGAGGTCACAACTAAAAATGCCATTACTTGATTAAGTTATGTTTCAAATATATCTGTTTACTTTCTGAATGTTTGCATGAATTGGGAGGTTAGGGCTTTATATTACTGACTTAAGCGCCCCAGTTTCCCCTTTTGCCGACTGACTGTTCCAAGGTGGTAAGGTTTGCTCTCATTTTTGTTTCTCATATACATTTGTTCTCTGCCATTTCAAGCTTTAATACATTGCAATACACACATTTTCTTACTGTTTATACTGTTACACTGGATAAATTTGACAAAGAATTTCGGAACCATCCGTATTTATTGCTGGGAACGGAACAAAAGCTGTCGTTGCGTCAGCTCAATGCACTAAATAGTTATTAACTAGAATTATTTAAACTCTGTCCTAATTAAAACATTAGCAAAACTTGTCAAAATATACGTGTGTAATGATTCCTTGTGAATTTGATTTGTTGTTGTTTTTTAAGATAAACGTGCATGTGTTCATTTGTGGATTGTGCGCGTAAGTTTATAAGTGCTTACGTGATTGCCTCAGTGTACGACGATGCAACTGTGTCTATATTTCGAATATATTATAAAGTTGTATGAATGTATTATAAAGCTGGTAAATGCATTTCTGTGAACATTTTCTTCGAATTTATGTCATCTTATGTTAAAATATTGACTATTTTAAACATTAAATTAACTAAAATAATTTCGAGATTTAAAAAACAACAGCAAAGGCGTTTCCTTAGGAGAGTCCTACCGGAAGTGCTGAATCACTTGTCAACATACAAAAACCTTAATGTAATTGCGTATGCATGCAGACAGGTAACTAATTAGTAACGACAGTTAAGCTAATTCTACAGGTACGCTTAATAACGTGTATGGCTTCAATCCAGATACCTATGTATGTCAGACTCATGGAGTGTACCGAGGAATTACAAACGTATGATGTGATGCACGCGGTTTCCAAACAGGCGATTTAATTTAATCAATATTAGCATGAATCCTAAACATAAGTTCATTATAATATTAATTAGAGATTTAAATTGACTTGTAAAGATATGCAATATTGCACGTAGAGACAACTCTGTGCGATATATTGTATATTAAAAATGGTTCAGCCAACAAAATTGTCAATAAATTACTATACTATACATTCTGGCAGCCCATTCAAGTAAAACAATTGGACATACAATTTTTTTATATTGAACATTTAAACACTTATTAGCATTGCAGATCAAACAAAGTATCACATATTATTTTAAATTATTTGTTTAAAACTTAAAAGATAGTTAAAGGATTTCAAAACGTAATTACTTATAATCAAAATTCAAACAGTTTACATCATTGATAAAGAGAGATGTTGGTGATCATTTCACGTACTAGGAATCCATTTATATAAATTACATTTAATTACTTCAATCTTTATTTTGTTTCCATTTCGTTTTAGTGTTTTTCGACGAATGACTGATAGACTTAAAGACGCGTAGCTTTTCGGAAACCGAATCAATTATGTCTGTTTTTACTTGAACCGTCACAATAAATACGCATTTGTTGTTATTTATCCATGTTTAAAGTACGACACAACATCTTAGATCTGCAAATGCTGGCATATTATATTTCGTTAAAACCTGACTGAAAACCAGACCAGGCACAAAAGCAGATAGTCTCTGACTGAATGATATACCCGTTTATACTTTTATAAGGTTTTTGATGGGAAAAAATAAGCAACAAAAACAGAATGTTAAGAAATACAATTGTAAGAAATTAAATGTAGATAGATATTTTATATGAGAAGATTATTATAATTAATTTCAGGCTGTTAGTTTTTTCAAACATCTTCAAGTGAAAAGTAAATTATTTGCTTTTTAACACGACCGGGAAAATGTTAACACGTTTCTTGTAAAACTAATATACTTGTATCGGCAAAAATGATAACATATGTGCATGTTTCTTGTAAAACTAATATCCTTGAATCGTGTTTTAAACGTAGCATTAATATACTCGTATTCTTAGGTATTATACACAAGAAAATAAAAAAGAAAATAAAAAACTTCCAAATGCATTTTCAATAAGTTTTATTTATCTATAACACGAGGTGTTTCTTATATATTCAAAGGAAGTGCTAAGCATATCTTGCAATCGTTCTATCTTTACGACTAGATAGTCTTCCATGTATTACGAGATACTTTGGAATACAAAAAATAAACCAGCAACTGTTTCATTTAATTATAAAAGCAAACAAGCAGAGACGTAATGACAAAGCCTACATTATATGTATGACACCTCAGGCTACCTGACAGAATCCATTATCAACTATAACACCTGTGTATTGAAAAGTGCAAGATAATAGTTACGGTACGACATAATTTATTTGTTTTTCCTTAGTCGAAGAGTGATGAGGACGAATGAACAGTAAAGAACCAGTGAACCAGCATTGCGCCATTGTTTAGGAGACCCTCAGGAATGTAGCTTACAGACTTCCGTCATCGGGTATAACAACTGTCAATGAACTTCAACAAGATAAATGGTCACGAAGCGGCGGACGCCAATTGTTGCCTACAAAATTACTCTGTCTTCAAAATATAATTCAGTAACACCTTATTTAATGGTATGAACTGCGTTATTGACAAATAACACTAGGTTTTAAGCTTCATGGGAATTATTGCGTAAGCTTATGGTGTAGCAATTTATTTTGTCGTAGTATTGTGTAACACATTGGTGTTGGCTCAATTTTAACTTTTCTTTATGATAGACGGAGCCTTTCGTGTGGGTAAGTTATCGACAGTGCATGCTTCCTCAGCAGTTTACATCTACATTTTATTATACCAATATATCGCAAAACTTCTTTTAAGATATGATATTGTAAATATTTAATCATTTGCTAGTTTAAATCTGCAAAAAAAAAAAGAAAATATTTAATAGTTGGAGCTCTTTATTATTAAAGGAAGGTTAGAGAATCGTTAGGAGCAACACGAGAGTCTACATTATTCTAAGTATATTAAAATTTAAAATTTATCATATTGTAGTGCCTTGTGTTCTTTTAGTCTGAAAGCGATGCTGGAACTTGGTGTTTGTTGGGCTATAAAGAGCTAGCGTTAGAGAATCCATTCAAAAGATTTTAATAGCCGTTCGGATAATGTGTAAGTTAAATAACATGTTTAGACTTATGGTACATGGTGTAAAGTTGTTGTTTTAATATTACGATTAGTCGTTAATCTTTGTTGATATTTATATTGTGCTACTTAGCAGAGTATTACCTTATTTACTACACATGCGTTGTGCTAAATTTACCATCCTTTTTTCGAAAAGGTAAAGTTTAACATGCTTTTAATTTAGATTTCAGCAAACCATTCCTCCTAGCATATAACCGAGTCATCATACTTACAACCTAATTGTCAATATTATACTTATCTTTTGAGTGTTTATTCATGTTTATTAACTTCAAATGAAAGAAAGGATTGGTGAATTACGGTCAGTAAAAATGCAGTTTCAAAGCATTATCTGGAAGATCATCCTTAAGACAATCACATAAAAACTTTCGTCTGAGTGCGGCTGAGAGGCCTTTGGATACAGCTTTACTTTAAACACTCCGCATTTGCTTACAAACTGATAAATTAAATGCAGATATAGCACATTGAACATTTGCAATAGAATAATCTTTCATATGCTTTATTGCCATTTAAGTGCAAATTCAATACACTATACATAACACACCCTACATAATATATACAAACACAAGAAATATTAATTAGGTTTTATCTTCCGTTCCAATCCTAATTGTATTGTTTGTATTCTACTCTATGCATTGATATCAAATAAAAAAATGTTGAAACAAAGAAAAACCTGTTTAAAGAGTTGTCGGCAAAAAGGTCGACTTCGAAGCATCAAACGGTGAACAGGGCGAATATTCAAAATTGCACAGGCTAAAATAAATGAATTTAGTGAGCTCAGCTCAAAGGGTTCGTGGAAGTATGCCCCTATATATGTTCTATATATGATATATGACAAGGACCTGGAAGTATTGCAACATATATTAACATTTTAAAAGGCACAATATGAAATCAGAAGCTTGGAACAGCTTGATCACAAACACATGTATTAAGTAAAAATAAATTTCCTTTTTTATTTCACTCAATACTGTTAAATTGTATGTGAAAAAATACAAATACGCTAAGATCTAACATGAATAAAACTCGATTATAATAGTGTAATATAGTGCTTTTGTAATCTCCAAAACACATACAACATAAACTTAGAATCAGTTACGAATGAAAAAATTAATGTATGCATAGAATTAATTCATTGCGTAGTTAAACCATGGCCGCCATTAAGAGACAGCTCGAAAAGAATTGATTATCGTGCCATAGAGATATTCGTCAACACTTGGAATCAGACCTTAGTTAACTTTGCATCGCAATTATACTGTTCTGTGTCCTTGCGTAAGGATTATATAACTCTATTTGGACAAGGTTAATAGGAACTACAAAATTGCTGCAAGGTTCATTTATGAAATATAATTCATGACTAAAAAGTGTCTTTAAATATGTCTTTAACACAAACCACCATGTGACTGAACAATGTATATGTGTGTTTTTTAATTTACTGATTACATGATAGTCCTTTATTGATTTGCTTAATCACATAACAAAAATTGTTTGTGTCTTATATTGACATATAACCCCCCAAATTTATCTTAAAGCCTTTAAATAAACTTTAAGCATTAATTTCAAGCAAACACAAGCCTTAACATACAAACAGTGTCATAATAATATAACCTTGTAATTTTATCTGCACTTAGAAAAACATTTAACATAATTACAAGTAGAAAATATGTAAGGTACATTTAAAAAAAAAAGTTCTGGAAAACACCATATGAAACGAAATCTTCTAAGGAAGAACCACTGTCAAGCAATTAGTGTTTGTTAACCCAGACTACAAACCAGAATGGGTTTGAAAGCCGGGAACTAATTAACACAAGGTGCTAAAGCAGGAAACCAGTTCGCATGTGCGCTTTTATCCCCCACCCGCTCTTCATTTTGTATGATGCAGACCAGAGTCGACTTTACAAGCAGACGTTCCTGCTTTCAATTCAAAGTATGTAGTAGAGTAAAATAGCGTATGTCCTATACTGTTTACAGATTGCCTTTCCCCCATTACATCCGGGAACTGTGCTCCAAAACTTCATCTCCACCAAAGATTGGTTCTGTTTCATTCCATAAAATACCTAGCGCTAGAAATATTCGTTAAAAATGAATTCGCAAAAAAGCAAGAATATTGCTGTTATGCATCTAATGATACAAATGTTATTAATAATTAATAAGAATGAGATGCGTAGGAAAAACACAATCTATGTAAAGGGGATGTGTTGTCGCTAGGTAGCAATATCCTAGACTGTGTAATTATGACAAAAAGTATGACAAGTATGCTTCCGCTCATATAGACAACCGCACTAAAGTAGTTTTCAAATGCGCCAAAATTTACATAAGAATATTACAGAATGCTATTTATATTTTCACAAACTTATAACAATTTGTTACAATGTAAGATATATTTCTTTTTTTCGCTTTCGCATACAGTGTTACAAACAGGTATTGATTATTGCTTTTTTTTGTAATAATTTTGCACGCATTACACTTCTTTGGCATGACCAATTAATATAACCGATTATCGATCTGACAACTTAATTGCCTTGGTGTGTAAAATAGTTCTTACTGATTGTATTTAGCTTCAGGGTTAACATTATTTAAAATGTTTATTTTCGATCGAGTACCAGGCATAGGTTGTTGGTGTTAACGCAATAATAAACATGTTTAAGTTGTCAAAGATAATGTTTTCAAAGATTTGTCATTCTTATTTTCTGTTATAAAGGGAAACAAGTTTTGCTTATAATTCAATAATAGACATTAAGATAAAAAGTGAATCTGTTTCAAATAAAAACCTTATCGTTTGTTTGATAGCATAAACTTACATTTATTCTTCAATAAAAAAGTAACGATTGTGCCAATCAAAATTATAAAATTTTATACTTATGAAGAATGTGATGAACGAAAATGATAACAAGGTCGGGTTAGATGTTTACAAGAATTTCAGAAGATGAAAGTGTCTTTAACCTAAACAAAAGAAGGGAATTTCATATCTCCCGTCGTTACAATTTACGCGCGGATCATGCACATTTAGATACTTGGACTTTTAGGTATAGTTAAGACATAGACAAGATTAATAGCTTAGAAATTCGTTGGTATTCCTAATTCATTTAAACAATTATCAGACGCTACAAGATCTGTCGTGCATAACATACAACATAATCTGCAAAGATGAAAGGATGCCAGCAGTATATCATATCAATAATGATAAAAGTTAGTATAACCTGTCAAAAATTGTGCAAGCAAATTGCATCGACTTTGTTCTGTCCCAAGTGTGATACACTTCATCTTAATATTATACTTAATTCAGCCGCATTACCCATACTGGTACAAGCTTCCTTATAATGGATGTTTTGCATTTCTTTAATAAGTTGACATGATCAGTTGTGAAAAAAAAAGAGAAATAATAACATTAAATATGATGATATGTTTGATCTGTAGTGCTGGAATGTTAAAATTCACACGCAACCATACTCACCTTAGCAACGACCAAAAACACAAAGTTCCCCATTCACTAAACTGATATATTGCTACCCGAAGTATTGTACCTTATAGGGAGTCCATTGTACATAGATTCTGCATATTACCTTTGGGGTCTGGATAAAATCCGGATGGATGTACTGACCGTTAAATATTCTAGTTATTGTTGGCGTTAGAGCTAAAGCGCGGCGCCCTTTATGAAATGCGTTAGAAAATAGTGATTGGACTGTTGTAGTTGGCGTCAGAACACAGTTTTATGCCCTTCGTTACCAAAAAACAGGAAACAGAACAAGACAAAAGAGTCCCTGTTTCTGCTGACGAATACTGATTAAAAGTTGAATGAAGAAGACTGATTAAATGGCATTTTTGTACAAAGTATGTGTAAATCAGTTAGTAAATGTCAGTTTTTATGGAAGTTTAATGATAGATTGTTGCAAATCAGCTATTGAACAGGGATGTCTTTGGCTTTGTCTTTTGAAATTATTGGTCTAGACTGCTGGTCAACATGCAATTTTCTGCGGCTAGAAAATGTCTTAATATATAGTATTACAAAGTTCAGGTAAGATTTTTTCTGTTCGGGAAGTAAACAAAAATGTTCTGTTCACAGATGCTTATATGAAACATATAGTGAAAAAAACTGTGTTCTTAGGCCAGTTATCGGGTCATAACGACTCAGCGGTATTCGGACAAGTCTGTTTCGCAGATATGCGAGTAGGTATTAGGCGTTACAAATTCGTACTACTTCAACTCTATACCTCGTATATAACGTACCGATTTTGGCAATCCCGAACCACGTAAATTAAGCAGGTTTTATTCTCACTTGTTGGCAGTGTTGTACCATGGTTTTTAGATTGTTATTCGTATATTCGTATATTTTATGGGTTTCATTAAAGATCAGTTATATATTTTAAAATGGAATGTTTGATACTTTCAGACAGTATGCAATACAAATGATGCAGCATGGTAAGTACATGGGAAGGCCAAGTGGTCAAATGAATTTTCAGTTCACTTTAAGTTAAAGTATTCATTGAATTTCCGTTGCTGTCGTTCGTCAGATAACGCAGTGTCTTTTCAAACTTAGAAGCTTGATGCTTTGCATCAATGCCTTTCTTGTAATTAAATTAAAATGGATATAAGTACGCATGAAGAAAACCGGTCCAAAAAAGCAAAAGAGTCACAAATTGCTGACACTGTGATTCTTTTTTGTTTAAAGCAAATACTAGTCACATAGAGATGTCACATAAACGGCTGTGGACTTTAAAATATAATTAGAATGTTCAGAAAAGGTTCGATGGTCAGACCTGGAATGAAACTGGGTCATCATTCGATGATTTCTTGAATGCACAGTTTTCAATAAAATGTCAGCAGACCCATTGTCAGCTGTAAGATCTGAAAGAGTTCGCACGACTAGAACTTAACCGATGCAGTCTGCAGGTGAACGGGTTTCAAGTCAATGACACGACTTATAAACGTAAATGCACATAACTAAGGATTTTTAGAGAAAAAAAAAACTCATGCAAACATAAGCTGACTGAAATTAATTTCGGGCGTACATGTATACGAGTGCACGAGCTCGTAAATAGATCTTGGGTGCTGTAAATGATGTCACCGATACAGTGTGATTATTGCAACTTGGTAGCACATAAAGTAAAATTGTCATAATTGTCTGACAAGTCTCCTTTATATCTTTATTAGTCAAAAAGACACAACTTTTGTCACCAAACTACGTGTAAACAAGAAAATAGTTCTCTATTTCTAAAATTGATGTGCATAAAGCAAGGTGTTATGATAAAACGGTATATACCCACTTATTAAAAAAGTGTATGACACCTTTGATCTAAGAATCGTGCGGCTAATAAACAGAAACAATGATAGCAACCTACACAAGGCCGGATCTAGGGGCACGGGGTTATAAAACTATGTCTATGAAACTGGTAAGTTGATCGATGTCTAGTTAGGTGACCCCTACTAATAAGTTGCTATTAATCTATATAATCGTTTGCAATTACTAGTAAATGCAGAATACTGACTCTATGCTTGACGACCTGTTTAATGTGGTAATAACAGCGAAATACGGTATATGTACGATGACAATTTCATGGTATGTCTTAAAATATAATGTAATCTAACATACCATGAATTCGCATCGTATGTTGTCTTAAGACGAAGTTTTTAAAACTAATTCTAGCAATGCCGAGTACAGTCATGCACATATATATAGCTAGTTTATAGTATATACATATATAAATATAAAAATATACATATATATATATATATATATATATATATATATATATATATATATATATATATATATATATATATATATATATATATATATATATATATATATATATATACACACACTATGAACTAGCTCTAGGTGGAGGTTTTCATCTAAAGTTTTACGTGCCATCGAAGTTTTTAAAAGTGGGAGTAGTTTGTTAAAAGTGATGATTTTATTCCTTTATGTATACGTGTAACAGCTTGTTTGAAATGACACGAGAGCCCAGACATAATGACCTATCCCTAGTCCCATGTCAGCTGTGGCAAAAAAAAAATAGTTATAATAGGGTTATTTTCGTCTATTTTTTATCAAATATGTATATTAAATCTTATATTTATACAATGGAACAATATTAACATCTTGTAATATCGACTCTAAATACAGCAACATTT
Source organism: Sinonovacula constricta (assembly GCA_007844125.1). Taxonomy (NCBI): domain Eukaryota; kingdom Metazoa; phylum Mollusca; class Bivalvia; order Cardiida; family Solecurtidae; genus Sinonovacula; species Sinonovacula constricta. The sequence goes on from CM017565.1 coordinate 24,415,082, forward strand.
AACCAACCATAGGTGTGATGCGTATACATCGGGACGAACTGTGTCATTTTATGACGTTGATTTACCTAAACCAAGTGCCTTTTTAAAATTATTTAAGTATCAATCTCAAGATAAACTATTCATTATTAATTTAATTCATTTAGTTTCGTTCTCCAACCACTTAATTTTTAACAATTAGCCCATTTTCTACAGCACTATATACCGCTTGCACACAAGTTCATATTTATTCCAGTTCTCCCGCACAGTGCTGGGCCCTTAATCTCTTTTTCGTGGTCGATTTACTGATCAGCGTCTGGGTGACGCAGATCTCTTGTGTCAGGGTTGGGGGGGGGGGGGGTATTTTGAACCACTCTGTTTTACACCCGCTAAAATTATTACTTACATAATGGGCGGAAACAGATATAAAGCACATTACCATTTATATTAAATACTTGTATATATATATATAGTTACAACAAGTAGTACAGTGTATAGTATTGCTTACGTCATATACAAAAATGCCCTCAAAATGCAAACGTTTGTTAATATTATAAAATGAAACTAACAATTCAGGAAGAACAAACATAATGTAACGGTTGACACTTATATAATATTTCGTCTCATAGTACCAAGTAAGTACTACGAAGCACATTTTATAACCATTGATATGTTTTCGTTTTTGACAAGGAAAACGGTTCGGAATGTAACCTACTTGTATGAAACATGAAATTCACGTTACCCCATGTGCATTAAAGTAAGTATACATACAATATTCATTTAATACTACATTTTGTAAAAATGTATAAATAGGAATATGGCATTAATTATTAAAGATTTTTCACACTGAGTGATTCATAATGTGCATGTTCTAGATTAACAATCAGCTTGGTAATAATGATCCAATTAAGCAAAAATACGTAAACACTAATAATTGTCACACCTTTGAGATTTATAACACAACAAATTATGCTTTGTAAAAGATAAAATGTAGATTAAGTGTTAACATATTAATTCATGTAATTATCAAGGTTACAATGTGAACACTGTTAGTGTTTCTCTAATTGTGAAATATCTACTGGTAGTATTCTTTTGTCATTTTTTTTTCAAAAACTTACATGTGTGTACCAACGTCTCCTCCTACTTCCATAAAATATTTATTGTCTTAAAGGAAGTATGGAACATCTGTGAACGACATCTGTACCCAAAACCGTTTGAAACATCTGATACACTCGAACAACACTTGTATCTAGACCTATTTGAAACATCTGATACACTCGTACAACACTTGTATCTAGACCTATTTGAAACATCTGATACACTCGTACAACACTTGTATCTAGACCTATTTGAAACATCTGATACACTCATACAACACTTGTATCTAGACCTATTTGAAACATCTGTTACACTCGTACATCACTTGTATCTAGACCTATTTGAAACATCTGATACGCTCGTACAACACTTGTATCATAACCTATTTGAAACATCTGATACACTCGTACAACACTTGTATCTAGACCTATTTGAAACATCTGATACACTCATACAACACTTGTATCTAGACCTATTTGAAACATCTGTTACACTCGTACAACTCTTGTATCTAGACCTATTTGAAACATCTGATACACTCGTACAACACTTGTATCTAGACCTATTTGAAACATCTGATACACTCATACAACACTTGTATCTAGACCTATTTGAAACATCTGTTACACTCGTACAACACTTGTATCGAGACCTATTTGAAACATCTGTTACACTCGTACATCACTTGTATCTAGGCCTATTTGAAACATCTGATACGCTCGTACAACACTTGTATCATAACCTATTTGAAACATCTGATACACTCGTACAACACTTGTATCTAGACCTATTTGAAACATCTGTTACACTCATACAACACTTGTATCGAGACCTATTTGAAACATCTGTTACACTCGTACATCACTTGTATCTAGACCTATTTGAAACATCTGATACGCTCGTACAACACTTGTATCATAACCTATTTGAAACATCTGATACACTCGTACAACACTTGTATCTAGACCTATTTGAAACATCTGTTACACTCATACAACACTTGTATCGAGACCTATTTGAAACATCTGTTACACTCGTACATCACTTGTATCTAGGCCTATTTGAAACATCTGATACGCTCGTACAACACTTGTATCATAACCTATTTGAAACATCTGATACACTCGTACAACACTTGTATCTAGACCTATTTGAAACATCTGTTACACTCATACAACACTTGTATCGAGACCTATTTGAAACATCTGTTACACTCGTACATCACTTGTATCTAGACCTATTTGAAACATCTGATACACTCGTAAAACACTTGTATCTAGACCTATTTGAAACATCTGTTACACTCGTACAACAATTGTATCTACATCTATTTGAAACAACCGGTTAACAGGGGAGAGGTAGATTCGTAAAACTAAGTTATAATTTGAGAACATAAAATAGATACATGTATAGTTTAAAAAAAAATATGGCTTTAAAATATGCGATTTTCCATACTTTACGTACGACTAAAGCGCCATATTTGGTGTTTCATTCCAGAAAGACTTAATACAATGCGGGTTATAAACTCACTTTCGAATAAACCCGTGTTTCTGTTTGTAATATACATAAATATATAATACATGGTAAGACGTAGTCACTTTAAAGACTAGATCATTTCCTGAGTGTTGATATCATTAAAGGAAGTGTGACATGTAAGCACCCCAGTTGGTTATTGCGCCGACCATCCGATCCATGGCAGTAACAAATGCAGTTGTTTCTTTATGTTATTTCTTGTCAGAATGGTTATTTGGCATTCTTACGTACATCTTTGTAAGTTTGTACTTACATCGAAAACAAATCCAAAGGTTTATTATGTTGAAATGGTCCTTGGACCATATCATATTTTGGTATTACTGAAGAAATGGGCCCACATGGCGTAAGTACAAAAACACAACTTCAAAATTATCTTAAATCTAATCACAACACAATTAAACTTAGAAAAATGACGTCCTAGGCGTCGGCACTATTGTAGAAGTTTCAGAAAAACAAGCAAAGGGGTAGTTAGTAGTATGGCAGTTCAAAATATAAAAAAAAATAAGTGGAAGGTACAGTTAGCTGATTACTAAATTATATAACTAAAAATAAAGATCTAAACGTCTTATCAAGATCTGCGGTTGTATGAAACTGGTAAGTTTTTCCGTAAATAATCCGTAAGACTCTACAAGTTTTCAGACGCCTTCCTGTGTTCTTTTGTATTCAAACACACTTCCGGTTCCAACCATTGTGGGAACGGTAACGGAACCGTCTAATTTTCGGCGTTTCCTGTCAGGTTCACATTGCGGCGCCCCGTAACCGCCACCGCCCGGTGTCTGCAGAAGGAACACGTCCTGTAAAAAAGAAGATGAACAAAAATTAATGTAAGTTTAAACGGACTTCTTAAACTTGCCATCAATTAGTTCCGTGGGATTTTATATACTTATATATTTATAATTTTATTAACACAAACTGAAAGTAGATTTTGATAATATATATATACAGGATCCTCGTTATAACCTTGAACTTAATAATTGATAAGCGGATTAAATTTGATGAAGTTTTATAAAAACCATGGAAATACCATGGAAATGTGGCAGAGGCATGGAAAGGTGACGGAAAAACACTAGAATGAACAGTCGCATGAATGGGTGGACGAACACTGCGACTCCATTATATAACGGCATAAAACATGTTAGACATTTGTTATATAGTATTTACTATAATTGTGACAAATAAATACGTACACTGTATAAGTTAACAGTAACCTTATGAACTATTGAGGCATCGAAGGCTATCAATACATGTGAATTTAAATCAACTTTATACTTAACGTCGCTAAATTATGTTTATAACGAGTTTATTGCAATGGGCACTAAACGAACTGAACACCCAAAATAATAAGGAAGACATAAAAACCAGACTTCTACCGGAAACCATATAAAACTACCGCTAAACACATATCAATGACTAGACCAGGGTTTACATAAAACAGATAATGTAACAATTAGAATACGATACACGGGCATTTTGTAAAACGAGCTGAGGTATGATGAAAACAGACACATCTACTCTTATAGTGTAATCTTAATTGAAGTCAACGATAGTGCAGATATTAATGAACCAAGGTTTGCAGCAACCTTTGAAGTGAGACGCCCTTTCAAGAGATAAAAGATACGCGTCGTCCCTTAAAACTAAAAAGGTGATATTCCGTTGCACTTTGCTCCAGCGGTTTTGTTATAAAATCCCCAGTTTTAATTGATGTATTCAACAGTAATATACCTTTTCTACCACGAATAAATGAATTGAAGACCCTTGGTGTAATTTTTTGTTTTGAAATGCATATCTCTCAGTTTGTTCATACTTGTACACGTAATCATTCTTTTAACAATAAATATAACGATTTTACGAAACAAGCAATATATAAAAATGTTAATAGCAAGGACAAAAGGGTATTATTACAGACGATGGCGCAAGTAGAAGAAAAGCCAGAAACAATCTTTAAAACAAACGTATTTAACATATTTATGTTGCCGATGAACATCTAAAAAGTTAATCAGAATCATGACATACTACACAATCTCATGTTTAACGAAGAATTTAGACGCTGCATCCAACATGAAATTCCTAGTCTTTATTTCCTTCATGTACCTAAGCCAAAGCACAAAAAAAAACGGTCATTCAAAAACCAGCTGATAGAGTTGTCAAACGTGAGGAGACATTCACTTCTGATGCTGACATGGCTGACACTGTCGTAGCCCGTTGTTGAATCAAGTGCGTTTATTACATTTTGATACGTCTGATATGTAAACATCTTTATTTGATGACATTATGAAGTCAAGGTCAAGGTCACAAGTTATTATTTAACATAATGACCATGGTCTTTCATGCTTGTTCGAAAGGGTTTAACCTGAGAACGAGATTTCAAATGTACCAATTGGATATAATGAAAGGAATGGTGAAGCACTTGGCGTTCCAGCTAATAATAAATGGACGGTTAACTATAAGAGTATATTTTACAGTCAATATCGAGATGAAATGCCCAATAAAACACCCTTCCTGGTCTCTTGGCTATGGAAGGGGATATCCGCCAGTATTCTAATTACTATTGCTAACTTTCAATACTCGGATTTGTCACTTCAAATGTCAATTTGTAAATTGCAACACAGCGCATGCTAAATACCGCTATCTAATTACATCCTTATTTTTATATATCACATGAAACTGTCCACATTTCAACATAATATTTAAACAATTTCACATTTCCCGCATATACATTTTACAAATTACAAATCGCGGGGCGAAAATCACGATTACATTTAACATTTCTAGAATTAACTGACAAGTTACTTATCTAGAGGCACAAATTTCTAAAATGTTAAATGTACACTGCATAACATCAGTTCAACATTAGGACGCAAGGCGGGCGCTTCTAACACGGGAATGTCCATCTATAAATAGAATGTATCGCTTGAACTTGTCCGCGTTCGAGTGTACTTTCAAGTTGTGATTTTTTTATCGACAGAATCCTACACATGTATTATTTATTTGTGCTATACAATTTTAGGGATATTATTTTGTTCTTAACTGCTGATCATGATATGACTACGTACATATAGGCCTATGTTTGTGATTATACAAGATCAAGTGATAATTCAGTGTTAGTGGCACATTGAGAAAAATGCGTGATACATGCATTTATAATCATTCGTGACATGTACTGGAGACAAGAAGAATTAAAAAACCGAGATTTGAAATAAAGTGAACATGAAAAACAGATAATTTCAAGAGTTACAGCAACAGTTTAAAATCAAGCAATTTGAGAAAGACAATTTCAAGAAGAATGACAAGACGAAAGAATAATTCAGCAAGAAGAAAAATGTATTCAATAAGGAAGGTAAAGTCCTGAGATTGAGACTTTAATTCTTTTTAATATAATATATCAGTAATAATACAATGTTTTAATTCCACAGTGCTGTATCCAAAAGTACTAGTTAATGTATCTTTAATATATTTATCTTAATGGTCAATAAGGTCTAATTAAATAAAACAAATAATAAAAACAACTCTATAATTGTCAATAACGAATGTTTAAGAAACTAACAATAATCTAAAATAAAATCTTCCAGAACGTATTTGAAATCTCTCCAGCCTTTGACAAAAATGATAATCAATGTGATATTGAACATTTAATGAAAGCTGTAAAAAGTGTCCCAAACCTGGATCGTCAAAAGTAAGTTAAAACATGGTCATCAGGAAGTCCTTACATAACAGTATCTAAATTCAACAACCACAAAATTTAAACTGTAAATGTTACAAAATATTGCACATATTGTAATTTGTTAGAAAGTTAAAAGTCAATAAAAACAGAAATGATTTCTCTGCAGACTCGAAAAAAAGAGAATACAAGAGGACCATGATGGCCCAGAATCACTCAAATTAGTATCCTGTCTTTCAGAATGCCTTAAAATCTAATCACAACATTAAATGTACAGAACTGTGCCCTCATCACTGTGGCTTCTAGTTATGTGTTTAGCAAATCTTCTAACCCCTGAATGTACCCATGCATACTCATATTCTGATACATTTATATGAAAATTAGATATAAAAACTAACTTAGAATGTTTGCTGGTAATTCAATGATTTGGCCTAGTGACATACTTTTTACCCTACGTGACCTTATTACAAACTAATCCATGATTTTTATGCGGCCAAAAATTTTAATCATGTTTGGTGAAGATTTGACCTAAAATGGAGCATTCAGAGTGTTCACAAGCAAATTGTTGATGCTGCACAGATGACGGACAAAAGACGTATTGGCACCAGAAAAGCATATTGAGCTCAGGGGAGCTAAAATCAAAAGCTTAGATTAGCTTTGTGATAAACTTCTGAAAAGTTTTCTGATATTTCTTTTATATTTACAACTGATTTTAGTTTGTTCTGTATGCTTGATTTTTTCATCTCTATTAATTATAAAATACCTAAGGTTTCATTCTTTCATTTCCTTTATAAAGGGAAGATTCGATAATATACATGTGTTACCACAATGTGGGTAGGTATTTAGGTATAATAATGTTTTCAAATTTATAAGTACATTTGTACTGAGAACACATCAGACTGCAACAAGAGCATAAAACTGTACATTGTTGAATGAAACTTTAAATATCACTAAACATGTAATAAGAAAAAGATGTAAACAAAACAATAAACATGTTAATGATTAGGACAAAAATGCTAAGGTGTCACAAAAATCTAATGTTTTCAACAAATAGAAAAAAGACCACACAAGAGTGAGTCAAAGCAAATCAGCATTTCAAACATACATGGACTGTTAAAACTCAAATAATGATCAAATAAAGAGTCACAAAAAAAAAAAAAAATTGTCACAAAAACAAATTGTGAAGGCAGTTTACAAGGATAAAAATAACCAGAAATTGGATGAAATTACTAATCACAAGTGGCAGAAATGTGAAAATAGCATGAAATTATTCCAGCTATGATCCCAAAGCTTATAATGTAACAAAAGATGAAACCTCACCAAAACTGGAAGAATCATGAAAAAATACTAAAAGGGTCACACATAAAAGCAAAAGAGGTAATCCAAAAAAGGCAAAAATGAATCACAGAAGAGAATAAATCAATTACATACGAGAAAAACAGATCATTAAATAGATACAAGCACTACATACCCCTGCTTTGCAATCCACAGATGTCTTGCCCCCAAGTTCCACAATCCTTCCATCCTTGTATAACATCAGGTTCTGTCCTTTCTTCCCATCTTCCCCACCTAAAAATTGAACATTTTGGTTTAGAAGTTATTGACAATTCACAGACTGGCTGCCACAACACATGAAACCATGGTATGTAATTGAGAATATCAACAGTGGGCATCTATTTCACATTGTAATTATTACCAAAGCTGACCCCTGACCTGTCAGGTGTCTTATTAAACTAGCTTAATTGATCAGTCAATAAGTGACAATCAGCACTTTACATACGACTACACATGTATGTTGTCAAAGATGAGTTATGCCATATCACATAAGGGATCACATGACTTTTAATTAGTAATCTGATCATCAATTTAAAATTAGGTTTATTGTTGTTTGTTTGTTTTTATGTTGTTTTATTAATCAGTTTACTAAAATATCTAAGTTGAATGCGTAAAGGTTAAGTTGCCCTAATTCAATGGCAAGGTCACAGGTTCAATCTTAGTTTATAAGGGATGTTTTAGTGACATGGTGACATAGTGCCAGGATACATTTTGTTATGTGTTGATCATGTCACACACTTACAGCATTTATTAAAGTTCAGTCAACATTGATCTGGCAAACCCAAAAATAACAAAACTTAAATTCTGTTAAATACCTTTGCAAAAAAATATGAAGTACAGTGCTCGCAGTGTTGAGATCAACAAAAAAAGGTAATAGTCAATATCCAGCACAAAGTAACAAGAGAACAATGATGGCCCTAATTCACTTACATGAGGATGTAGGCTTTCAGTATGATTAAAAATCTTATCACAAGCTTAACATTTCATACACCTATCTTTAGCATCGAAAGATTACAAGTTATTTGTTTTTCCAATCCTTGTGTCCATAAACTCATCAAGAATTTCAGGCAGACAAACATACTGATAAAGTTCTGTGAAGATTACATGTAGGCCAGGGTTGTTCAGTGATTATATAACGTGACCAACTTTTGAGCCCATTAGACCAGTCACAAAATCATCCAGGATTTAATGCAGAAAACAACAACATTTTGACCAGGCTTTGTGACAATTGTGCCCTAAATGAGACTCTATGGTGTTCATCAGGGTTTTCTAGTAGTGACCTATTTTTGAATCCACATGACCCAGTTACAAATTGACTTGAAATTTCATCCATTTCGACAAACGTTTGGTGAAGATTGGGCCATAAATATGGCTTCTAGTGTGCTCTTTTTTTTAATAACATTTGACCTAGTGACCTTCTTTTTGACCCAATACGTTCTGGTAGGGGACTCAAACTTTCATACGGATAAACTTTCTGATCAAGTTTGATGAGGATAAGAAACTGTAGCCTCTGGAGAGTTCTTAACAAATTGTTCACAATACATGAAGCGCAACAGACGTGGGACAAAGGGTATCAGAAAAACTCATATCGTGTTCAGTGAGCCAGCAAATTTTATTTGTTTGCACATTGAGAGATGATTAATGCTAAATAAACTTGTACAGAAATATTTACTTCTTATCATTTTTAGCACCTGGTTCTCTGCTCTAGATTTTAAATTATCATATCAAGTTTGAATTACTGGAACCAGTAGGGGAGATTTTTATTGTGTTTCCAGAACACTTTCAAGAAAGGAAAGTTAGACAAGAGATAATATTATCTAAAGAAGATAGTGTTGAATTTAACTCTGAACTATGGATTTTTTTACTTATGTTTGTTTCTATTGCAATTTCAACAGCAATAAAGGCATGGTTCAAAGAAGTTTTTAATTCTCAAAGATGAATTCCATTTCATTGACCACTTAATGCATTTTTCTAATATTTAAAAAAAATATGACAGACAAAGAAAAATGTTTATTTTATATTTTGTGACAGTACATTTTACTTTATTTTTAACTTTCAGACCTTTTTAGGTATACTTTAGTCAAATACTGCTTTGATTTCTACATACAAGAACCAAATATATTATTATTAAATGTATCTTTGTGTATTGGGGCATGTTAACTGACCATATGTATGTTTTTGCTTTTATTTAAGACAATTTTTTATCACTACGTCAATATTGTGACAGAAAGTAATAAAATACTCAATCTGATTTTGCACTTTTTCTAATTTTATTTCAGATGAAATGGGAAAGAATAATTATCTAATTGAAAACAATATTTTTCACTGAAAAAACTTTGCAAACAAATCAATTTATTGTCATTCAATAAAATATTAACAAGAAATAGAAAAAACATGATAATGTTGTTACTTTATCCAAGTGAGTAGCTGGCCAATGGGTTCATTTACTTGTTTCTAAATATAGCTAATTATGCTGTGTATGCAGAGATAGGATTAACCCCCATGTAAATATATTAACAGTGTTACCAGGAAGTTTTATCACACATCTAGGAACTCCACAAGCAGTTTATAGCAAGAGTGAAGACATTTCATGACCAGTGTATATTTACTTGTATGTTATTTCCAACTCAAACAAATAGAATCTACAACAAGGAAGGAACAAACTTTAAAGCTAAAAATAGATTTGTTTTGTAGATTTGTTGCCCTGCCGCCCTGGCTGCATTATATTCACATCTTGTTCAATACCTACAATCTTTAAAAATGCAACAACAAAAAATAGATAATATTAGGAGATGATGTTGATTATTCTTATAATATCAATATTTTTTATTCATTTCAAAATTTATGATTTTAACATAGCTGCATGTATAAGGGTATTTGGTAAAGCTTGTTTATACTTTGAATAATTCAGAAGAAACACAAAATAAACATCGTCAATATCGCACCTGATTGTAGTATAATTAATTTCATTTCATTTTTTTAGCCTTTATTAAAAAAAATAACTTTACATCTTACCTTTCTATTATTACATATTTACTTACATTCTCTAAAATAGGACAATCTATAGGAAATGTTTGATAATTCCAACTTCCTTTATTGCTACAAGTTACCCTCATCATATTATTAACTGTTAAAAATATTTTTTTTTTTTTATATAAGTATATTTTGTATTTTTTTCCATTTTCAAACAACATATGACACTACTCTGATAACACTTAGGCATCTCTGATAATTAGAACATTAACTTTACATCAGGATGTCAAGTTATAAGAAACAGTCCGCCCATGTGTCGATAAGTAAATAAACAGCTTCCACAGGCAAGATTTTTGTGTATTAATAGGGCTAAAATTAGCATGCTATCGCTGATACCTCAGAGCAATGTAAATAAATATTCAATCGTTGTATCAAAATGTTCGTGTTCAGATAATTTTACTGTTGCTCTTACACAATTGCCATGAGGATGTAGTGCATTCCTCTTCGAAGAAATCTGAGATATTAATTTGCAGCTAAAATATAAATTTCATTAAATATGTGTGTTTAGCATATTCAAGTAAAAAAACTTACAGAAAAATTGCACCTTGTACCATACATTCAATAGGGTATTTCCACTTTGCGTAAATCTTCACCTATTTTGATGGTGTCATTTTAAAATCGCCATGGCACTTTACTTGGTAAGAATGGATTAAAACAAAATGTGATGTTGTTTTGTTCTTTGTTGGTTTGTTGTTGTTTTTTGGGGGGAGGGTAGGCTTCTTACTGAAGGACTATGTTGATGGATATAAACTTTGCAAGAAAATACCAGTATTTTGAAGTCAAATTTGGTAAAATTGCAACAATTAATATGGGAAGAAAAAAATGTGTGTAAATAATGTTAAGTCCTCATTTTTCAATTAATTCTAACCGTGCTGGTATAAACAATATAAAACTGAACTATAAATGGATTCTGTATAATCATATCAATGTTTTAAGATACTTTACAACAATCATTTACATATGAATCACTTGATTTCAATGTACATTTTTTGCATTGAAAGTCATATGCAATGCTGTAAAAGTGGGTGAATATATTAGAAAATCAATAATTTTAAAAAATAAATAGATTAACATTTTGTTGATTGATGAAAAGGTTACACCAGACAAAAACCTTTTATTATTGTATACGGTATGGTCTTATTGGTCATAACAGCATTTATTTTCTTGTAGTATGTTTAGTAATAAAATTACTTTTTTTCATTTTAGTCTTTAGGTTTCTAGCAGTCAAATTGTCCCCTAGAGTTTTCTTATAGCTGTATGCTCCCTTTTTTTAATTCCCTCAATTTGAGCAGAAAAATGATTTTTTACGTTATGGAAGAGAACTTCTAGTTGTGATCAATACTTGGTCAAGTTTTAGGGAACTTCGTTATCTATTTGATAGAATGTTCTCAATCACCTGAGTTTTTGTATTTGTCAAATACCTGGGGAGATTTATTAGTTTATTGAACAAATAAAAAAATATTTTTAAATTTTTAGTCCCAAACTAAATGAGAAAATTTATGTCATGGTGCCCTCCAGCTGCTCTGTGGATTGTTACTTGACAGTAGTAGCATGTTTAAAAACAACATGGTAATCACATTGCTACAAAAAGTATTTTAGAATTAAGTTAGAGATATGCCAAAAAGAGCAAAGAGTCTACAAAAAAGTCTTGTCAAAGAATATAAATGCAGAAATCAAGAAACAACTCTCATTGCAAATGATAAGCACCCAAAAAAATCACAAGGGAGAAAACTCAACCTACCATTGAGTCCATAAGGGGTGAACACTCTTCTCTCTGTCAGTACAGACAGTGTTAGACTCTTCCTCCAGAGGTACTCTCTGATCACCCCATCACCACCAACATGCTGACCTGATCCCCCTGTATTGGGCTGTAAATGGAACCTTCTCAATACCACTGGGTACCTGGACAGAGAAATTGGGTTGGTTTTATTGACAATAGTTTTCTGTGGGTATGTTGCTATGTGTTCTCTTGTACATGTACATTTTATTATCATGTTGCATATAACTATGATAATGAAATCTTGTTTAGATCCTAAGTACTTTTGAATGATCTTAAAGGCCAAGTTAACAAAAGGATAACAACATGCCGAGAGTTCACAGTGAGGAAAGTCTTAAACCAGTTAGTGTGTGTACTCTGTACTTCGTGCCATACTTGATTCACATGGGCTTACTGCCTGGCATTGGTCAGTAAAGCCTGGCAAGAATTTACTACCTATGACCTTCTTTCTTTTCTTGTGCCAAGTCAGTGGAAGCAAGCAATTATTAACTGATATGATGCCATACCATACCAGCTAATTGCTGATAACACAAATTTAAAAAAAGACAATACATCTTTTTTTAAATATATATTAAGATGTTGTCAGTTATAAAGACCATATATTCACCACATGATACTTTATACTACATGAATGCTGGCTCAAATGAGAAAGTGAACAGTCAAAGAGAATAAACTTAAGCTGATAATGCATGTTTGCTTATCTAGTTGATTTAATAATTTTAAATAATAAACCTGCCTGCGTTCAAGGATTTCTGGGTCGGTGATGCGTGTATTAGTCATGTGACTATGTACCCCGCTGCGGCCGTCCCAGGTAGGGCCCTAAAATAGATATTCCAACTTTATTGGTGAATATCTACTATGCACTGCCTTTGGCAACATGTACTTATATACCACATAAAACCACATAAAATAAGAAATGTATCCAGGGCGCAAGGTCACCATTACCACAGAAAAAGGTTTGTAAATGGAGTCAAGGGACATTAATTATAATATTTAAAATAAAACTCCAACCAGCAATCCAAGAGCGCATGTGTTCTCAAGATTTCACAAGAGAGATATATGGATAAATACATACATGGGCACATGGTGGAACACTCTGACAGATACATAGACAGGTGCCAATCTAAATGCTCATCATCATATCATGGCCTATCATATCATATCTTAACAGGTGCAGAACTCATTTTAAATGACATCTTGGATATTTTACATGCTGTATAGGCAACAAAAGAAATTTGATTTAGACCCTTTGATTCTTCATGATTGTGTAGAGACATGTGCATTATAAAAAATTACAGTTCTGACTTGTTTTATTAAATGCTGCAAGTGAAATGATCATGAAAAAATCATCTGACCCTCAATCATTATGACAACCTATAAAAGAAATGTGGCTTCAATAAAAATCGTTGTTGTTTTTATTCTTCAATATGACAATATCATAATAATTTAATAAAATAATTTAATAAAACCTACAAAAGTTACTGATTCATGATATTCAAGAAAAAAGAAAATTTTCAAAATCTCCTAAAGAAATATTCAGTAAAAATGAAACAGTGATCACAAATCTACTTACAGCTCCTGCCCCTCCTGCAACTGTCTCATAGTGACCAAACTTATCATCTCCAAATGTTATATTGTTCATACAGCCCTGAAAACAACATTCAGAATTTACTGGATATATTGCTTCAAGGTACATGTACCAATATTGCGGGTGCCGTCCAGACAGCTCTCTGGATCCACATTTAAAGCCTAGACTCAACAAACTTAGATAGGTATATAATGCCCAAAAGGTTCAGGTTTAATATTTTAGAGTTGACATTTATTTAAACTGTGAAAACTTGAATAATGGAATAAACAGATCAAGAACATAAATGGATTTGAGGAAAACATGCAAAGTTGAGTGATTACTTAGAAATAGTTTTATGCATGTTTAGTTTATGGCTAACTAAACAAAAATATTTCACCTTTCAAGACATGGGTTTTACTTGAAACAGATACATGTGAAGAGCTTCATTAACTCAGATCCAAAGTCAGGGAGTTATCATGTAATAACTAGCTAAAGTATCCTGACAACTAGCTGAAGTCAAGTATTCTAAACTCAACAAAACCCATGGAGCTAGCTATACCACCATCACCTTGTAACTTTCAAGTTTATTAAGTAAGTATGGGATGTCTTAAAAATATCTTTTAAAGGTAAAGTTTTCATGCATCATCAATTTTTACCATTTTCCTTATGTTAAAAAACAAGCACAATAGTAAATATTTTTGCACTCTTTTGTTTATATGTCAAACAATAATTTTTTTATGTTTCTCGTTCTCGTTGAAAAACCAAGATACTTACCTGAGATGCAGCACATACTCCAAAAGCCTTCAGAATGACATCAACAATTCTCTGAGATGTCAGCACGTTGCCCCCGACAACAGCAGCATTCTCTGAGGGATCAAGGATGCTACCCTTTGGGATAATGACCTTCACTGGCTTTAAGCAACCCTGCAGTGGAAAAAAGGTAATTTTATTAATTTTTATGATTAAAAATTATTTTATTGAAAATGGAGATATCAGCATGCATATAATACACATCAAAGATAGAAAAAAAGGTAATTTTATCATTTTATGATTAAAAATTATTTTATTGAAAATGGGAATATCAGCATCTAATACACATCGAAGATTAGTCAAGCATGGTTAATTAGACCACTGTCAAAATAACTTCCCTGAGGGTATATTTTAAAATGGATATCAAGTAGTGCCAATGGCGTAGTGGCAGAGTCACCAACTTCTCAAACCCTCCGACTGCTTAGCCTCTCACTGCACAGGTTTAAGTCCTCTTCGAGCAAAGGACTCAATGTGGGAAGATTTTGCAGCTGAGTAGGTCTACCCTGATATTTGTCTGGGGCCATCCGCCACCAAAATAGCTGGACATCGCTTTAATGTACATAGGTGGTCACTTTGATGCATTTTGAAAATCTTTTGACCGAAGCATTTTATTGTGAGCAGACAGTGCAGAATTGTACATTTAGTACAAATAAACTTATAGATTACAGCAGAAGAAAACATGTTTTCTCTATTTGTAGCAACACATTGTCAGAAGAATAGCAAGTAAACCAAAAATAATTTTGTGAAAAAACTACACAAAATACAAGACTTACCTGATTTAAGGGGACATCATGCCCAACCATACATCTAAGGCAGTAGATTAAGGCTGATAGAGTTACAGCCCTTGGAGCATTCAGGTTGCCATACACTTCAAAGGAAGACCCAGTGAAGTCACAAACTGCAGTTCCCTAAGAACATAAAACCAAGAATTTTTTAAACCATACAGAAAAACATATGATGAGGTCATACTGCCTTCAGAAACACCTAACAACTACTACTTTATGTCACCAGATGGACGTTCTACCAGTGTTCTAGCAATCAAGACTGAACTTATATACAGAAATAAGGACAAAACTAAGGGAGCAGCAGGTAAGTTCTACCGAACCGATGAGTTCTAGTGATCCCATGTTTGAGCGACTGAGATTAGACTGTAACTACAAAGAATATGGTAACAGGTCAAACATGGGAAGATAAGAAAATATTAATTTCAGATAGGTAAGTAGTGTACAAATCATGTAATATGTCAACTCAAACATCCATTCTTTCCAAATCTATAAATAAGCATGATGGGGATTCCAACTCAAACAATAAATAACCTCTTCCGAGAAGATGACCCGAATTATCATGAAACATGATCTCAAAAGTAAGCGGTCAACTAGTTTTCTTACTTTAAAAATAACTAACTATGCAGCATGGCTCTGATAGGAAATGTTTAAAATGACAAGTGTGATGTTTTGCTTCTATAACATATTTTTTGGAGACTAATAAACAGCATTTCTTGATTTTTTTCAGGTAACAATAATTAATTTGGTTGCATCCGAGAGAAAAAAAATATCCAAACTGTTGTATACCAGCTTAAACAAGAACAACATAAAAATCTTTAATTTAAATTTATATAAAAAAAATCACAGATGTCCTTTGAATCTTCATCATATCTATTCCCCTAACATGGGCAAATGATTGTAGGTGAAGTAAGGCAAACATTCACTACATTAGTCATTTGCCTGTTCAAAGACTGTGTGATTGGAGATTTGGTCATGCCAGTTGATACCCAGACATATTTTAAGGTTGTGCTGTAAATGTTTCTCCTATAGCTTTGATATTTACACACACCTGCTCTGGGTCTATGCTGACATTTAATGCAATTTTAGCTCCAGTGTCCATGTAATCTTCAGCATACAGTGACGTGGAACCAGTCGTCTTCATTGTCTGTTGCGCTATTTCTCTCAGCATATCTTGGACAGCTAACTCTGCATTACTCTGTAAAAAGACGTACATCAGAATTTTTTTTTAAAATTCAACATTGTCTCAATGTATTTTAAAACATTCATGTTGACTCAAAAAACTTTTGTAACAAATTGACAACAGAATTTGAATGCAAAGTATATAATATAAAATTTAATATAGTATATAATGTTATAATATGAAAACACATAACAAAGTGATATTAACAAATAATAAATATAAATTCATTACCAAATGACTGATTAAAAGTTGTCCATTTCAATTGTGTATGTTTCTATAAATTATTTTTACTTAAGTGTTGTCATAAAATTAACTTCTCTACCTGTATGTGGGCCATGTAAGCCTGCACAACTTTCAGTCCATACTCATCAATTAAGTCTTTAATTAGTCGTATCCCCTTCTGATTGGCTGCAACTTGGGCCTTCAGGTCACTGAGGTTATCCTGAAGGTTACGGGTACCACTGCTGCCATGGAACTGCGAAGGTGCAAACAGGGCTTCTGTCACAGCTACGGGTATTTAAAATTAACACTGTTAAATACATTAAAAGCAACATGAAAAACAAGAGCTGTCCATAACCAGCGCACTCCATTTTTCTCAATGCTGGATAGTAAAGTAAAAAAGGGGAATTATTCTGCCAAAACTACTATTAGAGTAAAGTGCCCTTTAGAAATAGGTTCCCTTTTTGATAAGGAACAAGTACAGTATAACCTCTCCACAGCAACATCTGGCGGAGGCACGAAAAAGTGTTGCTGCTGAGAGGTGTTGCTGCTCAGAGGTTTCAATGAGACGAGAAAAAATGTGTGTTTTTTTTTAAATAGTTTTGTACTTTAGGCAATCAGCATTTGCTTGTCTTTTACAAAAACAATATCGTCAGTAACGAGTTCTGCCGCAGCCCAACTCAGTAGCGATAGACTGTGCTGACCTTCCTTGTTCTAACAACTTAATTGTAGTAACACTCTGCTCTAACGTAAGGTAAACCTTTTTATAAGACATTTCAAGACAAAATGATCAGTATTCCAGTATTGAGTCATGCAAAGACTGATTTACCATTAAAAATCGAATTTATAGTCAGACATCCTAAAACAAAGACAGATTGCATTTAGCACTTAACGTAAACATCTTTTTATGTAAGCAATCAATACAATGATATCTTTTAATCTTTCGATCAATTAAAGAATACCCTAGATCTACAACGGCATGTTTGTAGCATGCAGCTGGTTTCCCGTCCAACTGTAACTTGATTCCAATTAACACCTTCTCAACAGGGTACAAGCAGTGATCAGCCGACCGCGTGACATTTTTGGTGTACGCGACAGACTGTTCTAAAAATAGCTGCACTGGTGTTGCTACGCAGAGGTTAAACGAGCCTTAGGGAAGAGATTTACACGGCCGCTTACTGCTTCGCCGAGGAGTTGCTGCTTAGAGGTTAAAATGTGCTGAAAACTACTGGGGGGAAATTTAACTGCCGCTGCTTAGAGGTAGCCGCTGCTTAGAGGTGCCGCTTCGAGAGGTTTTACTGTAGTTCAAGTTTAAAGTGAAAATCACTGATAATTTTGAGAAATGGACCTTAAAAAAAATTAAACCACTACTTAAGCCAATGAGAGATCATGACAATATCTACACTTCTTTTCTTCAAAAAGCTGAAAATGGCTGCTGCTGCATGAAATAGATCCACTTGACTGCTGATAACTGTTCAAGCATGTTTGTACAACATTGATGGCCACATACATGTGTCATGTTATTTATTTTCAATTTCCCTCTCTAGGAGCCTAAGTCTCCCTCTTATGGACCAAGGAAGATCACATATCTGTAGGTTATGTTTAAGAAAGGGGCTAATTAAATCTCCTTTTGGACATTACCTTCATTTGGGACAAGAAGCTTATTTATAAATACATAAAAATCAACCTAAAAAGTGACTTCAAAAGTAGAGAATCAACCAAGTCTTTTTTATAACCTATTATTGTAAGAAATGCTTGTATGGTGAGCCGGTTGGTCACAATTAAAAATAATCTGAGTTTTCATAGGATGCAGTGTCATATGGATAAAATCATTGCTTTTTATGGATTTTTCAGTGACTTGGTCACAATATAAAAAATATGGCTTATCAGCATACTGTTTATGACTGATACATATACTTGATGTACAATAACCAGTACCCAATGTGCAGTTAAGACATATGCTAGGCTAGTGGGCTTAAAACAGCCTAGAGAGGTTGGAAAAGGGTTGCAAGGCTTTTTTTAATTAGAATATGTATAGCGATCAGAGTTAATATTGAAATTTATTATTCATTGTGGTTCAAAACAAATTTTATGTTTTTTTAACAAAAATTAAAACATCAAGTTCATCAACTGTGAACAAGTAATTTTAAAGCCAATTTTTAATTAATTATGCTCATTAAGAAATAAATATTCACCTTCTTCTTGGAACTGCCCCTCACTGACCAGCTTGAAGGACTTAAACACAGCACCCTCTTCATGCAGGTACTTGGAGTGTGGGGGCATTGAGCCTGGAGTTATCCCCCATATATCAGCATGGTGACCACGGCTGGCCACAAAAAAGACAGGACGAGGCTCATGGGCATAAAATACCTGCAAGTAATTAAACACTGCTTAGATCTTGATTAGAAAAAAAAATGTGTTTTGCTTTCTATTTATTTCTTCTTTTTTACATCACATACATTGCACTGAAAAAATTATGGTCATATTGGCAACATTCAATTAATAAATGGTAGCGAAAAAAACCACCTTCATATGTCAGGGTAGAACTACCACACACTGAAGGTCTGCTAGAAGGTATTACTTAATTAACAAATAGTCCTTGGCATCTTGTACCAAGGACAGTGAAAGAAACACAACTTTACATTTTTAAAGTTAATTATCATAATAGAAAGATTTATTTATTTATTTGGGTTTTACGGCACACCGACACTTAACAGGTCATACGGCGCCGAATAATAGAAAGATTAATTGATCATTGGAGAAATTATTTCATAATTCATGTTGCAATAGTCACCAGTATTAAAATCCTCTTTAACAATTAGGTAAAACAAATGTGAACCATATTTTAACAGAATGGGGTACTGTATTTTCAAAGGATACAAAGGTTCAACTCATTGTACAAGGGTTTCTCTGTTTTAAAAAAAAAAAAAAAAAAAAAAAAAACAAACATCACAGCAATGATTTCTGGTCATTTTAGCAACATCAAGCTATTTTGGTTCAGCACAAACCAAGACAAATGTTGTGTAGAACCACTGGCACACTGCAGGTCAGCATTAAGACCTTCCCACATGGAGTCCTACACCCCCAATAGGACTCCTACCCATGCTGCAAGAGGCTAAACAGTCCAAGGACTAACAAGACTCTCCCACAACACAAAAGACATCCCTTTGTGTAATGGTCTGAAGTGCCAAAATGTCAGGATGAAAAATTTTCAGCCAAAGTAAAATATTGAATGGCTGGTTGTTATGGTGGAAATTAAACAGTGAAACAATAAATTTCTTCCTGCATTAACATAACTACTTACAGGAGTGATGACAGTTAGATCTGGTAAATGACTTCCCCCTGCCTGAGGATGATTTGACAGGATTACATCCCCTGGACGCAGTTTATCTCCCAGCATTTTGATCTGGTTAAACAAAACAAAGCACTTTCATGTATCAACACCATCTATCGAGACCAAAGGTTTAATACCAAATGCATGTATTACAGATTTGTTCTAAAATCTATTAGATACAAAGAAATAAGGTTTTGTGGAGACAGTGTACTATATTTCAAGACGTACAGTACAAATCTATTTCAGCAAATATTTTTTAAACTTAAATTCAAGCTCATTTATTAATACCTTTTATTAAGACCGAATGCTGAAGACCAATAGGATAAAATATGTTTTTGCCATCACACTGCAAAGCCCACTTCCAACCTATTTTTTCTAAAAATTAAAGTAATTCCTGGCAAAACTCTCATAAAAAATTGCCCACATTTTAAACCAAGGTAGTTGTACAGTTCCCTTAATTATGCCTTGTATCTCCAGCCCTGATTTGTATGTCGGGAAAATGTAACTGGTTGCAGAAGTATGTCGGGACAATGTAACTGGTTGCGAAAGCATGTCAGTACAATGTGACTGGTTGCAGAAGCATGTCAGTACAATGTAACTGGTTGCGAAAGCATGTCAGTACAATGTAACTTGTAGCAGAAGCATGTCAGAACAATGTAACTGGTTGCAGAAGCATGTCAGAACAATGTAACTGGTTGCAGAAGCATGTTGGGTCAATGTAACTGGTTGCAGAAGCATGTCGGAAAAATGTAACTGGTTGCAGAAGTATGTTGGAACAATGTTACTGGTTGCAGAAGCATGTCGGTACAATGTAACTGGTTGCAGAAGCATTTCGGAACAATGTAACTGGTTGCAGAAGCATGTCGGTACAATGTAACTGGTTGCAGAAGCATGTTGGAACAATGTAACTGGTTGCAGAAGCATGTCGGTACAATGTAACTGGTTGCAGAAGCATGTCGGTACAATGTAACTGGTTGCAGAAGCATGTCAGAACAATGTAACTGGTTGCAGAAGCATGTCGGTACAATGTAACTGGTTGCAGAAGCATGTTGGAACAATGTAACTGGTTGCCGAAGCAAGTTGGAACAATGTAACTGGTTGCAGAAGTATGTCAGATCAATGTAACTGGTTGCAGAAGCATGTCAGATCAATGTAACTGGTTGCAGAAGCATGTTGGAACAATGTAACTGGTTGCAGAAGCATGTCAGAACAATGTTACTGGTTGCAGAAGCATGTCGGTACAATGTTACTGGTTGCAGAAGCATGTCAGATCAATGTAACTGGTTGCAGAAGCATGTCAGATCAATGTAACTGGTTGCAGAAGCATGTCAGAACAATGTTGCTGGTTGCAGAAGCATGTCAGAACAATGTAACTGGTTGCAGAAGCATGTCAGATCAATGTAACTGGTTGCAGAAGCATGTCAGATCAATGTAACTGGTTGCAGAAGCATGTCAGATCAATGTAACTGGTTGCAGAACCATGTCGGTACAATGTTGCTGGTTGCAGAAGCATGTCAGAACAATGTAACTGGTTGCAGAAGCATGTCGGTACAACGTTACTGGTTGCAGAAGCATGTCGGTACAATGTAACTGGTTGCAGAAGCATGTCGGAACAATGTAACTGGTTGCAGAAGCATGTTGGAACAATGTTACTGGTTGCAGAAGCATGTCAGTACAATGTAACTGGTTGCAGAAGCATGTCAGTACAATGTAACTGGTTGCGAAAGCATGTCAGATCAATGTTACTGGTTGCAGAAGCATGTCGGAACAATGTAACTGGTTGCAGAAGCATGTTGGAACAATGTAACTGGTTGCAGAAGCATGTCAGTACAATGTAACTGGTTGCAGAAGCATGTCAGATCAATGTAACTGGTTGCAGAAGCATGTCAGTACAATGTAACTGGTTGCAGAAGCATATCAGAACAATGTAACTGGTTGCAGAAGCATGTCGGTACAATGTAACTGGTTGCAGAAGCATGTCAGAACAATGTAACTGGTTGCAGAAGCATGTCGGTACAATGTAACTGGTTGCAGAAGCATGTCAGATCAATGTAACTGGTTGCAGAAGCATGTCAGAACAATGTAACTGGTTGCAGATGCATGTCGGAACAATGTAACTGGTTGCAGAAGCATGTCAGATCAATGTAACTGGTTGCAGAAGCATGTCAAGTCTACCTGTCATGCTAAATACAATTAGAAAAAAGGCAAATACACTAAACCTATCCATAAATGTCCCTCATGATACTCTTTACCATATGCTATCACAGTAAAGGCAGCACTGCTATGAATATCTATTTGAACCCTTAACAAACCAGACCTGGTATTGGACAGTTTCTTGCATGGCTCCAAGATGGACTGGAATGTGGGGAGCATTGGCAACCAGACCACCATCAGGTCCAAACATAGCGCATGAGAAATCTAGACGCTCCTGGAAAAAACAAAACACAAGTAACATATCTTTTTATTGTGAGCTATTTTCAATATTTAAATTTTGTTTTATTTAATAGACAATTCATGAGTATGAGGGTTATGGGCAAAAATTTATAAGAAATATTTCAACATTTTTAGACCAAATTAAACAAGTTTTCTTCCTTACCCTTTCCATCATTAGAAGAATGATTAAAAACATACTCAGATTCTCCAGATCCTCTATGTTGATCTTATCTCCTGCATGTTATTTCTATGTGATGGTTAAACATGTTGCATAACTGTATGCAATTTTTCAAATCAAAACTTTAATCACCACATGGGTTCTAGTCCCGAACAGGGCAAAATGTTTCAAGTGGAGAAGTTTTCCAGCTGACCATAGTGCTACAAAGATATATTTCTTTATAAAGAATCTTTGTTATTTTTGCTAACTTCTAACTTAAACTAAGAAATTTCCTAAATTATAAAAAAAATACTAAGAAATTTCGAAGATTTGATGATTTTATGAAATTTAAGTTACAATTTATAATTTATATCTAAGGAAATATTTCAAGAATTAAGTAAATTTCACAGTTTTAGTCAGCAAATATAACTTATATATAATTCTTATTAATACGACCCCAGAAGTATTCCTTCAACAATAATTAGCTTGACATTGCCAATATGACAATAACTGTGTCCATGTAGTTTAACATAAGAAGATTGAACAGGTATTTTGAGATAAAAATGACAGTTGATACCTTAATGTTTGTAGAAATTGCGGTTCTCTGGAGCACCCTGAAATGAAACAGAAAAAGAATGTGACCATCTCATTATTGAGTTAATGTGACCATCTTGTTATTGAGTTAATGTGACCATCTTGTTATTGAGTTAATGTGACCATCTTGTTATTGAGTTAATGTGACCATCTCATTATTGAGTTAATGTGACCATCTTGTTATTGAGTTAATGTGACCATCTTGTTATTGAGTTAATGTGACCATCTTGTTTTTGAGTTAATGTGACCATCTTGTTATTGAGTTAATGTGACCATCTTGTTATTGAGTTAATGTGACCATCTTGTTATTGAGTTAATGTGACCATCTTGTTATTGAGGTAATATGACCATCTTGTTATTGAGTTAATGTGGCTGTCTTGTTATTGAGTTAATGTGACCATCTAGTTATTGAGTTAATGTGACCATCTTGTTATTGAGTTCTGGTGACCATTTTGTTATTGAGTAAATGGAAAATTGAAAATGGTCTTCTTTAGAGCCCTCCCTGCAAATCACAATAAAAACCATGCAGTAAAATCACAGATGGAACACTTAATTTGTGTATTATACACAGAGATGTTACCGGAGGGGGGGGGGAGAGAGGTTAACAATCACACATGATGCACATGGGCGTATTGCGTACTGGACTGCAATTGGTCAGTGAGACACTTACCCTTACAACTTTCCTGATACCACTGCAGCCTGAGGCTGTGTTTAGCCAGGTAGGCCTGTCCCATTCCCCCTTCACCCAGCCTAATTAACCTCCCAATCTCAAGTGTGAAGCCACATAAGGCTACATTCAAATTTCCAATGTTGTTAATGTTAATATCGTTTATGATCAAATGTAAACCAGTAATGATGAATTATGAAATAAAAATTTTCTCACTTAAAAACTTCTACAGCATTTTTACACAAAAATAACACCATTATATGTACAACATCCAAAAACACTTCAAAAAGGAATCCTCTCAAGCACATAGATTGACTTGACATTTAATATTAGAAATCTTTTAATTAATTTTATTGTATACACTTTTTGGTAAAAGGTGAACAAATTTTGGATTTGATCAGTTTTAAAACAAAGTGTATTGAGCAACCTTTTCTACATATAAAAAATAACTTATTTCTAGTCTGTATTGAAATTTAGTTTACAAAAACATAAGCATTTTTGTGCTTAAACCTGATTATTCATAACTGAATACCTGGTTGAAAAGAAATACAGAAAAAAGAATCCACACTTTCATTACCTGCCCATTTGTTCAGCAATGCTCATGAACCTGTGAGAGAAGATAGACAGCTGAATCATGTCCAACTCCTGACCCACTTTCTCTACAACCCCTGCTCCAATCTGCAATTATACAATAAAAAAAAGAGTTATGTCCAACTCCTGACCCAATTTCTCTACAACCCCTGCTTCAATCTGTAATTATACATTAAAAAAAGAGTCATGTTCAACTCTTGGCCCACTTTCTCTACAACCCCTGCTTCAATCTGTAATTATACAATAAAAAAAGAGTCATGTCCAACTCCTGACCCACTTTCTCTATGACCCCTGTTCCAACCTGTAATTATACAATAAAGAAAGAGTCATGTCCAACTCCTGGCCCACCTTCTCTACCACCCCTGCTTCAATCTGTAATTATACAATAAAAAAAGAGTCATGTCTAACTCCTGTCCCACTTTCTCTATGACCCCTGTTCCAACCTGTAATTATACAATAAAGAAAGAGTCATGTCCAACTCCTGGCCCACTTTCTCTATGACCCCTGTTCCAACCTGTAATTATACAATAAAGAAAGAGTCATGTCCAACTCCTGGCCCACTTTCTCTATGACCCCTGTTCCAACCTGTAATTATACAATAAAGAAAGAGTCATGTCCAACGCCTGGCCAACTTTCTCTATGACCGCTGTTCCAACCTGTAATTATACAATAAAGAAAGAGTCATGTCCAACTCCTGGCCCACTTTCTCTATGACCCCTGTTCCAACCTGTAATTATACAATAAAGAAAGAGTCATGTCCAACTCCTGGCCCACTTTCTCTATGACCCCTGTTCCAACCTGTAATTATACAATAAAGAAAGAGTCATGTCCAACTTCTGGCCCACTTTCTCTACAACCCCTGCTCCAATCTGTAATTATACAATAAAAAAAGTCATTTTCAACTCCTGGCCCACTTTCTCTATGACCCCTGTTCCAATCTGTAATTATACAATAAAAGAGACATGTCCAACTCCTGGCCCACTTTCTCTACAACCCCTGCTCCAATCTGCAATTATACAATAAAAAAAGAGTCATGTTCAACTCTTGGCCCACTTTCTCTACAACCCCTGCTTCAATCTGTAATTATACATTAAAAAAAGAGTCATGTTCAACTCTTGGCCCACTTTCTCTACAACCCCTGCTTCAATCTGTAATTATACATTAAAAAAAGAGTCATGTTCAACTCCTGGCCCACTTTCTCTACAACCCCTGCTTCAATCTGTAATTATACATTAAAAAAAGAGTCATGTTCAACTCTTGGCCCACTTTCTCTACAACCCCTGCTTCAATCTGTAATTATACAATAAAAAAAGAGTCATGTCCAACTCCTGGCCCACTTTCTCTATGACCCCTGTTCCAACCTGTAATTATACAATAAAGAAAGAGTCATGTCCAACTCCTGGCCCACCTTCTCTACAACCCCTGCTTCAATCTGTAATTATACAATAAAAAAAGAGTCATGTCTAACTCCTGTCCCACTTTCTCTATGACCCCTGTTCCAACCTGTAATTATACAATAAAGAAAGAGTCATGTCCAACTCCTGGCCCACTTTCTCTATGACCCCTGTTCCAACCTGTAATTATACAATAAAGAAAGAGTCATGTCCAACTCCTGGCCCACTTTCTCTATGACCCCTGTTCCAACCTGTAATTATACAATAAAGAAAGAGTCATGTCCAACGCCTGGCCAACTTTCTCTATGACCGCTGTTCCAACCTGTAATTATACAATAAAGAAAGAGTCATGTCCAACTCCTGGCCCACTTTCTCTATGACCCCTGTTCCAACCTGTAATTATACAATAAAGAAAGAGTCATGTCAAACTCCTTGCCAACTTTCTCTATGACCCCTGTTCCAACCTGTAATTATACAATAAAGAAAGAGTCATGTCCAACCCCTGGCCCACTTTCTCTATGACCCCTTTTCCAACCTGTAATTATACAATAAAGAAAGAGTCATGTCCAACTTCTGGCCCACTTTCTCTACAACCCCTGCTCCAATCTGTAATTATACAATAAAAAAAGTCATTTTCAACATCTGGCCCACTTTCTCTATGACCCCTGTTCCAATCTGTAATTATACAATAAAGAAAGAGTCATGTCCAACTCCTGGCCCACTTTCTCTATGACCCCAGTTCCAACCTGTATTTATACAATAAAGAAAGAGTCATGTCCAAGGCCTGGCCCACTTTATCTATGACCCCTGTTCCAACCTGTATTTATACAATAAAGAAAAAGTCATGTCCCACTCCTGACCCACTTTCTCTATGACCCCTGCTCCAATCTGTTATTATACAATAAAGAAAGAGTCATGTCCAACGCCTGGCCCACTTTTTCTATGAATTATACAATACAGAAACTTATACTGGAAATAACCAATGCTGTCATAGACCATATACACAAATGTTGGGCATTTCAAATTTTAAAAGAAAAGGGTAAAAGATTAATTTGTGTCAATTCACAATATCTTGAGTCTTACCTTGATTTTAACATCTCCATGTTTGGTGATTGTAGCACAGCAAGTTGGCTCAACCAAGATTGTGCTGGTAAAAATAAAAGATTATAATCAAAGAAAATGGAAACCATCCATTTTTTGTCATAGTTAGAATTTCACAATTACAAAAATATATCAGTATCAGGGTGTTTCTTATTAAAATCTCCACATTTATTAAAATATCTTCCTAAAAAGTAGTACTATATAACCTTAATATAACTTAAATTGTTTTTGTAAAGGTTCCTTGCCTAAAATATCTCCTAAATAAGAATTACTTAAGTCATCAATTTCAATCCACAATATCTTCATTATGTACTTAGCTACATGTCTGTATTCCTGCATGACACTTTAACTTTGCTACTTTGAGCTTAAAATCACATTGAAACTCTATAAATAAGCTTATTTTTGTTGGTATGAAAATTGTGACTTGGGCTTAAGTCATGATTTAGGCTTAAGAATGGTTGGTGAATATGGGCCTGTATGTCAAGACAAAGCTTCTATTAATGCTAATAAGAGCTGTCACAGACCAGAATGCTCATTTTTATGGAGATTTTCACAGACATCAATCCTTGGCTAACTGCAAAAGCTTAACTTACTTGAACGATATTTGAGCTGTTTGTTTGTTTTTTAAATACATCGCAGCAACCAATTAGGATAATTTTGATAGCATTCTCCAACTATTTTGGTGCATGAGGACCTCAGACATATGTGTGGGCAGAACCGCTGGCACACAGCAGGTCAGCTGGAAGCCATTTTAACATACCTTAGTTCACAAAGTTACTCAAACATACAACATTAAGTCTGTCATGCTGAATGGGACTCAAACTCACATGTCGAGAGGCTAAGTAATCAAAGGTGTTAAAGTCAGTGACTCTACCACTTCGCAGTTGCCCCTCCAGGGTTGAGCTAAAAGTTATGTTTTTATTGGATTCCTGTTCTATATTGGTGGTTTAAACCTTCAAATAACTAAAATTTGTGGTAGGACATTTACCCACATCAGTAACAAAAAAAAAAAAATTAAAAATATAAAATAAATATATATGAAACAGACACATCTTTGCCAAGACTAATAAATGTTTAAGTTAGGAATGCACCCAATTAACGGCCTACCAAAGTAATATTAATATTGATAATATCTCCTATGCTCATGATCAGCTTATTAATAAAAATTCTATGACTCACTATGCTATCACAGTGACAACAGCACTATTCTATATACCTGTTTCCATTCATAATGATGGCAGGTCCATTAACCTCATGTCCGGCCTTCAGCTTATCCAGCCAATACACGCTGGTATCCTTCCATCCATCCTCGAAGTAGCATGGACATACCTGTTTCAAGATAAAGTGATATGTGTCATTTGTAGGAAATTTCATATCTCACTTAGCATCATTGTTAGGAAACTTGTCATGATGCAGTTTATCATGTTACCTGTATACTACCTTTTTGGTCTATCATAGTTAAAAAAAAAATAAAAAATATACCTTTACATTTTTAAGAGACAAAAATTACTTTATATTTTTCAGATTTAACCAGATATACATTTACAAAATCTGTTCAATAACAAAGGACATTTGTTCAAACACAACAGAAAACAATGTACTATCAGAAAATCATTGACCATGGATATTCTAAATAAATGGTTTAAGAACTTCCCTAGAACTGCATAGGTGTATCTAAAATATACATATATCCAGTAAGCAAATAAAACAAGAGCTGTCAATAGACAGTACACTCCACTTTTCTCAGTAATAGATAGTATAATGCAAGCTTCAACTCACCTTAACAAAAACCTTAACCAACACAGAAAAATTTCAGGTAAACAAGGGAAATACCTGTGACAAAATTAATTTTAGGTTACCTCCCTTACTGAGAGGATTTAGCTTTTGAAAGTGAACAAGTATCCTAAGTTGGGTTAATTGCCATTTGTGAGAAAAATGAGAAGGTTAATGAACACCAACCCCAACAAGAGGGTCAAGAAAATAGTTTCGCATTTTTCTAAAAAAACAGAGGTAAAAGTTATTAATTCCTGTATGGTTGAACATATCAAAGGGATGTAGACTTTTATCTTGTTTTATTGGGGGTTTTTTTAATTAAAAATAACTGACACACATTGATCAAAGCTAGCTGTTAAACTAAATCTTTACTTCAAATTTCAAAATAGACTAATAACTGAGCTAACCATTTCCACTTCTGGGGGTCCTTCTGCCTGCTGTATTGTCTGTTCCTGTTCTGTGAAAGCCTTTCCTATCCCCCTAATGCGAATATCATCAATAATGATCTTTCTTTCTGGCAATGTGAACCCAAACTCTGTGTGATACCTTATGGAGAAGAAACAATCATGTGAGTGGATAAAATGAATGAATATCCTTATAACAATCAGTAAGTCATCTGGAACTTGTAGTATGTTGTAGCTGATGAAGTGCTGCTAATGAAGAGCTGCTGATGTAGTGGTGCTATTGGAGTGCTGCTGATGAATAGGTGCTGATGAAGTGCTGCTTATGAAGTGCTGCTGATGTAGTGCTGCTGATGTAGTGCTGCTGATGTAGTGGTGCTACTGGAGTGCTGCTGATGTAGTACTGCTGATGTAGTGCTGCTGATGAGTGTTGTTGATGTAGTGCTGCTGATGTAGTGCTGCTGAATTAGTGCTGCTGATGAGTGTTGCTGCTGTAGTGCTGACAGTGAAATGCTGGTGATGAAGTGCTTCTGGTGAAGTGCTACTCGTAAAGTGCTGATGATGTAGTGCTGCTGATTAAGTGTGGCTGATGGAGTGCTGCGGATGGAGTGCAGCAGATGAAGTGCAGTCTGTGAAGTGCTGCTGATTTAGTGCAGTCTGTGGAATGCTGCTGGTGGAGGGCTGATTTTGAAGTGCTGATGACGAGGTGCTGCCTGTAAAGTGCTGATGACTAAGTGCTGCCTGGAAAGTGCTGATGATGAAGTGCTGCCTGTAAAATGCTGATGATGAAGTGATGCCTGGAAAGTGCTGATGATGAAGTGCTGCCTGGAAAGTGCTGATGATGAAGTGCTGCCTGTAAAGTGCTGGTGACAAAGTATTGCCTGTAAAGTGCTGATGATGAAGTGCTGCCTGGAAAGTGCTGATGATGAAGTACTGCCTGTAAAGTGCTGATGATGAAGTACTGCCTGTAAAGTGCTGATGATGAAGTACTGCCTGTAAAGTGCTGATGATAAAGTACTGCCTGTAAAGTGCTGATGATGAAGTACTGCCTGTAAAGTGCTGATGATAAAGTGCTGCCTGTAAAGTGCTGATGATGAAGTACTGCCTGTAAAGTGCTGATGATGAAGTGCTGCTTCAGTGTAGCAGAATGGTGTACAGCCATGACATGTTACCACACCTAGTTATATTTTACAGACACTGGATGTGATAAAATCTAGATGGATATGCTGACCCTTAATTTTATATTAGGGCAAAGAAATACAATCAGACCCATTATACAATGTTGCATTTAAACCTATAGGATCATTTGATGCTGAATGAGACAGTAAGGATCACACATTTACCTCATTTCTCACTGTTCGCAAAAAGACAGTATAACAGAGGTCTTAATTTAATTATCTCTTTGTGACCCATCATAGTTGAAAATCATTTTTTATGAGATTCTGTAAAAGAATGTTTGAATCCTAGCACTGTTTTGTGTAAGATAAAGTAACTTGGAAATTTCTTATTAGTCATAACAGTGTAGGTACATTTTGATGATAATGAAAATGATCGTAATGAGGAGGAGGAGGAGGAGGGAGAATGAAGTTGATGAGGATTATGGGGATGATGAATAGGAGGATGAGGAAGAGAAGGAGGATGATGAGGATTATGGGGATGAGGAGGAGGAGGAAGAGAAGGAGGATGATGAGGATTATGGGGATGATGATGAGGAGGAGGAGGAAGAGAAGGAGGAGGAGGATGACTATAATGTGGATGATGTGGATGACAATGACTGTGGTGATGATGATGGTGATAACTGTGTTGCCTATGTTTATGATGATGATGGTGGTGGTGGTTGGGCTGATATTGTTCCTGCTGTAGATCATGATGATCTTGAAAAATTACATCATGGCTATATGTTGTACTATTTTAGAAAAAGAAAAACAGCCACAAAAAGCTGGAACACAATTATTTCAAAGCCTTCAGCTGTAGCCCTACAATTCTTGTAAATGAGGTCTTGTATGAATAATTAATTACCTGTAAAGTAAAGGAATCCTTCCTTATAAGTAAACCTTTCTAACGACTTTTCCAGTAAATTGGTTCAAGGTGACCTTTTAAATGACAATCTAATGACACTTCTTAACATGTAACAAAAAAAAAAAACAAAAAAAAAAACAACACTGTCTCCTTACACAGTATACATGTACAAAATTTGTTCAGGATATTTTGATCATGGAAAAATTTATTAAAGAGAGCCCTTTCTGTGTTCAGACCTACCCACCTACTGGAGCATTAGCAGAGAAAGAAGTAGGGAGGGGGCTGTTTTCCTTTCATATGTTGTGTCAGTAAATATTAACTTTTATGTATCCTACCTGTCCTGGAATGCAGCTTTGAAGTCCCCAAATTTACTAGTTTCTGCAGTTGAGGGAAAAGTTTCTGTAGAAACCATAAGTGCACAGTCTGTTCGATCATATCGCATGTGCAGAAAAGGCTGAGTCTCAATCTGGTCTCTATAAAAATATGAAAATATTAACTCATGAGGTTTCAAAATAAAAAAATCATAGTGATAAATGTTTTGTTGTTGTTGTTTTCAAGTTCGGAAAACTGTTGATAAAATATACATCCATTTTATCTGGTTATTATTTTTTCAAGTAAGGTGCCTTAAAAAGTCATTCAATTTTGAAGATATGGTTACGTATGATTCTCAATATTAATAACTATGATGTTTATGATTTTTTATGAAAAAGAAATGACAGTCTGTGTAAAAACAACTTACTCCAAGAAACCCTGTTTCAGCAACTCCTCTTTGCAACAGTTGCTAAGATGGATGATCCTTTCATCAATGTAGGCAAGGTTCTCTGAAGACAATAAACAATTTAGGTATTAACCAACCATTCTTAAGCCTTAAGCAAATGAAAATTCTTAAGCCAATGTCACTATTTTTTTTACAAACAAAATAAGCTTATTTAAGAAGTTTCAATGTGATTTTAATCTGAAAGCAGCAAAGTTAAAGTGTCATGCAAAAATACCGACATGTAGCTAAATACATATGGTAATAAAGATATTGTGAATTGAAATCCATGACTTGAGTAAATCTTACTTTAGAATGGTTGATGAACATGGGCCTTAAACCTTATTGTAAACATTTCATTAACAACCCTTCAAGAATAAACAAAGAGAGAAAGTATCAAAGAAAGCCACAGCCCATCATCAGCATCTATATTATAAATGATGGTCAGTTCTGGCTACTACTTGCTGATGTGAGACATCACATATAATAGTAGTTTACCTGAACTGTATACAGAGGCACATGGCTCCTGACTCTCATGAACGACATCTGCCAGCGCCATACCATAGGCCGACAGGATACCTGCATACCTGAAATGGGTCAGGATCTTAGAGAATGGAGGGGAAAGTGATTCAACTTCTAATAAGCAAATGAAAGTGAATTGGGGGAAATTTTATATGTAAATAAATATTAGTAACAAGTTGTGTTGGTATTGCTTTCAAAAGATTTATTTTAACATACACTAAATAAACAAAGCTCTGATCATTTAAGTGATGTTCACATATTTTTTAGTACAAAAAGTAGAAAGTCTCCAAATGAAGTTATAAATCAGCAATACTAATTACTTATTCACAGGTGCACCACTTTTAAAAGTTATGCAAGGTTCATATGAACTGCCCCTCACCTGTGAACATACACCTGTGTCATGCCGAGGTTTCTAGCTATAGCACAGGCATGTTGTCCCCCAGCACCACCAAAACATGCCAGGACATGACGGGATGTGTCATGACCCTTGGCCTAGAGAAAGAAGTAGAGAAATAAGAGATGTAGGCTTGTATTCTCCCAACATTCTCAAGCATGTGTCAGGACTTGAACTGAAGGCGTAATTTTCATTTCAATTAATTTACAATTACTGGTATGAATGAAATTAAAAAGTTATACAGTTTGAAACTAAATTGCTTCATGATTTTTTTTTAGTGACCATTTTTTTGTGATTCATATGCAGGCAATATCATAAATTTATAAAAAAGGAAAATATCTTTTGATAGTTTGTTTCTGAAGTTTATCATACATTCTAATTTCAGATAAAAATGTATTGATGAAACTTTTAAATATATGTTACAATATTCTTGTTTATTTATTTATTTGCAACCGTACATAAGGATTATTATACAAAAGGGTCTTGTGTAAAAGGCTACAAAGAAGCCCTGCGGGTTTTTAAACTACAAAATATTAGTAAAGTTTTCAAAACCTGAGTAAGAGCTCTGATTGGTCGACACATGGTCTCATTGGCAACTTTTATAAATCCCATAGCAATCTCCTCTGGTGTCATTGGTCCTTTCTTGGAGCCCCCTGGCTGGCTCGACAGAAAATCATTCACCTGGGAAAGTCATAAAAATATTTCTTTTATTTATTATTCAAGCATTTTTTTTCTCTGT
The DNA here is from genome assembly GCA_007844125.1 of Sinonovacula constricta. Lineage (NCBI taxonomy): Eukaryota > Metazoa > Mollusca > Bivalvia > Cardiida > Solecurtidae > Sinonovacula > Sinonovacula constricta. The sequence goes on from CM017565.1 coordinate 24,448,926, forward strand.
AAAAACAATGTTCACTTATATTATGCTGCTTCCTTTGTGATAGCAGGCTGGGAACAGCAGACCTGATACCACCACAAGTCACCTTATTTCAGAGCAAAACAAGACTGACCTCTTGTGTGAGTTTCTTGAAGGCCACCATTGTTGTATTCTCATCCAGAGGTTGATCTTGGGTTTTCCCAAAAATTTTCGGAAAATATTTTGGCAGGAGCCGCTTTAGGCACAAGTTGGCGTCAGTGATGGTAAGTGGACCACCTGGAATGTATTGTTGGAATTGTGTTGACCTTAAGATCTTTATTGCACAGGAGATTGCTTTTCTACTTGAATACTGGTCAAACCCAGGAGGTGATTTGTCTCTTTAATTGAATGTTCCACAGCTGAACATAAAAAGGAAGATTTGTATTTATTATTTTAGTATTTTAATTAAGTTTGATTCTTTATAAACCTAACATTGATTCTTTAGTAACCTAAGATGGTGTACGTAAAACAGTCAAGAACCTTTCAACAGATTACCCAAAAATAAAAAAATGTTTTATATATATTTAAAAACACTGAGACAAACTGCAAGCTGGACAGCTCTGTCACCTTTCCAAATTATAGGCACAGTTGGTCTCTGACTTTTGAGTTTTGAACAGAAAGTTATATATTTCCTACTCATATCAAGTGACCATTGCAAATACATATGTATGTGCACACAAAAATTTAAAGCTGGGTCTTACAGATCGTAACAATGGATGTAGGGCTTCATTGATTCAGTGAAAGATTTTTTAATTGCTGGCGTGCACTTAAAGGGTCTTATCCCTTTGATTACTCTTGTTATGCTACATTTTTCAATGAGATTTGAAAATCAACTAATTGGAGTTTCCTATCTGCTTGTGTATCAGACTATGACCATGGATACACATGGGGGTTTGGTGCTTCTGTTGGGTTCTTGTTTTGTTTGTTGCATTTGTTCATCAGCAGCCAATTGTAAAAACTGGTTTACTTTAACAAGCTTGGTTAATTAACCAAAGCGGCAATCCATTTGTATAAAGGTAGTTACCCATTTGGTTACGGAACTGCAATATTTAATTTTAACTGAAATTTTAATTAAACAAAATATCCCACAATGCAACATTCTCATTAGTTCTGTTAAAGTTCTAAAGAATAATCATATTTATTTTTTGGTTATAATTTAACTGATCACTAGGAGGATAATTAATGTTAACCAAAAATGGTAAAAAATGGAATCAATTAAATTAATCGAAATGTCTATACAAAAGCTAACTAGCAAATTAACCATACCATAAGTAAACCAAACATTAACCACTAGTTAAAATGTAACCACTGTCAATACAACTGACTAGTTTTCTGCTAATTGGAAGCACTCATGTCTATGTGTATATGTCTTTGTATATGTCTTTGACTATAGATGACCCCAGAGGAAAATATTACCCTTCATATAGCAGACAGGTCCTGGGTTTGCCCCAGCAGATTCTGGGCCTACCACAAACATCCCAGATCGGAAAAATAACATGGAACCACCACCAGCGGCCACTGTGTTAATGTCTAGCTGGAAATAAAAGAATGTTAAATAAGTAATGATCTTGTTTTATAACTGACAACTAGGAATCAAAGACCAAAAAATACATGAACCATCCTCGAGCTGCAACTTTGTTGATGTCCAGCTGGATATTATTAAATAGTTATTAATAAATCAAAATTAAAATATAGTTATTAATAAAATAACAAGTTAACACTGTATTTCTGTCTAGCAAACAAGACAGGTGCAAAAAAAGATTTTTTGCTTATGTTTTCATATTTTGCAGAATCAACCATCCCACAAGAAACACTAAAAACTTTGTTTCCCATCAGATTCCATAAATGATGGTATTCATCTCAATTAAACAATAATTAATTGTGAAATATTGTATTCACCCTTACATTTTGAGTTTCATTTTTTTTACACTGTCTGTGAGAAAAAACTTCAGCAAAGCAGGGTTGAAGCCCTTCACACAACAGGTTTGAGCTCTCAAAATGGTCTTTTTGCTGGCTGTTTCAAAGCGGTAACTGTTGGTTTTTTGCTACGTTTGTTAAATCCTGTATCAGCACATTTTGGTCAATTATACATTAACTAATGTTTTTTTTTTGCCTGGCTGTTGTTCATATTTTAGTATTTGTAGTAATCCTCAAGGACCTGTTCAAATGTACATATTTACTATCGTCCCAATCCCTACCTGTGGAGCCTGTATGGTGACACCAGCTGTTGTAGTTTCAAACACATGTTCATACTGGCCTGCATACCTGCTCACATCTGTCGAGGTGCCTTAGATTAAGAAAAGTACATTCATAACTAAAGTAAAGATTCTGAGAGTTTTAGACTACTCTAAAATCAAGACTAATTAATAGAAAGGTTTTCTTTATTTATTATAAATCACTTTGAAGGTCATTTTAACATAAATATGTATGAAAGTTTTTACCAACAATAGTAATGTAATAAAAACAATAACGTTATAAAATGTCATTAAACCAAATTTATTTAAGTCATTTCTACTGATATTAGTTTCAATATCACTTTACATTTTAAAGCCTATTTATAATTAAATAATTAAAGTGTGTGAACTGTGTGAAAACAATTTTATCCATGAAAAATCATTTATTATAACTTATAAAATAATGTATAAATGTAACAGAACTAAAAACAACAAATGAAATATTTTGAACACTCCCTACCTCCCATATCAAAGCCAATAACAGGCATGTTGGACTGTTTCTGGAAGGTTGTGAGCGCGTACCCCACCACACCACCAGCTGGACCACTGAGGATGGCTCGGGAACCAATAAACCTGCAAATGGAAGATTAACTTACTTTGCATTTTGGGGTTTATCATCCCACAAACATTCTTTTCAGTTATACAAAGACAGTGTCCATTTGAAGCAGATACAGTGCAAACCTCCTCAGTTTATGGCATGCCTTGAACACAGGGCATGAGACCACACCAAGTCACATGACCCTGGCCAACCACTTATGGAACTACCCCAAATATTCATTAAGGTATTAGCAAGGGAGCAGCATGATTACCATTTTTATATGAATTTGGTATAATACCTCTTACCTAGAGCTGATACCTGGTCAGGTAATTTTGTATTAAATGTCCATGATCTGATGTACATAGCATATTTAGATTACTTATCTATTGGGACAAGTGATCCTTACTTCAAGTTCTTTAATTAAATTGAGTCACTAACTGTTCTGAAATTTGAATGAAACTCCTTCCTCTATTTATATTTTGACAGAACAAGAATTTTAAGCATGAAGTGAATATCTTCGAGGGTTTTCAGGAAATGGACAATGGCTGCAGGTTTTTTCTTTGAAAGGTGAAGTTAAAAAGGAAAATGTAATACAGTCCAATCACCATACTTCGAAACAAAATCAAACGAATGTACAGGCTACTACAGATACATTCACCAGTCCCATCAGTATTTCTATATATCATAGAGAATGTTACTATACTTTAGACCACAATACTCCAGAAAACTACACTTGATTGAATGATTGCAGTGAACCCTTTAATCAATTATGCAATTAATTAAGTGACAGCTTTATGAATACCAAAACCCATCAACATGTTTTCACATCGCCGTGAGGGAAAGCACCATAATTACAAGAAACAATGAGCATGTTGTTCACTGTTTGTTGTTGACACAGTATTGAGTAAATTAAATAAGGATATAAATCCTGTATATTCATTAGGCATTTGCTTACCATTTGTCAAAAAGTGAAGGCGAGGGTAAATAAAGCCATTTGGTTGACAACTCATCCTTTCATGTCACATTATTGTTGTTTACAACAATAAAAAGGAATGTTTTCTGTCTGGTAATAACTAATGATGATTACATGCATTTTTATTAATATATATATACAATGATTCTACAATCGATTGAATAATTTGGCCAGTCTTTGGACATTTGTAGTATCATGATTGGACTGTATTACAATTATCAAGCCTAAATGGCTTATAATGTAATTGTTGAATGATTTGTTTACTTACGAATCCACAGGGGTTAGACCTCCATCTGACTGCATGAATAACACTCGCATATTCTGTTAAAAAGATGAATGAATACAGTTTACAACAAAATAAGGAAAATGTGTTATAAAAAAAGAATATTTAACTTTATATGTATGAATTATTTTCCATCTCTTTAAATACACAGAAACAAAAGACTATTTTTAGACTCATTGTTTAACCATTTAGTTACTGAAAACACCTTTAAGGTCAGGTATGTTGAATGTTAACGAAGTATATGATGTTTTCAGCAAGAAAACAGTTAATGGATGATTTGTTTATAACTATGAAGATGCCTGAATCCAATGTTTATTTTATGTATTTAAATAAAGTTTGCTTAATTTCAACAACCAAAAATAGGAATAACTATTAGACTGCTCTGCTTGTTGCATATTGATCAGGCAAAGAGTGTACATATATTAGCTAACATTGAGAGCATTCTGATCATGACCTACACTATAAGCTGATTAGCCTTTTGCAATGTGCAATTTTTGCAATTATTTACTTTGTCTGTAGAGTAAGAAAATTATTAGAATTGGGATGGACTGTTAATTATACACCAGGCTAAAGGTTAAGAAAGGGGCGTCCATGGCATGGTGGTTGAGTCACCTAGTCCTCTGACTGCTAGCCTCTCAAGGCCTGGGTTCGAGTCCCATTTAGGGAAGGTCTTCTCCAGCTGACCTGCAGCGTGCCAATGGTTCTACCTGGATATTTGTCTGGGGTCTTCCTCCAACAAAATAGGTGGGCATCACAATATTGACCATAATTGGTTGTTACAATGTATGCCATAAACAAAATGAAAGGTAACGAAAATCTATAAGATAATACTCTCAAATCATACAACATATGTGCAATACCTGGAGACCGCCCTGGAACCCAGATGTAAACCCCGCCACGTAGGATTTGATACAAGGCGTCAGATAAGCATCAGCACAAGCTGCAATAAGGTTTATTTGGCTGTTAATTATTTTTTGGAACTTGCAAATTCCTTTTTTATATCCCATCTCAGTGTTTTTGTTTGTCATTATTACCTATCAAGAGTAATTTCAGCAAATGTTTAAACTTTACAGAGATTTTTTTTATAGGACCTATATACCCGGTATGTATTTCACATAAGCAACAAATTTATTGCATAGCCAGTCACAATGCATATCCAGTCACAGTTTTGCATATTGTTACAATGTATATTCATGTATTTTGTTTGCCATATTGCATCCTAAAATATGGTTTTTGTGACATACAAGATATATATTTGAGTTGTACTGTTTACAACAACGTATAAGCTGATGTCTTGGCCTGGTTAGCTCAAAAACTTCTACTTTAAGCAAAAAGTGTTGCTGCTGATCAGAACCTACACTAATTGCGGCTGCCTTTATCAGTTACCTTTTGTATACATCTAGTTGTTTCTACATAAGGAAAAATTTATAATTGTTTAAAGTAGTACACAAATGAATCACAAACTTTTCTGCTTAATTGATTTTTGATGCATGATACACACAGCTTGATAGAGTCATTTTAATATATGTTGTCTTCTCTTGTGTTTCCTTATGAGACAATTATGAGGCCAGAGGAAAAACAAAAACAAGTGAAGTTATGTTAAAAGCAGATTTTCCACTGTCAGATGTTTTAGTAACAGCAATTTTGAACTTGACCATATTGATCTAAAAAGAATCAAAATCTTCATGATATGGTTTCAATTTTCCAAACAACCATGTTTTCCTCTGTAAATCTTGTTAACAAGACACAGTTACTGTTTCATAAAATACTTGTACCTGCAAGAAAGCAATTAGCTTAAGTCATTTTATCAAACTTTTGCAAAATAGCAATTTACTAAAGTCATTTTATCTGAAAAATTAACAATACATATATTTTGTGATTACCATGCAACAATGACATTATTAGCTTACCAATTATTAAAAATTAAATAAAATTGTACTTTACATGATGGTATCTAGAGTATTAAAAGTGTACATGTATTTGAATTATATTGTCAGTCATGACTTCAGATCCACCTTCATAATCTCTAGGCATGATATCTATACCATAGCATCACTTAAAATGATGTGTATTGTTTTAGAGAATTTATCATTTATTCTTAAGGAAACACAACCACAAAATTTTGGAATATAATTAGACCCCTCCCCACCCTCAACAACATGTCTAACCTTGTGGTATGGTGAACACCATTTGCATGGTTTTGATTTAATTCAATAATTGTAAACAAAACAAATTCTTTTCATGTATAAACACAAACTAACAGATCTAACAACAGTAGTCTCACCTGTGTACCCACGTGGCACAATGCGCACCATGGGCATGGCCTCTGAGGAAAGCGACACCTGGGTGAACCCCATCTCCCTTGCAACCTCACCAACACACTTCTCCTGGTCGTCATACCTGGGGTATGGAAGGTTAATCCTTAACTTTCTTCATTTGTTAACAACTCAGACTAATTCTTAATCATTTTCTTATATTGACATGCAAAAGTGCCTAGGCATACTGCAAGAGACACATGAGCAAATAGTGCAGATCCTGTTCAGACAGCTCCCTACTGGATCTATAATATTTGCCTACATGTATGTTGTATAAGCAAGGTTAGAGATAAGATGATTATTTACAATAAATCTCTTGTTCTGGATATGTCTGTTTTGAGAAATCCTTACAAAATTCACAACATATTTTCTTACTCCTATGAAGAAGAATTAGTAATGCCAAGTCAAGTAATGTTTTGTTGTCAAGTAACAAGGCAACCATTGTAGTATTTACTGCCTTAAGAAAGAGAAAAACTATTAATAGGCAGTGCACTATGCTTTTTGCAGTGCTGGAAAGTACAATATTACCTGTCACTAACTTTAACGAATAGCTTAACCCAAAAAAAAAAATTGAAAAAGGGGAATAATTGTGCCCAAATAAATTTGTTGAGTTACCTGCCCTTTGAAAATGAATTCACTTTTGATAGAGAACATTTTTCAAGTTTGAAGTGAATATGTTTGACAGTTTTCAAGAAATGAAACTAAACAAAAAAGTTAACAGATACTAACACAGTTGCCAATGCTGAGGCCAACAAAGGGTTTCACAGTAGCCTCATATTTTTTTTCAAAAAGTGGAGATAAAACATTAAAAATATTATTGAGAAAGCAAACAGAAAAACAACTAAACTAGTAGCGGTAACCAATTAAAAAAAAGACTGACTCAAAGTGTCACATACGTGTAGGAGTGCATGAGAACTACTGCGAGACTTGTGATTCCTTTGTCAAGTAGACTTTGAAGTTTCTTCCTCAAATCTTGCACGTCCACCTCCTCCCAGACCTCAAGCTGAAAAATACAATTAAGACTATATCTATAAGGCGCATTAGAGTCATTAGAGCTGTGATCTGTTGATTTTTCAAAAGCATTAGAATGGTTTTCAAGCATTTAAAAGCCTTGTACCTTTAAACCAGTACAATGATCAGCTCAACAGGAATATAACTTCTGAAGCCAAACATTTATTTGACTCAGACAGCTAATCAGTTAAAAGTTAACTAAAACTAAATTTAATCATTTATACCTTCACACCTTAATGCCATAGGTAAGCTGTTTTATCTTGACTTTTCAAATATTTTATTATCACAGAATAAAAACAAAATAAATCTAATGACAATGTAGTACCTTTTTTTCCCTAATCACTTTTCTCCTTTAAGTACACTCTCAAATTGTGTTATCGTAAAATTCTTAGTATGTGTTTTCATTCTTAAGACTCCAGAGTAGGTAATGAACATAAACAAATAAATCTTATGCAAATATCAATGTACAGTTAGTTTTTTTTTTTTTCTGAATTCCTCTTCTCCTTTACCTATGCTCACACTGTTTTATTTCAAAATTCTTGTGTTTTTTCCTTATACAACCTCCACAGAAAGTGAACATACTCTTGTAGGTTCTACTCATCCTCCTTCACAGAGTTATCCTTCCTTATTCTGATATATACCCCTGCAACAGGCTGATGGCCATAAATGTCATGATTCTTGACAAAAATAAGATAAAGAAGTTTATTTTATTTTTGGAGGTTTGTGTATATTACGCATTGTTTAAATTTAAAATATTTTGGTTTGGTCTGAAAACTTCAGATTACTTGAGAAACTAAGCAATAACTATGGCATTATCTCCTGTACTTTTACGCAAATGCAGATAACTAAGCAAATGTAAACTAGAACACAACATATCTATAACATACATGTAAATACAAAAACTAAATGAATTACTTGCTGATATCATTTAATTTAACAATATTCAAATAATTTATCTTTATACCACTTATTGTCACTAGCTAAGTGTGTAGCTGATTTGAACCTTCTATGTTCACATTCCTAACTGATGTTTTATCTGAAGTCATACTGAGTCATGTGTCCTTAAATACATGAACCTGTGACAGAGGTAAATGTAATAAACCAACAGTGTAAGACAGTGAGACCTAATCTCTATTACCATTGCCCATTGTTTGTTCTCACATCTCTCTCCAAAAAAAAATGCTAGGGGAACACATTTCTTATCACCATTTTTAAAAAATAACTCATTCATAAAGCCAAAAAATAACAGTTGATCAAACATGTTTATTTTTTTTTCTTTTGTTTTCAATTTAATTTTTCAGATGAAATAATACTTTAAAGCATAGGGAATAATGAATTAAAATGTAATCTTTCATCACTACATTATATGTGAAAATTCTGTCCATCAAATGATTATGTTGTCAATAGATAAAAGGATCAAAAGCATCATGATGGTTTTCAATTCTTTTAAGCTGTTTTAAGCTCAAATACCAAACTGCTCAAACAGGGTAAAATATATCATGTGTATACAGTTCACTGGTTGGCCAGATTGTAACTCAATATCTTAAGTAAATATGTCACTTGGATTGTGTGGTTCTGCTGTTTGTACATATTCTAAAATGTGACGCAAGTCACTTCTAAGAAAGTAAGTAACTCTACTTACCTTTTCTTTAGTTCTCCCCTCTACCACCCTTGCTCTCTGTTTTATTTCACAATTATCCTGTTGTAGAACCAGGCGACCTTTAACCTCTATGACCTCTTCATACAGCTGGTCTGGGGTCTCTATTGCCTGAAAAGGTCAAAGGTTACTAGGTAAATAAACATAGGCTAGGGTCAAACATGGATCATTTTGTCAAACATTTAATAAATCACTGATTAAAAGTTTTTCTTTGCAATAATAGAAAAAGCTGATTTTAAAAACCTGCAGTTGTCAATGATAATTTGACAAGTACATATAGATAAATGGGTCAAACTAGTGTTAATCCTTTAAGACACCCTATTTGTTTGCCTGAAAAATAGACAAACATCCAAATCAAACTAGTAAAGAACTATGCATTGTTGTTGTGTTTTTTCTCATGTCCCTTGTGTTTGAGTATGTAATTTACTTCTTACATTGTAAGAATCTTGTAGCTGACCCTTAGTGTGCCAGTGTTCTATCAAATTTCTTGTCTGGGCCTCTTCCTCTTCCAAAAGTAGTTGAGCATCAGCATAGAGTGATCTAACCTCTAACAGTGTCAACCCCATCACAATCAAAAGGTCCATAACTCTATATGTCTGATTTACAAAAGCAACATAAAGTATCATAAAAAAAATGTTTAAACTAAATCTAATCAATAGTACCCACCAGATCGAAGATACTAGGTCGGGCTTGGTTGCCAATATGCAGGAGGTCCCTAAAGCCTTGAGTTATGGCAAGAGCCATCCGAGACCCTTTTCTTTCCAGCAGGGCATTGGTGGCAACCGTGGTGCCCATCCGAATCCAACTAATGTTAGTTACATCAATTGGTACATCTGCTGGCATGGGCTTGCCTGTCTCCTGATGTTTAAGTTAGAAGATAAGACCATGATAAAAGAAATAATTGTAATGAAAATATCAGTTATGACAATACCAATGCTAACATAGATTGAAGACATCAACTACCAACACATCAACATTACTAGACCATTATCCTCACCAACAATTAAAAGCATTGGAAATGACCTTCTTTAGAGTCCCAGCCCCAAACTCACCCCCTCATCCCTCCATATACACACAAAAAAACACCACGATGGAACGCCTAATTTGTGTATTATACATAGTGATGTCATATCTTGTTCCAAAAAAATTAGGATGGCATCAAGAAACTCTTGTATTTATTCCTGCACATCTGCCACTTACTTTACCACCATTATCACAAACACCACCACCACCATCACCTCTACTATTGTGACACGCCAGCACCACGATCACACCTACTGACATCAACACCACAATCTCCACCATCACAACAATTACAATCACAATCATAACAACCTCTACAGACACTACAACCATCTCCACAACTAACATAACACCACCATCAGAACAACTTACCAACTTACAGAACCATCACTAACCTGTTCTAGAATCCTGCGAATGCCTTCGCGTGGGGCGTCCCTATAGTTCTGAGGATCCTCTGAAAGCAGTTTTGTGACCCTCACCTTACCTGAGGGACACAGGGCCCAGATATCTGTGAAGGTGCCACCTCTGTCGATGGCAAACTTGAAGCCAGTCCCAGTCATTGTTCTACACCAAAGAGAATTTAATCATATTCAATTTTATTAATTGTTTATGTTTTCTTCATTGTTTATTGTTATAACTATGTGTTTTTTTCTCAAAATGGTAAGAATTTGTTCACTTGTTATCATTCAGGCTCAATTGGTAGGTTATTATTTTACAATATTTACGAGTGTCAAACTAAGTAAATGAATCTTTTTGAAAATTGCTTTTTAGTATACACTGTATTCTGAGGCCTGCACTTCTAATCTTTTATACAACAATTAGAATCACAAGAACCTCATACTTGTAGTTTTCAAACATAATTTTCCTCTCTTCTCGTAAACCCTTCATTACATGTAGACATAAAAAGTTTAAAATAGGTAAAATAAAGTAGGTAATCATAATATTATAAGAATTGCTTGATTAAATTATTTCATCTTGGCAGAGAACCTTTACACTATGAGCTTAACTTGACAAAAAAAATAGTACCCAAATAGTAATAAACATCCTCATGCTCATTAATGAACCTTATGCTTAGAATATGCTCTAATGCCAATGGTGTACCTTTTTTATTTTCCTTCATTAAGAGAATATGGTCTGTATCACTGAATTTCAGTCAGTAAATAAAAAGACAGTTGCATTACAATTGTTAACATATATTCTATATATAAAAGTAACAAAACTAGCAATTGACCAGTACCTTAAAATTTTCATCACAAATCATAGGCAGATTACCCTGTTGCCTTTTTTCTTCTGGTTTTGTGTTTCTTTCTGAATTAAAATATGTTTTACGAATAGTCAATTCTAAACAAAAATTAGAGCCAATATTTTAATCAAATAACATGATGATATTGATCATCATCAGATTTGGTGCAAATAAGGTTTCAGATTTATTAGTGGGTTCAAGTAAGATTCATGTTCACTTTACAACTCATCTCTTTAAATGATTAATGCATTTATCAGTCTCATTTAATTGCTTTGATTTTATAGCTTATTCTTATACTTAGCTTAATTGCTTTGATCAGATGCATGCTTGCTTGGATATCCAGTAAAATGAATCTGAATGTTTAAGTGAATGATGACATGCTAGGTCAGTAGGTGAACTGGTATTACCTCATGGCTCATGTTCTAGTTTAGGACTTGATTAAACTTAGAGCAAATACGTCTTGTTACGCACAAACAATGAGAGTTTGTTTGTGTTTGCATGACTGAACACATTGCATCATGATGGTAATAAACTTACATTTTGAGAGGATCTACCACAAATCCATTTAACGTTTGACAATTCGAAAATGATTGCTGTCAAAATCAGCATCCGTGAAACACCGCACAATTGACAGATTTTTCATAACAAGGGACGAAACTCAACCGAGAAAAATATCTACATCTTTATTTTTTTAAAATCAATTAAGGTTTAAGAAAATAGTCATTGTAATTTGGAGAGAAAAGTACCAAAACATAACATTCAATATACGCTTCTCCAAGAATTTGATAATTACTTCAACTTTAGAGAAGACAATAGACGGTAAATAAAAAAAGAATTTACTCTTTCAAGGGAAATAACTCTTCCTAACATAAAATTAAAACATACGAATTTATTTCCCTTTAGTCATATCTAAGATAAACCATCAATGTGTCCTTCCATATACGTATATGTGTGTGTGTGTGTGTTTTCTTCTCGATTATCATTATTATCATCATTTCCACCATCATCACTATCAGCACCTCTACCAGAAATTTCGACAAAAGCAATTGCCAAATTCAAAATAATCACAGAAATTTCGACAAAAGCAATTGCCATATTCAAAATAATCACATCACAACCATTTTAATTGTTTGTTTCAAGTAAAATGTGAAAACGTGTTCAGACCACCTTGAATGTAGCTTATTGCTGAAACGGGTTTTAAATTATTATTTTGTTGTTTGTGTTTTGTACTTGTTTTTGTTTTGTTTTTGTGTTTGTTTCTTTTGTGTGTGTGTTTAATACATTTTAGAGATAGATATTGGCCTTCATAGAATCGTCCAGCTATATTTGGTAGCTGAACTACCCAGATAACTGAGTAAACACTGTCTTTTTCCGTATAGTAAAACCCCAGGTGAGGACTTAGACTGTGGTACTGGACGTGAGACAGAGACCACCATGAACCCTTTCGTATCTACCGCGACTCAAACCAACGCATTGAGAAATTACAACTGGGCGACTAATCGACCACGGGGGACCCTTGGTTTTTATTCATAACCCGAAAAAACAACACATGTTCAAATTTCAAGTAAAAGCGAATTAAAATTTCACTTTTCATCTAACAAAATAATAATTTTAGTTAAATATCACTGGGTGACATTAATGTACTTAAAATCTACTAAAAGCACGAATTCCGTCAAATCGATTTGAAATTCCATTCCATGGAACTATTTTTGTTCAGTTCACCACACCTTTTAAAGGACGAAAGTAAGATACAGTTTGCGAGCCAGCTACCTGGTACTTATTCATGCTTTAAATGTCACAGGGATCTACTCTTCTTGAACCTTTAAGCAGACGACAGTATAGATAGAAAATCGATTGAGATATACTTGCCAAAAGCTCACCTGGCACACAACGCAAATGAACATGTTCACAGCATTGTCTCACGAACAAAACACAGAGATAAACTTCTGTTAGGTCATCGTCTGCTAAAGATTGGCTTTATATAGGTTACATGGTATTAAATATGTGCGTTCTTTATTCTACTATATTTATCAAAACGTTGGAAGAAAATGTCACCGTTACACAGCTCTGCTTGAGCCCAGTAAACACAAACGGGCACTTCGTTATTGTACGGACACAAAACAAAAATCTTTATAACATGGAAGACATTGCTGAATTAAAAAGAACATACCATACATTTGCCTTATTATAACACTCAATTGTCAATGAAGATCCCATATGCATTCATTTCCGTGAAGAAATTCAGTCTGTAATTTAGCATATGAGCTTACGAAATTGGCATCTGTCTAAGTTTTGATTGCTTTACTTGTTCTGTTTAACCATGAGATCATCATCAAAATATGAAATCGGATGCTTATTGTTGTTGTTGTAGCTGCTGCTCCTGTTGTTATTGTTGTTGTTATTGTTGTTAAAAATACGTGCTCAAGGTTTTTCTTCCAGTCGTATGTCAGCTTACCTCCTTTAAAGCGTATTAATCGGAGTTGTAAAGGTGAACAAAATCCGAATCAGCCTCACAGTGAAAACATATCGAGATATCCTTATTATCATTTCAACATTAAATATCGTCATGTACCCCAAAGAAGCATGTTTAGTAATATTTATTTATCAATTATTTAGTGCTTTCCCAAAAAGTTTAAAGGCACATGATTTCCAAATATCTTAAATTTTAATTTTTCGATTTTATGCCTCATTTTCAACATTTCATGAATCATTTGCTACAACTTTAGAACAAAAGTTTTCGCGGTGCCGTGTACGTTCTTCATCCACAATGTTTTCTTGTCGTCATATTGCTGTACTGCTTACTGTCAACAGTTTATCTCATTTATCATTTTTACATGTCTTTATAAAATGGAGGCTAAACGATTGGGGTCGTATCGAAATCTTTAATTGACACGGACACTCAAAAGGCTCGTATTAACTTTGCCAATCTATTGTCTTTCGGGGTTGGGAAATGGTGTACTCGGTTATATGACAATAGGAAGAAATTCTTTGCAATAAATGTATTGAAAATTATTGATTTGTTAATCTAGCTTTAAAGTCGACAATCGGCAAGCTGTAGATCCTTTCTGCTTATTGTGGGTGAGTGCGATGCGTTAAGGTTTGCGCTGATATGTTTAGTGTCAAATGGCGGTAAAAATCAATGTATTCCAAATCTTTATTTACAGCTTGATCTGTACTGTCTATACTATTTTGTGGACTTTTGTTAAATTCTTGAAGACAATTTGTGTTTAATGTTTATATTTTAGACCTATTGACCAATATCAACAACAACGACGACGACAACGTTGATTATTATTATTATTATTATTATTATTATTATTATTATTATTATTATTATTATTATTATTATTATTATTATTATTATTATTATTACAATGACGATTATGATGATGATGATGAAGATGATGATGATAATGATGATGAGGATGATGATGAGGAGGATGGTGATGATGAGGATGATGATGATGAGGATATTGGCGATGATGATGCTACTACTACTAATGATAATGATAATAACAATAACAACCTCAGTAAAAATAATTATAATAATATATTTAATGGCTATTTCCAGCTGTTTGAGGCGGAATGAGACCATAGGGAGTCTTAAGACGAGTGTCTGGGTAGAACCACTGACACACTTCAGAGCAGTAAATGAGCCTGTTCTTTGCAAAAGTTTGTATGTGTGTGTCACGGAAACCAATTTTAATAGAGCAGGCTATAATCATGTGATTATGTTGTTGACAACAGTCAATAGTTAATACAGCCAAAGGTGTGATTTCTTTAGGACAATGTGTTATGTAACTTTGTTAAAAACACAACAACGTTGCCAACTTTGTCTTGTAAGGAAAATATTTTCTCGATAATCCATGATTATGGCAATAAAGACAAAATAGACTGTAGGTTTGACATGAAGCTGGTGAACATTGTTGGTCACCTTCCAAATATTTAAATGTAACTGTTGTTGTGTCTGTTCAACAACCATGTTTTCTTATGAACATATTTGCGACAAACAGCTATTATGTGTACTTGAAGACCTGAGAAAAGTGTATTAACAGAAACACAAGCGCACCGCAGATCAGCTGGAAGACCTCTTCCTGGGGGGTAGCTAGGCATGATAGTATTCGTACGGGCACAATATGCTCACCGCGGGAAAAAATGTGTCTCTAGATCATGTATGGTAGCTTTTAGGGAGTTTGGTATTAAGATATAAGTAGATTTTAAGTTAAATTTTAGGTTACAGACATTCAAATATTGATTCGTTTAAATCATGCTATACTTCTTTTTTTTCAAAATGGATATGACAATTTATGTAAAAATAATTATTGCAGATTTACCCTTGTTATGTTTTCATTCTTTAGGAGTAATGTGTACGCAGCTGCGTGTTCTGTGTTCATGCAGCTACGCGCCTGTCTCAAAATGAATTAACAAATTATTTTGACGATTATGAACGTTTAGGAATAATTAAACTTGTTATTTGGGTAGCCGAACATTTTATCCAAGCTACCATTTATCCGATTTTTACAGATCATCACTTGTTGTTTGATCGTCTAAATCACGATTTCAATTTCTCCGGATCATGACCCGCTAACAAATATTTGCCAACATTAAAATGGGATTATTTGTGCAAATGTTAACACTCCACCTCTCAAAACAAACAGAACTGATGCGTCTTTATAAAAGGGGAGATAGTTTGCTTTTAGCGAATTTGTGCGTAGTGACAAGTGGACGGGGTCTGCTGTTGCAACAGCTTAAGTCATATGTGAATTTTAATTCATTACTGGTGGAAAAAGATCACAATCATTTTCTAAGTGGAAACAGCGATGCACGACAGCGTAGCTATACAGTTTTCCAACGTTGTTCATTTTTAGCGACAATAGTCTCTAACAAGACTACTTATTGTAGATGGTAACAAAAACAGACACGAATTGTCTGCCAATAAAGCGACTCTTTCAGTTCGCATTTTAGACAATGTAATAAACTTAAAACAACACATAAATCCACAAGAATATTTGTTTTAAAGACTCTATGCACAAGTCTTTGTGGGAGACTTTTGTGTCAATTGCAATTCAGTTCCTATTCATTAACATTTAATACGTATTTAGACGGAATATACAATAATTAATAAATAAATAGCCAAAAACATTATGCATAATACTTTCATTTTACTTTCTCAATGAAGTTTTAAAAATGTCATTATGAGTTACGACATGTCTAAATAAAAATTTGGTCCGTTCAACACGGTCGCCCTTTGTTTATGTCACCCAAACAAAAACTCGCTCTGAGCCAATTGAACCTAAACACGATCTACCCCGATAATACTGTATATAAAGCAAGTGTCGTTCCTTTACAATCGCTCAATCGACATTTTAACCACGGACTGACTTGAAATGGAAAGTGTCGTTTGGTGCTGAACAATTGTCGATCCCCGTAGACTCAACCGATAAGAGTGGTATCTATGGCCAAAGCGTCTCGTTGCTAAGGGAGGGTTTAAACCCACTTGTGGGGGCTTCGTTATTATGAAGTAGTGGTATTGGCAATAGTGTGTGCTGGTACAGCCCAAAGATCAGATCTACGCTAGTTATAGCCAGGAGTTTTGATTTAAGGATTATACAGGGAACTACGTAACGAATTAAAGGGATACATAGGGATATATAGTTTAGTGTGAAGCTTCGTTCAGACTCTGATTATAGAACTAAAGAAAAGATGGCCGCGCCAGTAAAAGGTGGAACTAGTAACCCAGCTTCAAAATGTAACTTTGTGGCACAGGACCAGATCTGGTATGTATAAATGTGTGCAGTTCCCACATAACGACATACAATTACATTCTTTGTTCAAATCTTGACATACGATGTAGACATAATCGATGGTATTCATGACATTAACGTATACCTGTAGTATTTATATACACCTTATTGAAGTTTCTTTTTCATTTTTGTCATACGGATCCGGTTTGCTATGTTTGTAAATCTACTGTCATACATGTGCTTAGTTCACTTTCACTATCGCTGCTACTCTATGTTACTGTGTATTTAAGATGTATCTTAAAGCAGAGTAAACAATTCACTATTAACAATTCGCAATGTACACACTTTCTTCATTTTACGCGATCCACCTTTATATGTTTGGTTTTTTTTATTTATTTTTTTTTTGTATTTTGTTTAACCATATTTATTAAGTCAAGTATTCTTTTAACCGCAGTCAAGTGGAAGATACTTAACTTTGTTTTCTCTGCACTAAGTACTAACCGGGACGTGTACATTAATTTCGGCCACTAAGAAAACAACATATCCTTCAGTTGCCACTTATTGCGCTTTGGTTGCATTGAATTGCCTTATGAAAGCAATGAAACGAAAACCTGATCTCTCTTAAATTTACAATAACAACACATATCAACAAAACAAAAAATTAAAAAAATAAACAAACAAACGGAACTCTTCGGCGACTTATTGATGTGAAGATGTATACAATTATATTCAAGAATCCCATCTTTATGTCTACGATGTCTCATGTCTTCTATCAATTTCTCACTTTTTTGTTCTTCTTTTCTGTTGTTATGAATACTGTTCTATTTATTTTTATCCAAGAGAAAACTTGTGAATGGCGATGCAGATATCGTTTTAGAAAGTTTGATTGCCTTACTAGCTGCTGTGTTATCTAAAATATATTCTTTGTTAGATTCGGATTAACTCAACACCTAAACTAGTTTTGGAACTTGTGAATTAACCTTTCATCGGATTTTCGTGTCAGTTGTTCTGGTAGTTTTCAATTAAAGACGGCGGTATACTGTATATGGACTGTTAAAGGCGATATACGACAGTTTGGTCCAAAACTATTTTTATTAAACAACTTGATAAACTGATTGTTGCCTGAACAGATGTCGCAAAAAGCTGCTTGTTGATGTCCTACACACTTTTGAAAAATGAACAACAACGCCACCATCGTCATTACAAAGAAGTATTTCCTATCTGAACCACGCTGCACAGTTAGCTATTTTTAAACTAAGAAAACCACGTGACCGTGTATGTTTAGATCCGCTGTGACGTCGATGACTATTTAAGCAAGAATTCCAATCGTTCTTATTTATAGATTTGAAATAAATGAACATTTAAAGTGTTGATTTACGGGTTTTACTGCACTAAAATTGAGATACAGTTAAAAATTTTCAACGTTTAAACTTAAGTATGATTGTTTCTGCAGAAATAATGCAAAATACAACGAAATAGAGGTCATGTATTGTTACATATATTATATATAGGCAAACTGTCGGATATCACCTTTAAGCAACACGTTCTTTAAACTTAACAAATTCATTTTGATTATCCAACTTCTGTGAAGAACCAGTACTCATTTAGCATCTACCTGTAACCATTTGTAGTTTAATGCTGAAGTATGTCAGTATGTCTGTATGTCTGTATTCCGCACGCCCACCGCGACTTACTTCTGACATATACACGTCATGATATCACTGTAAAGGCAGTACCTAAATGGACATTTTAATCCCCTCTCTGTAATACTGAAAATGTGTCACCTGGGCGATGGTGATCACAACAAACACTGAAATCAATCATCAGTTATGAAAAGACGCTTTCGAACAGCAAGATTATGTACTGTTGTATAATTATGATCTGTATGTACCAATTGGACGTGTATTGGTGCGGTTCATTTAACATAGCTTTGCAAAGGCATAACATAAACAAGAAAATATCATGA